>CM063501.1:116881500-116999000 GCA_032207245.1 Pardosa pseudoannulata | reverse complement strand
AATACAAATTTGTTTTTTTTTGCAAAATCAGTATTTTAACTTTCTTAAAAATTTACTTTACTCAAATTATTTTATATTTATAAAATTATTTGCCTAATTGTAATAAAATAAATTTCTTAGGTTCTATCACTTTTTTTACTTTAAGGAGACAGGTTGGTATTTTTGCTCCTATGTTTTTAAAAAACCAGAACTATAGAACTAGGTCCATGCAATCTAGTTGGCACATCTTTCTTTGGTTTTGTTGGTTTTACCAAAGAATGTAGACACATGTTCTAGCACTCAACCTGCTTTTACAAGCAAGACTCTAAATACTCGAGAATTAATAATGCTGCTCGCTCGCTAGATTTTTCTCGCTATATTTGCCTTACTTATGTTGGCTTCGCATTTAAATGCAACATGCCACTTGTTATCTTATGCAGTGAAGTAGTGCAGTGTAATCAAATTGATTCAGATGTGTCTAAGGCAGCTTTGGCTACATCTATAACATCTGAGGAATAGAGGAGTTGATGTGAGGGATCGAGATGGACCCTAATTAGTTCGCCAATATGGCACTGCAATGAAAGATATGGTCGGGGGAGAGTTCAGTGTCCATGAAATAAGGACAGCTCCTGTAGTTTCGATAACATGATACTTGATAAAAAAAAAATAAAAATAACACAAATATAAAATAGACCAGTATAGTGAAAAATGCTATAACTATAAACTAATGCAATAACTATAATGATAGCATTAGTTTATAGTGATATATAGCAATGATATTACAGTTATTTAAGTTATAGTAATGATATCACTATGTGCTATCACTATCAATGCTAAGATCGCATTAGTGATAGCATTGCACTTCAACAAATTTTTAGCAATATCAACTGAGTAATAGAAATATACTTAAAATTTCATGAAATTCACTGTCGAAATCCCATATTAATCTCTTGTATGACTTGTATGACTCTTGTATGAGGAATTGAATTATTAGTATTTCAAAGGGGTTGAGACCGTTTTCCTCCAAAATGTTGGTACCTTCAATAATTAATAAGTTAATAATACTTAATTCTAAAAAAATGGAATTAAGTACCATTAACAAGGGATTAGTAAAAGAAATTGTGGGATCTCCCTCTTCAACTTCCATTAATGAAGCAATCCTTACACACATAATAGATGTGGGAGGTAATCTAGGGTTTCTAACCTTCCATAAGGTTTCTATATACTTTCATGTCACAATCCGGGATGAGAGTCCCGGTGGATGACCTTAGTGTTAAAAAAGAATCAAGAATTCCCCGAGGAAGATTAAAAATCCCACATCCACTCTCTCCTCTACACAATGTATTGTTAATAAACTCATATTCAACTGCAATTTTGAAGCATACGGTGAGAATTTAACATTTTTACTACTACTTTTATATATAATATTTTTTCTAAAACTATATTTCAGAACATTTATTACCCAGACCGAAGGCTGGGTGCGAAGCAGCTAGTACACTATTAAATTTTGTTTCAACAGCAAAATTCAATCATCTACATAAAGAGTAAAATATTTTTTAGAAAATGAAAACGACGAAATTTCATATTTATTTGATATTTTATTCGAATACGGAGCATTAAAAAACATTTCAAAAGTCTTCTTTAGGTAGTGGTGGAGAAGTTGATATTTCGATTTTTTGCCACATAGTCATCTATGAAATTCAACTCCTTTTTAATACAAATTTACCCATGCATGTTGTTGACTTCTTTCGTTTAGAGATGAAACGTGGGTGTTATCTTTATAGGCAAAAATTTTCCATTCAATTTTAAGGTAAAGTGTTACGTTTGTGAAAGGTCTTTGAACAACGCGCTAGTTGCTGCCTTTAATTTCGCTTCATGTGTTTTAAGGAGGAAAATTATGCAAGGATGAATTTGCTTGGAGTTCTCGTGAAGTATTTTCTTTATAAAACCTCTTAAAATCCTCGCTAGAAGGAGAAAGGAAAAGAAAAGAGTTAGCGTTGAGCTAGAAGTCTTTGGAGTGTTTTCCTAATTTTTTTACCTTCGTTAAGAAATATTATACTTTTCTTTTAGAACGAGTAATTCTTCGTGATTGTCATAAAGTAGTTGTTTTTTTTTAAATATTGCATAATATATTCTATGTGATTTGAATAGAGCTTAACTCATATTTTCGAAATATGAAAAACATAAACATTTTCACTACACTAATTTATCTTCCTAGTTTAAGTGCATTTTTCCATTTGATTTCAGTTTTAGTTTTCCCAATTTCGACAGTTAAAATACTATTTCAGGTTTCACACTACTTCGGTTTTCACATTAACATCAAGTAAACAAAAAATGGTGCAATACCAACAAAATAGTAAGTAGGCAGGGTGTAAGTTTAACAAAGATATATAGTTTACAAATGAAATCTTTTAAGCATGGAAATTAAGTTTTCATTAGCAACAAAAAAATTTTTGAAAACATTTTATAGCAATGTTAAATGTGGTTCTGAGACCGGTGGCTGACAGCGGCTCCCTCTTCTAGATAGAAGTTTTCCCATTTACACTAAACATACCAAATAAGTTGTCAAATGACCGGTAATGTATACGTAAAAAAGGCGATGGGTAATGAATTAAAAAATCTTATTCTTTGTGCTTGTAATACATAAAAATTGACAATTTACAATTTTGTTTAATTTTAATAAAGTTTATTTGTTTATTTCCTTCCCAATATCTCTATTTCATACATTCAATCAAAAAACTTAAAGTCCGGTCATTTGATAAGATATAGTAGAAATAGGTATGTATTAAGTGTTGGTATGTTTAGTGTTAAATAAATATAACATTTTCTTTTCCTTTTTGACATGGATTTTTCTTCCTCATATATCTGTTCTTTCTTGTAAATTTACCTTTAAATTACTCCTCAGAATTTGCTAAACGATGGCCGATTGGGTAAGTCATTGGGGTTCAATGCTTGAGTTCGCAGGTTCGAATCCCGTTAATGGCATAGATATTAGTAGCCTTTCATTAACGACTTTTAAGAGTATGCCCACCATCAGCCCTCCTATAGTGAAACAGTAGATCCTAGTTTTCCAAATAAAACCATACATTTTTGTCTGTTGTGCTTCTGGTAAACGATCACATTTTCTTTCAAGATATTTCAGAGCATGTTAGCAAATAATTTCGAATTTCAGTTTTCAAACAGGAGGTTTTCAGTCTTTTTAACCTAATGATTTATGACGTGTATGGTCCCGAAGCAAAGGTTCTATATGGGGTGAAATTTGTTTTCTCGTTCCTCCCTCCGTGGCTTTCAGTAGTCAAAAATTCTGTGTGGTTGGCTGGATTGTTGCTGAGCATGTTTTCTCTTGCTGTGCTTCATACCAAAACAAATCAACAGTCTTTTTATTTAACAAGTGAAATTTTGTTTTCTCCTTTACATGTTACTCCTTTTCTATGTATTATTTTCATTCATAAATTTCCTTTGTCCTGAACTGCCAAAGGTAAACAGTAGACTATCGACGATTGGATCTAAATTATTTGAAACACTTTAAAAATTATTTTCTTTCAGAACGAAGCAGTTTCAAAAAACACAAACATTTCTGAGTGACAAAAAATGTACACTCAAGAGCCAAAATATTATGACCACCTGTAAATAACGGGTTGGCCCACCTTTGGCGCGCAACACAGTTTCAACCCGCCTTGGCATGAATGCCACAAGTCCTTAGTAGATGGTCGGAGACAGATTGTACCAGATGTTTAAGCAACGGTTACGCAAATCCGAGATATTGCGAATTGGTGATCTTTGAACTCTCAGCTGCCGTCCCATGACATCCCAAATGTGTTCTGTTGGAATGAGATCCGGTGAGTTAGGCGACCAGAACATTGACTGAAATTCAGCATCATGTTCCTGGAACCCCTTCAACACAATTTTAGTCTTGTGATACTGGGCTTTGTCCTGTTGGAACATTCCATTTCCAGCTGGAAAGACAGAGGCCATGTAAGGGTGCAACTGGTCCGCAATGATGTTCAGATACCCTGTAGCATCAATGGTCTGCTTTACCACAACCACGAATTCCAGAGACACCCAAAAGAACGTCTCCACAGCATAATACCGCCACCACCGGCCTGTGTATGACCTACTGTTCATTGAGGGAGCAACTGTTCAGTCGAAGACGGCGTATCCTGACACGGCCATCGGCGTGATGAATGACAAACCGTGATTCATCTGACCAGTCAGCTCTCTCCTACTGATCCATGGACCAGTCGCGATGCTCCTGGACCCAGCATAGGCGCAGTTGGCGATGACGCTTGGTCAGCAAAGGCACACGAGGGGGACGTTTGCTGCGTAGCCCCTTATCCAACAGTGTCCGCTGAACAGTGTTCTCCGATACTATTCTACTTGGCCCTGCATTGTATTGGGTTGTCAACTGAGCCACTGTCTGGCTCCGGATTTGCTTCACCATGCGAGACAGTCTCCGACGACCTTTATCTCTGATAGCGTGTGGACATCCAACACCATGTCGTCTACTGCTGGTTTCACATCATTCATCCACTTTGCATAAGTACTAACAACTGTAGATCGTGAAAACCCACGAATCGTGCAGTTTCGGAAATACTTGTTCCGAGCCTTCGAGCCATTACAATCTGCCCTCTATCAAAATCACTTACATACGCAGGCTTTCCCATCACACACAGAAGTAAGTGTAAGAATGATTCTTCAGACTCTCCAGCAGCAGTTAAATACCACTTCCACCTGATCACGTGCCTTTCACGTCATCCAGGCGATTTCATTGCAAAATGTAGGGTTGGTCATAATATTTTGGCTCTTGAGTGTAAATTTTTATATATTTCTAGTGGTTATACTACAGTGAAGATGGATTTTAACTATAAAAATCTTAATGGAAAGTTACAGTTTCACTATGGGAAAGTTTAGAGAGTTTATTTAAATGAGGTAAAGATACATTGCGATATTATATTGTGTGACGAAATTTTTACCATTGCGTTTTTATTATTGACTTTGTTTAAATTAACATAATCGATTAAAAACATTCTTACTGTACATTGTATCCGTATGACTCCGGCTAGGGCGGCAAGAGAAATTCTCTTACTGTACATTGTACATAAAAAAATATTTAGCGATATGAGGGGGCTTGCTTCTCCTCAGGGAGTGATTGCTGGCTTATGTTAATCGGTTAAATGTCGCCCCTTAAACTTCAAAAAACGTAAAAGTTAAAATATCAAAAATAGAAAAGTATCATGTTATCCTTAAAATGACATGTGATTGAATCCAGATAATAATATTAATACATATTTGCTGAAAAATGTTTAGCGGTTTTACTGATACTAAATTTTACTGCCGTAAGCAGTCGCTTACTGGCTAGGGTCAGCCGTACTCTCGCTAAGGCGCGCAGCATCCAGTATACAGTAGAACCTCGATTAACTGAGCTTCGATTAACCGAGGTTTCTGTTAACCGATTCAATAACAAAATCTTAATTTTTTTTCTCCTTTCCAAAATGAGCTTGGAAAAAAGGATACACATTTTAGTTCATTGTCCGTGTTACAGGCACTTCTTCCCTACAACATGATTGCCCAGGCATGGCAATTAATGAATCCAGCTACAATTCGCAAATCATTCAACAAAATATTTGTTGAAAAGAGAAGACAGGGTGAATCCCAGCAGACGGAAAACACACCTACAGGGAACTTCTTGAGATCATCAATGGAATTGAAATATGTGAAGAAGTTTTGGAAGAGGACATTTGCGAGTGGCTGGACGTTGAAAATCAATATCCAAATTTTGAAGTTCTCAACAACGATGAAATCATTTAAGCCATAAATCCTTCAACGGACATTAATGACGCTGAAAATGAAGATGAGGACTTTAAGGATTCTACGACTATAAGTCATAGTAAAGGTGTTCAAGCACTGACAGCTGCCTAAAATATTTGGAGCAAAGAAACGATGCTACATCGATGGATCTCCTGTTGTTCAAAAATGGCGTGATGGGACTGCCCATGATAGAAATTCTGAACATTTGCAACGTAAATGTAACAGACTTTTTTAAAAGAATGCAAATTTAACAAATTAATGTATATTAAATTTTAAAAATACAATATTTTCTGTGTGTGTTAAGATTTGTGTTATTTTTGAAAATTCGTCTTTCGATATTTAACTAAGTATAGTTAAAAGAAATTCCATTTTACTATTTAAAATTTCTACTAGAGTTGATTTCCTTTTTAAATCTTTTTAGCTATGAAACATAAGTTCATATATGTTTATTTATATCATTTAAAGAACGTTCTATTATTTTTACTTTAAAAGTTAGTTAAATTCGCAAGCACGGAAAGTTCTTATACAGGGTTTCTATTAACCGAGATTTCCGATATCCGAGATACTAGCGGACCCAAATAGCTCAGATAATCGAGGTTCTACTGTATATTATTTCTATAGTATCGAGACAGATGATAGTTGAACAGGCAGGTGGAGATTTCAGAAACTGGCAATGTTGTATGTAGACATTTGTAGCCAATTTTAAGTAGTGTGTTAAGATCGAATTAATTCAAATACAGTAAAATAATAAAGTAAAAATATTCAGCAAGAACTTGAACTTGAACTCACAATAAACCAAATCTGTTGGTGTGATCTGTCTTTTAACCCTTTCGAAGGCCGTGGGAAGATTACTTCCCACTTACATGATCTTACAAAATACACCTTTGGGGAGTGCAAAACTCCTTATAATATATTGACATTGCTATTATAACGATGGGAAGACTTATTCCTGCTTCAGTTTTGACCTCTCATCTGTTATTTGATCAGTTGAATATAATTAGCACTTTTGTTTTGAAAGTTTGAAAACGTTGTATGCTGAGAAATAAAGGGTCCACGAAAGGGTTAAATAAACTTTATGCATTGTATACTATGTTACTTTAACAGTTTGAGATATACATTTAAAAAAATATTTTTTCAAAAATTTTTTTTACATTCACAAAAAGAAAAATGAAGATTAAAAACAAAATTTTGTCAACACGGTATAAAGGAATAATCCTCTCGTTTTTCACTCCCAAGACATCTAACATTCGTCAGGCAGAAGAATCTTAAAAAGATGCTTCATCTACTGCTTAAAGCAGGCCTAATGAACTTTCAGGGGTTACTCGGCAAAAGCCAATATGCATGGTCTCTAAGTACAATAAAAAGTGTGTTTATATCGCATATTCAATAAATATTCCAAACATATAACCATTACCTTAATTTAAGTAATGGTTATCTGTTAAGGTAATTACTTTTAAGGTCTCATTGTTTTATCCAGGGTCGACTTGGTCAATGTGAAACCTCAAGCACCTATATATCCACCAGAAATTCTGAATATACCTTTTGGTCTGATTGAAATTATGAAATTTCGGTGACTCAAAACAGCAATATTCTTCCGAACATATATAAATTATATTAGTTGCAATTATTTCCTACACGTATATCTGTTCGACATACATTTCATAATCTAATCGTAAAAGTCAACTAGTGCACCTGGATAATTTTTTTTTCACCGATATTCAGAATCACTGATCTTTAGTGGATTCAAAATCACAGGCCGAACGCTGGCCGATTGGTTAGGGCGCTGACTGTCGGTACCGGAGTTCGTAAGTTCGAATCCCACTATGGCATGGATGTTCGTAGCCGCTCGGAATTGGCTTTAAGCAGTAGGTCCGGTCTCATTAGCCCTCGTGTGGAAAACAGTAGACCGTAACGCTCCAAACCAAACCAAACCAATCAACATCACAGACTCATTACATAGAGAAACGTCCACCGACTCTGACATACAAAATTTCACTTTCCACTAAAAATAACGTTCAAACTTCTTGAATATAATGCGTATTTTTTTTCTTTCTCAGGTGCTACTGTTGTACAACGCCATCTCTTCGAGCCCATTCCGAGAGACCTGGTCCTTCCTGATTCTTGTGAACTTGATGGCGTACACGTCTTCTGCATGCAACCCTCTCCTGTACAGCGCCTTTAGCCACAAGTTCAGGAGGAAGTTCCAGCAGCTGCTGGGACCCCGATGCGGCTGCTGTCGTCGTAGGAAGGCATCAACCACGCCTCCCACCACCATCGTCGCCAAACCTTCCTGTTTGGGAGGCAAGAATTCACTGGGGAAGAGCGTCAAGACTACCATGACAGAGATATGACGAGCGGCAACCAAAAGGCGGGTGCTCGTGTAGCCCTGTAACGTAGTGGTGCTGAAACTTTTTACATTTCCTCCGCCACTGATGATTCCAGATTTTACCAAAGTACTCCAAGTGAAACTTCAACAGTTTCTTTTTGTAAAATAATCAACTGGAACTTACTTCAAAGCTCAGGTTCAAAGTGGATTCAATAGAGTACCCAGTCTAGATATATGACTGGCCGAGTAAAACATGCAATGGGAAGCCATTCTCTCATCAAAGTCGAGAGAAGACAATGCGCTGATCAAAGCAGATACCTTGACGATATATAAGTATTTGAAGCCATAAAGGCCATATACAGAAGTGGGGGAATAAAAAGAAACCTCACAACTATGAATGACATCTTGCCACAATTTCATAGTGAGCAACTACATCAAAATATTCAGAAGCATTGAAAAAGGTTAATACAACACGTAAACTATAGCATAGTACATATAACAATTAATGATGTTCATATATGCAACTAATAACTAAAAGGTGTCAAAAAGTTTATATATCTATGTAACATAAAATACAAAGTTTGCAAGTGATAAATAAGTTGTTCTAAAATAACACAAATAAATATATTTATATTTACGATTTTAATAACCTATCCTGACCGAAGCTAATATAATTCAAGAAAATGGTATAAAATAACATCACATAATGTGAGATTATAACTGAATAAAACTAAAACAGGATTTAACTATCATGATATAAGGATCGAATCCTTTTTAAAAAACTAACATACATGAATGGATCATTTTTATTATTACACGAAGAACTTCTACGATTTTAAACATGATATTACTTCTCTGGCTTTTACAATATGTAATACACGTATTCATTCAGGTTAAAGGAAAACAGTCATAACGAATGTAATTAAAAAATAATAATTTTTGGAGTTAAATCACTAGGAGGTGTTCTTCAAAGAGATATAAATGCAATCCCTGAATTATTATTTAAGAACTAGCATATAGCCCGTCATATGACGAGATTAGTATAATTTTTAATTTTCCAGAACAATAAAGTATGAGGCAGGTAAAAAAAAGGGTTGTTTTTTGACTGAGACTTGTACTCACTCAATAATTTATTTATCTTCATACTACTCTAATGTTTCCCGATAATGTAAATTCAGTTTAAAATCACGTTGAATTTATTTAGTGAAACCGTGTGGTTATGTATAAAACACACACACACACACACACACACACAAATGAACAAATTTCTTAATTTTCAAAGATATATAACTTAAACGATAGATATTTATTAATCTGTAAAATAGACTCCTAGACTTTTATGAAAAGAATTTGTTGTTAATACCGGTGATAAAATATTCACTGCAACAAAAAATAATCGATGATTCAAATTAAAATCATCACATATGTACCTGATCTATTATTTATGCCAAATATGAAAGAAAATTATTTACGTAATATCTAAGTTCAGTGATAAATCGTATGAAAATAATGCAGACGATATTTAAATAATTTAAAATAAAAAATGATTAAATGAGATGGTTAAAGGAATGACGTCATAATGGTAGAAAAATGTTATTTTTACCAATTTATTATGTGATAAACTTAATAACTGCTTTTAACCGAGGAAAATAGGACTTGAAATAATGGCATTAAAAGCTCGAAAGGCGGAGTGGGGGATTTCGAACGTTTCGACTTGCTTTGAATTTTGCTAACCCTAACTCAACAAGAATCAAATATGGATGCCTCTATCCATTCCAAGTCCAACCGCTTCATAAATTCCAGGACAAACGGACAGTCAATTTAGGCTATTACTATACAGGGGATGTACAAAAGTAAAGTATGGAAAATTTAGTAGACTACCTACTAGCTCGCCTAAGATAAACTTGATATCGTGACATATGAAACTGCATTTGTTGGTTGCTGTTGTGTTCATTTATAAGTCATATAACTTCTCATGGAATGATGATAGGCATTGCCTCGAGAGATTGGACTTCTAAGAGTGGGTTTTTGTATGGAGAAACGGAAACTAATCAGAAGACCCTCAGATTAGCCACCTCCAGAGGTACTGTTTGGGAACTCGAAGCACAATGAGACCAAGAACATATTTTACTTGCCCGAGTCGCCATTATCGAACACGTAGGATCATTGGCCAACTTAAACCTCGGTGACGCCACCTTCTGGTCATGAGAAAAAAACTGAATTAAAAATGTAAATAAAATATAAAAATTATGTAATGTATGGCTGTGAGCCTGGTAAAAAATTCGAGGCTCCCCTGGGTACCTACGCATAAACTTTGAGAACCACCACTCTAACGAGTTCTCATCTCCAGTCTGCATTGGAACACTTCAACTAGTCACTGGAAACAAGCATTTTGTGATTTATTTTGCAAACCACCTACTGGATATACATCTTTGCCAATGTTTACGTTGACTTTTTGGAACAGCTCGCCTAACTGCAAATTATTGTGTGTACCGCAAAAAATTTTTCATTTATAAATGGAACATTTTGGGAACATTAATTAAAAAACTGACAAAATATTGACGTCATCTTGCATGTAATATTAATGATGATTATTGTTCCTTCATAAACATATTTGTATGAACTGGATTTTATGTTTGAATAAACTTCTGTGTTGCTATTGATTCTTAATATTTAATTTTATCATAATAAATTCAAAACAAAGGCATCTCATTTATCGGAGAAGCATAATCGTAATTGTTTTGTTTATTAACAATTTTTAGTAAATGTACTGAATACATCGTAAATTCTTGCTAAATTTGAAAATTCGTAAAAAAAAAAGTAGTAATGCTAGGAAAGGTTTTTTATTTGAACCAGTATGATCAGAAGGACATAGGTTTTTCTTTTTTTTTCTATCTAAAAGAATATTCCCCAAAGTAACCAAAAGTGGGCACTCTCAAGTTCAAGAGGCTTTCTTTTTCAAATAAATCACCAGACTGGAAATGTATCTGCCATACAAAGCCGGCATCACGCTTTCTATTAGAAGGTCGATCGATGGTTGTTAAACTATTCTACGAGAAGGGTCAATTCACAACTGTTACATTTCCAAAATATTGCCCGGAGAAACACAAATACACCAACGTGACACATTAAAATTAAATCTAACAAAAGACATAAAATAAGTTTTATTAAAGAATTATACTTTATAAAATATTTTTTCTAATAAAAAAGCATTCTATAAATTTGAATTGAAATACTACCTATGTATAATTTTCCAAAGCGTACAGGATCGGGTCTGTTTGGTCCTAGAACCGCTACTGTCAGTAGCTTTGGACCCAGGCAGTAAACAAGGTAGGCGAATGCCTATACTTAAGACTGTAAAATCTAGCACCAGCTAAAACGCTTAACAGTTTCCTAAGAATTTTTATTAGTATTTTCTCAAGTCAACTGCATATAATTTTTTTTCTCTCTTTTCTTTTATAATCATGTCTTCCATTGAAAGAAACATGTAGTTAAAAAAATTATGAAAAGTAAACACGACAGCATGATTTCGATTTGGCACCAGCAGTAAAAATGCTTGGAACGATCTCGACTTGATGTGCATTCATTTGTTTATTCAAGATCTACAAGATGTAAGTTCAACTGGATTCTCTGGGCCGAGCCCTCTAATCCAGAGATTTCTAATAGTGAGCACAAAAATGAAGCGAGCAGAGAAATAAACAACTAAAAGGGGGAAAGAAACACATATAAATGAAAAGAAAGATTAAGGATAGAAGACAAAAAAAAATAATTAAGTGGCCAGGGACATCCAAACAAAATTACGTGATAAATGAAATAAAATATAAGAATTGAAATTAAAAAAAAACATTAAAGTTACAACAGAAATAAATAACCATGCAACAGATGTAAATAATCTAGCAAGAAATCAAATTAGGGACCAGTGGAGGGGGCCTGGGTAAGGCCCGAGAAGAACGCAAATAAGCGTTCCTCAGAGGTCTTAGCCCTGGCCATATTACATTTGATGTTTTTTAATTGAGTTAAGATTTCGTTAAAATCTTGAACTCCCAACATACTTTTGATTTCGTTTAATACGTTAAGAATATCGCTGAGTTGGTTTGATGAATTAGTAAAAGAGTTAATATTATCAGAATTAAAATTTTGAATATTAGCTATAGGGGTGGGCTGAGATAGGACAATAACTGGTGCTGAGGTCACATTTGTCAAGAACGCCTGAGCGAAAGACTTCGATAGAGGTTTGGGAACTGCATGTACAGATGAAGGGATGACAGTTTTTACCTTAGGGTATCTAGGGCAGCCCTGGTAGCTAGCGGGGTGAGAACCACCGCAGTTACAACATTTAGGGGAATCAATTTTCCCCGTTCCCAAGGGGCAATCTTTCGTACTATGAAAATCTGCGCACTTGACGCAACGTGACCGCATAAGACAGTTATCACTATGATGATGGAAATGCTGGCAGTTGTTCTACTACCAACACATATTTTTGACTCTATGATAGAAAATAAAACATTAAATTGTGAATAAAACAAATGATATGCTTACCTGCGAAGTATAGAAGTCTCTAAAAAATATCACCAAATAACTGGTAATAAATTATTAAATTTATTCAATTGAACAACAAGTGTATCCACACTCACCACAAAATGACCTTCGAATGCAGCACGCCAATTATATAATCCCTACTATGCTATTAAAAAGGATTCCTGATTGGTGCTGTCATTTCTTTTCTGCTTTAGGAACTGCATCGTCCATGTCCTTGTTAGTACCGTCAGGAAAAACGGCTTTATTAGGAATATATATAGGTGTTTGATTGAAGCGGTACTTATAAGTACCGTCGGGATAAAAAAAAAGTTAAGAATGCTTTAAGTTTAATCTTCGCCTTTCTTGGTTTGGAGATCTACAGTCAACTATTTTGTAATACAAGGGCAAATGAGACCAAGACTAACTTCTTAACGTCGATTCCTATTGGCCAGGAACATCAATGATGGCAGTGAGATTCGAAATCATGAACACTGGAACCGAAGAGCACCACTCTAATCATTTGAAAATCGTTCATCTCTTCGGTACTGGAGTTAGTGGTTTCGCATTCCACTATGTTATGTGGCTCGAAGCCTATCCAAATCGAAATTAAACAATAGACCGGTCTCATTAGCCCACATTTATCAAAAATGTAGTGCGTGGTACTCGAAACCAATCAAATCTAGAAGTTGTGCAAGGAAGCCAACGGGTACTAAAATATTGTGGTCAAGATATGTCACAGGTGACTTACAAATCATAATGACGTCAAAAGTCGCCAGTGATAAGTATTTGTTATCTTAAATTCCCATAAGGCGATTTCACGCAGTAGGTGTCCCGTTTGGGTTTCGAAATTAGAAGTATGATACTGAAGAATGTTCTCAATGGTGTTAATTAATTGCTCAAAACAGACGCACTTTTAATATAAAACTTTTTGTTATATTTACGTATGCGAGATCTTTAAAAGCACAGAAAATATCACATAGAAGAATTTATGGCGTAAATAATATTAATATATTAAAGCACAAAAGCAACTCAAGAGCCATTTTTTCTCGCATACGAAAGAACAACCATGTTTTCACTAAAAAAATCGTTCGTTGCCACTCGCAACTTACAGAGAAAAAATAAAATAAAAAAGATATGTGGGTAGAACATCAATTATAACAGATGATTTGACAGTAGGGCAAATTTTCAAATTATGACAATTCTGGCTTTAGTTTCAAACGGAAGGGCAGTTTATTGTTTGTCTATTGGCTGTTATAAACAGGAAAATGAATGGGAAGGGCATTATAGTAGTTCGTGACGTTGCGACAAATTGCCTTATTGTGTCTCGTCATAATGACAACTACTGACATCATTATGGTGAGTATGTCACCTGTGATATATCTCGACTGCAATAAGGTAGCACTCAACGAGTATAAAAAATAATAATAATAAAAAAAAATTTTGAAACTCACTCGGCTTTTTTACCAACTTTTTATAAACATGATTTGAGAACATTAAACGCTTCCTGCTTATAATTTATTTTTCCTTTCTATGCAATTTATTCAAAAATTACTATAAAAGAAGATATTTATGGAGAAATTTGTGATATTTTTCTCTCATATAAAGATAAATATAATCATACGTAAACCTTTATCAAAATCATGACCAAGAACCATCAGACACTGTGAAGTAGCACATATATCTAGAAATTACATTGTCAATGTCTATACAGTAGTAGAATGACTGGTACTAGCAAAGAAATAATTGTAATATCTTATAAACGTCTCGTTTTAACACAACTGGTTTAAATTAAACGATGATTATTTACTATATAAAAATATCGCGTTTTGTTTTCGGTTATTTCTAATCAGCTATGACAGTACCTAAGCGGATTTAAACCTTTTTCAATTTCTTCATGGAAGTTGAAATCCTCGGAGGTAAAATTAAAGAAAATTAAACAGTAATACGAATTCTGGCACAGAAATTTCAAACTTTAAATTAAGGGTTATCAAACAAAACGTGTTTGTTGGATTGTAAAATAAAGCAAAATATATTTTAATCCATTTAATAACTGAATATTAGATATTTTAAATACAAAAATTTTTAATCAATTTCTAATGACAGTCTAAATGTAAATTTAAATTACAGGCTTATATGTTTTGGAAATGCTTCCCCAAATACTCTAAGAAAAGGACGCTACTTGATTTCAAGGTAAATATGCTTGAGTTATCATACAAATAGATTGGTATGGAAATAGAAGTAACATAATTCTGGCTTCAGGCAGTTTTGCCGTTGGCTGCCAAGAAATCGACAAAAATAATCGAATTATAAAAGGATAAAAGATAGCGATATTTTCCAACTTTAACTTTTAGATAATGGTAAGGGATGAAGAGGAATTAAGAAGAATATTACTTGTAAATTCAGCTTTAAAATCATAAGCAATCACAGTCGCACATATTTTAACGTCCTGTGTTTATTCTAAATCAATGTATATAAAATTTTTTGGTAATCCATCGCCTAATCTTAATTTAATCATTGGGGAAACTCCACATCCAAACTTGTTCACCTTTCTTCGTCAAACTGGCTTTTATACCGAAATATGATTTTTGATTGTTATTCAATTTTTCAATTTTTAATCATTCAATTTTTAATTTTTTTTCTTAATCTTTTAATTATTTTATAACTTAAATTCTTAATTCTTCACTCAATTTCCAATTTCCAATTTTTGTGAATTTGTATATAACTCAATCTTTTTTCGTGTTTTCTGTTGTGTTGTGTTTTTGTTGTTACTTTAATCTGTTTTTGAACCTGTCATTTTTTTTGTGTGAAAAATTTTTCTTTATCTAAATTTCGTCTTTAGTTTATTGCCACATCTTGTTTGGCGCAGTTTGTCCCTAGAGGATTTAGCGCCATTGAACTTCAACCAACCAACCAACCAACCAAAATCATAAGCAAAGTCTGGTTTGCAATGCTAAGACAAAAATCTCGACAATTTGGCAAAAAGTCACCAAAATCTCAAAAGGGAATTTATGACATCTGTCCCTTGATATGCATTGCCTGTTAATTATCTTACTGACTAAATAAAAAAAATCTATGACATTCCACACGATGGAATATATAGGGGTACAGATGCGATATTTACACAGCGGCTTTTGTCGCCAAATTTGGCGATTTTTCGAGCGTTTTGCTGGGCAGTGACTGGTTAGCTTTGTCTACCCTGAGCTTTTTAGTGGTAACCCTGGTTCGTTCTTTCAGCCCCATTGGTGCCAGTGATTTCTCACGTCACCACCCTGCTTTTTTGAAAAATTTCTTTCTAGTCATTTCTTTGGTTTTTGCCATTTTTTTTTTTTTTTTTGCCTTACGGGATTCATGGAGTTCGTACTTGTCGTCTCGCGTGGTCTGGTTGTAGAATTTTATGCTTTTTCTTTTTAGTTTGTTTTTATCTAGTTGTGTATTAAAACCATGTGGTGCTGTCCATGTTTTTTTGTGTGTGATCTTTCAGAAAACACCATTTTCTGCCGCCATTTTAGTTTGGCGACTTTCAAAAAATGAGGTTTTTGCCAAGATCGCCAAGAAAAAATATGGCGGCCGGAAGTGGTGTAGATATTACATCTGTTACTATTTAGGCATATTGTATATCGAATAAATTCCGTTTTTCTGAAAAAAATTTTTCTCAATTGGTTTACCATTCTCATTTATCAGGGACTATTAAATGTAATATTGTACTCTGAGCCCTATACAGCTCCGAGCCTCCGCAAACTGTACTTTCCCTATAAGAAGGCAGCTCAAATACATCCAAAGCCCATCGGATGGAAGCGAGACAAGCTAACCGCTATACAATACGAGTGGAAGTTAGGTTACTATATCTTACACTTTATAGCTAAACTTGCTGGCGTGCCTTATTCTATGTTTAAACCTTATTGATTTATGACATTTTATTATTTTAAAACAATATTTCGTACAATATAATTTACAGGAAAATAAGGATTTAACCACAAAATTATCCAAGAGAAGATGTACTAAAGGGAGCAAATAGCAAGCAACTATAAGAAATATGAAAAAGAAAATAGGCCAATGGACAGATATGTGCATAAATTCAATAATGACAAAAAGTCGCATCCACTATATCGGGCGAAAATCGTACTCTGACAACGGGCTAGGCAAGTCAAAGAAGAAAAGGTCCAAAAAAGTAAGCAGTTCCAATTTAATAGTTTTACGGCACGAAGATCTCACTTCTTCGTATCCAGCCTTCTTTCTGGGAACAGATGCATTATAGACGCCGGCCCGGTGTGCGTTTTTTTTTTTTTTTTCCAACCAACAGAAAAACACGTGTTGGAAAAATCGCCAAGTAAAAAAAACAATGGTGGTTTTTCACAATTTATATGATTATTATAGCACAATTTATAGCGTTATTAAAATAAAAATAGCCTAATAATTATCATTTTTACTTCATTTAAAAAATTAAATAACAGATTAGGGTAGGATTCTAGTTCCGGGGGCTGGCCGCCATGTTTTTGGCTCTTTTTTTGACAAGTTATCTCCATATTGTCGCCAAGTGATGTTTACAATTTGTGCTTCGTTTTGTATTAAGTTTACACCCACTTTCAAAGCATATTTTGAACAAAAAAGGTTTGAAATTTTATTAAGATGAATACAAATTTAAAAAAAAATAGAAAATAAAAAATAGAGCAAGGTTTGCCAAAAAACTGGGTTCTAGAATTTGGCAACATCGTTCAAGCTTGGCTTGCCCACTGAACTTGGTTCGGCAGGCCCACTAAAATGAGATTTAGCCCAGTAGGTAGTATTAGTAATATTTATGGTATATATCAACACAAAATAAAAACAATATATATCATTTTAATATATTTCAATATATATCATTTTATATTATAAAAAACCTAACATGTGAGGGGGGTCCCCCTCAACCCCCCTTGTAATAAAAGAAATGCAAAATAAATTTAATAACAGGCATACCAACCCACTTATCTCCCTCTAAAAAATCTTCAAGTTTGAGGAAAAAAAACACATGGTGTCCATAATGTATGTGTACCCTTTTTGGGCCTTTAAGGTTCTTCCGAAGGAATGTTATGTTTGTTTTAAAATGTTTTTATACAATAAACTAGCAATAAAAGTAATTTTAGGGGGTTATTCTGGATTTTCACAGGTGATCACATCAATGTAACAATAAGACTGCATTTAAATTAAAAGAATAAAAGGGCGTGCATGTAGAAATTTTCAGCAATTTTGTAATAGAGCAATTTCACAAAACGTCACGAAGTATTTTAATGCCCTTTCCATATTTACAACATCCAACAGAACAACAATAATCTGCTCTTCTGTTTGAAACGAAAGCCAGAATCGTCATAAATGTGAGATGTGTCCTGCTTTGTGAAATCGCCTTATAGGTTTTAGTTTCCCGGTATGTTCTTTTTCAACAGGTACTCGGTCATGTCAATGGGTTAGGGCTCCTTCAGAGTTCTTCCCCCTCCCCTAACGTTACAGAAATTTGTAATCTTCTACTGAATCTTTCTAAGTCAAAAACGATTTTGCTTGTAGGTCTTTAGAAAACCTGCCAACTTTTGAATATTGAAAACAGTAGCTCTTGACAACTTATGAAATCAAAAATAGTAGCACACTAATTTACGAGGTAGGTTGAATGGCGAGTTTTTTCACCATAAATCCTGGGCAATTGCACTCGTGCCATAACACAATTCACATATCAAATGATTGTGTGTATGATGGTTACTGCTCAAACAAAACAATCAATTCTACTAAAGTATCTAAAATCCCAAATAAAATTCCAAATAGACAATATTTCATTTTCACCATATACATTTACATACATTTACATACATTTCTGAACTGTAAACCCCCCATAAAAAGTTAGATGAAGTATTTTATTGAGATTTATTTTTGTTGAAGTTAAATGTCATTTCACACCTTAACATTTTTATTGCAAGAAATAATAATTTTAAAAAAAATCTCAGAAATATATTGAGGGAAGAACATAGAAATATACTATTACATTAATTATAACCAGTATTATCAGACAAAAAATCTAATTTTTAATCTAAAAATTTCTACCTTCGAGAGAGTATGGTATCGCATCGTAGTTACACGAAAATTGATCGGAAAGGTTTTTTACGGATTTCTTTATAACTAAGGAAAAACTAAGTTTTAGGTGGTGAGTCCTAGAATACATGATGTACAATCGCTTAATATTGGAAACTATACTTTTGAGGGAGTCACCCAGTGTAAATACTTGGACACACTAATTACCAATAG
The DNA here is from genome assembly GCA_032207245.1 of Pardosa pseudoannulata. Lineage (NCBI taxonomy): Eukaryota > Metazoa > Arthropoda > Arachnida > Araneae > Lycosidae > Pardosa > Pardosa pseudoannulata. The sequence continues at coordinate 116,980,105 of CM063501.1, read as the reverse complement.
AAATGAGATAAAGACTATTATTAGAAACCGAATTTTGATGGCAAATAGGTGCTATTTTAGTTTAAAGAGCAAAATAAAATCTAAACTCCTCTGCATCAATACAAAAATAAACCTATACAAAACCCTTATAAGACCGATCATTTTATATGACAGTGAGACATGGGCAATTAACAAAACAGAAGAAAATAGGCTACTCATTTTTGAAAGAAAAATCCTTCGGTCAATATTTGGAGCAGTAAAGGAAAATAATGCATGGAGAGGTTTATATAACCATGAATTATATACTAAATACACACAACCTAACATCTTGAGAGTTACTAAATCCAACAGAATTAGATGGCTGGGACATGTTTTTAGGCGAGCAGATTTGGACCCAGTTAAAAAAATTAACTTTTTCAAAGATTGAGGGTACAAGAAGAATAGGTACACCAGCAACAAGGGGGTTGGATTGTGTGGAGATCTTGGTTATTAATAGATGGAGAAACCTTGCAAAAAGTAGTGCCGTTTGGAGGAAGCAGACAGAGAAAGCCTTGGTCTGTACCAGGCTGTAGCGCTGCAACAAGGGGGTTGGATTGTGTGGAGATCTTGGTTATTAATAGATGGAGAAACCTTGCAAAAAGTAGTGCCGTTTGGAGGAAGCAGACAGAGAAAGCCTTGGTCTGTACCAGGCTGTAGCGCTGCTGAAGAAGAAGAAATATTTTTTGACTAAAATGGTATTTTTTGAGCGATTTTCGTAAGATCATAATTATTTGCTCAATTCGTAGAAAATACGAATTTTCGTAGCAGTTGGCAGGTCTGGTCTTTAGCCCTCTTTTGAACACGGAGTGGTGCATGGACGTCGTGCCCTTCCTTTTTAAACTAATGATCCACCACGTAGAATTTCATTCTCTGTCGCACGTAAGCTTACGGTACGTTCAGTTTAAAGTACAAACATTCAAGCCAATTTAATTATATTAAGTCTTTGTTGTTTAACGGGGAGACCGGACTTGCACCAAATGCCCCTCACCTGAAATCCCAGGTAAGCTACAAGCGGCTGGTTCTATTTTTATTGAAAATGGCTTGATCTATTATATAACAATGAAAATGTACTCCTTTAATTTTTAAATTAAATTTTTTAAAATATACAAATAAGATATTGAGATATTTTAATACAATATACGTATTCAGATTAAGCACAATAGATTCTCTTGTCCACTTTATTTAATTCCCATCACCATAATTGACACGACAGCAAAAGTGGGCCAAAACTTTTTGCTGAAGTCTAATTCGTGATAGCATATACTTCTTCATGGGTTCGAATCCCTCTGAAGGTATGGATGTTCATAGCCGTTCGAAATCGTCTTTAAGCAGTAAATGCAGGTTTCCTCAGCCATTGTGTAGGAAATCAGTAAACCGTACCGTTCCAAACCAAACAACCGTACTGGAAATGGACGTTAAAAGCATTGTTATAACTGCATACAAATACAACAATATTTTTTTTTTCATTGTATCGTTGGTGAAGTCAGCGACATTAATATCGATTAATATTAATGAGGGTAGCATTAATATCTGTTTTTCATTTCTTTTCTATATAGAGTTTGAATTGCAATAATATATGAAGGTTCTCATTTGGATGTCACAGTAGCATTACATAAAACATTTAAAATTCTAAGGATAATCATTTAGAAGTTATACAAGATGCATGCATACGTACAGACGTCATCACGTATCTCGTCAAAATACACCCAGGAATGGTCAGAATGGATGCTTAAAATTTCGAAATTACAGTATCCTTGTACTACAGATAGAAATAACGCTTAAACGAATTAAAAGGATTCAAGCATGATGAAAATAGGTATTTGCGCAGACCGTTTATACCAGAGATTTCCAACCTCTTCTAGACTTTTGCAAGAAAACATATTCAAACTCCGCATTTCTATAATAGTTAATTATACCAAATATTAAAATATTGCTACACATTATGTATGTATATCTGTTTTATTTCTATTTATCGATTAAGAATCATAAAGCGGATGATAATTAAAACGGCTAGCAATTTTGGTAAAATCTTACTTAATTTAAAACTTAAAAATCAGCACAAATTCAACAAAAAAATGAGACGATTGGGATTGGTGGAATTTTAACGGTTTATTAATGTCGAGTTCCAATATCTTAAGCATCATTTGTAAATTTCTGAGTAATGTTCCTTATCTTAGACAGTCAGCTAGTCACTGTGTTGGATTTACGTTCAGCCAAATTCAATGAAGGAAATAAAATTCTTGTTTACTACCAACGACGACCTATGGTGTAATTTACGAAATTTATAGTAAAAAATACATTGCATTAATTATGGCACTGTGAGTATCATATGTTATGTACTGGACGGGAAAAGGGTTAACCCCACTAGCGTAAGAATTTTAAAGTTCTTTTGGCCTTTATTGAGTCTTAAACTAAATAAGTTTGGTCCGCTAAACTTTTTTTTTTTTATTTTTCTATTTATTTCATTTTATTTTATTTTTGGAGGGGGAAAGAGGAAGAGACATTTGTAAAAAAAAAAAAAAAAAGTGCTCATATCTGACTTAACTCCTGCACTGAAGAGCAGATCTTGCTTAAAAAGCAGCATCTTAAAGACGTGTTCTATTTTTACCTGAAATGAATGAAAAAACTACTGTTTTCCGGAAAAACCCTCGTCCATATGGTATTCAGTTTTACTTGTGTTTAAGGGGACATATCACCTTTAAGTAATTTCAAAATGAGGAATTTTTATTATTTTCCGATTTGCCTTAACTTTTTTTCTTATTATGGAAATTACTTGGATATTTTAACATTTGTTCTCTAAATCTAGTTTATTATTTTCCTGTACTTACTTTGTTCCTGGTAAATAAGAACTTTTTATATAATAAAATAAAAGTGCTTGATTTGAAAATTTAAAAGTTATGCCGTCACACTGCGCGCAGTCTTACAGCAACACAAACTATATTTTAGCAATAATTTTTGACTTTTTATAAACAAGAAACATTAGGTATTATTCTATACCTATTTAAAATTTAAAAGTTATCAGAAATTTTACACCAAAAGAAAAAATTTTCAAAAAACCTAAAATAACGTTGAAAATTAAATTTGAAATACAATAAATACCAAATAATATTTAAAAAAAGTAGGTGGAGTTTTATTGTAGTACTATAATGTACGTACCTTGACAATTATAGATCCATACGTGCAATAGTTTTCTTTTTAGCTTGCGCGCAAGTTTGAAAAACATCATTTTGAGTAAAATGCATGTAAAGTTAAAAGTTTAGATATTTTCATCATATTTCCATTAAAACATTTGATAAAAAGGTTTAAAATTCAAAAGAGTTCTAATTTGAATATTTCAATGGGGTTTGTTTTAAACGATTTAGAAAATTCCTAAGAATCTAAAAATGCAAAAAACAAAAAATCGATTTTTTGAAGGTGTAAAGGTGATGTGTCCCCTTAAGGCGTAAGCATCTCATTAAGCCTGAATCTTGAAAATAAATCATTATACCAATTCTTTCATCTGTCAAATATCTTGCAAAGTTGTTGTATAACATTGTTTACTTATGAATGTAGTCAATTCAAATTTTTAAGGATCTTCAAGTGTTTTAAACGCTCAAAAAATAAAAAAAAATGTATAACTGATTATTATTATCATTTTTATTTCTTTCTGAAGTTCGAAAGTAACTTTTTCGTGCTTTCTTAAGATAAGTATATTTAAGGTATAAAAATATAAGAATATTTTCTTGGGAAATAATAAATTACACCTCTGTCGCTCAATCTGGCTATGATTTCGTTAAAAAATTTAATTCTCTTAAGAAGTAAATATAGTGTTAAACTGAGCAACTGAAAATCCCACACTATCTTTCTTTTGCAGCAAATGTATTTGTTTGAAAGAGGAAATAGAAATTGACATACATCTATTAGTATGTAACTTGAACAGTAGGTGATAATATTGTTACGAACTTCAAAGCTGGGTTCAGGGATTGAATGGACTTCAAATAAGACAGCAAGAAAACAATTATTTATCGGAGTCAGTTGGAAAATACACTGTCAGAAAAGCATCAATTTTAAGGTTACTGCACACTCTTACCAGGCTTACAAAATCATGGCTAAACAACTCGAGCAGACTGCCGTGGGCATAAAACAAAGCGGAAGCACCGGTAAAACACAACACACCATGCGTACTCTGTACACCGAGAGATCTACGTAACGACTCTCCTCGTTTGGAACTCAGCCTGCCTTATATAGGTCAGTAGAAACTGCTAGAACATTCCAGATTAGACCAGAAACGAGAACCGGAACTTGTCACGTGTCGCCACATTTGACTACACTTGGCGATGTTTGGCGACGAACGTGGCGACAAAAATAAGTTGCCAAAACGGTCTCCAACGAGCCGATATCTAGCCAATTTGGCGAGATATGCATAGAGTCCCATGCTAAATGCAAGGTTCACTAACAAATTCGTAACAATATATGTCCTTTACTACATTTCTGTTATTGTTGCAAATGCCACTTGAATGAACCAAGTGGCTATAGTGGCAATCCAGAAGCAATAGCAACATAAAGTAGCACGATTGCGCTTCTAAGCATGTTTGAAATAATACAAGCGCTTCACAGCACTCAAACGATTAAACCAATCAGCCATAGGAAGATTGCATAATTTTCTGGAAGTAAAGATTAATTTAGAAATGTTTCCACAACTTAAAAATATTAGGAAACCACTGGTTTAAAAGATATTTCATAAATCTATTTCACTAGCATTCTGGTGATTTCGTTTCTTTCCATGTCTAATCAAGACAATCAAAAATAAACTACTAGTGACCACTTTTTTATTCTATGTGTTTACCACTTGATCTCTGCCATTTAGGTTTCCTGGACTTCGCTTGTTAGCAGCTTGGACACATTATCCATCCCCATCGTGACTCGGAACATGTCCAGACATTTTGACGCCTGGAAACAATGTCTGCCAAGAATCAGTGAGGATGGTGTAGCCCAAATGAGAGAGTTTAACAATTTCCCACTGTGGAACTATCGATCGGGTATCATCACCAGGTCACTGTCCAAGAAGGTTGACATCGGACCGACCAACTCTTTTTTTGCTGCACTACCTACTACAACTACACAGAAGGAGAACCAACTGATGAATCAAAATTTGAATGATAATAAAAAGGTCGAACACCTACAGTATAATTTTTCAGATAATTATGTCAGAAGAGGCCTAGTTCGCAATGAAATCAGGCCATTGGTTACTAGGACTCGGAAGCTACATTTGAGAAATAAGGTAATATTGTAAAATTTTTCACTTGTTTCAGTCTCAGAATAAGTTACATAGGCTAAATTTAAATACTTTTTCAGATATGCCTAAATACTAGGTTTAATACTTGTTTTCTTAATGATGGCTCGAAAACTACTTTTTTTTCAAAATATGTAATGTATGAATTATTAATAATCGATATACATCAGAGAAATTAAGATAAAAAAATCATAGTAATATGAATCCCAATAACTGGAGTTACAAGTGTGTTCTATTTTTTCCACTTTGGGGATTGGATTAACATCATATTTGTGCCTTGGTTATGAAAGGATATAGTATAAGGGTGATCAAAAAGCTAAGTTACAAAACCTGCTGTGAAATGTTCACATTATTTTCATACAGCCAACTGATAGTAAACACATGAGGTTAGTTTTTAGACATAGTTTCCATGTCTTTTTAAGCCCGTGTTCCTTCGTGGAACTACTCTGAATATTCCATCCTGGTGAAAATCCTGTCTCGGCGTAATTAGCTACGTTGTCGCGAATTCTTTCTCCTCTTCGTCTGAAACAAATCGTCGACCTCTTAGGTGCTACATCAAGTAAGGAAAAAGGTGAAAGTCACATAGAGAAAAGGTGAGGACTTTAGGGGGATTGAACAATGATGTTCCAGCAGTCATCGATGACCGTTTCTTCCCCGATCGTAAACTTTCGACAGCATTCTGCAATATGTCGAAAAGATATTAAAGTCTCTCCATAAACCTCTACCAGATGCCAGTGAATTTTAGCCTTGGTTACATGTTTCACCTGCAGAAATGGGATAATTGTGCTAGTTTTTCAAACGAGCAGCCATTTGTGGTAACTTTACAACTAGGGCTGTAATTAGCTGATGGCTGAAACTCTGCACAGTTGCTGGTTGTATCAAAACAAAACAAAACAAAAAAAAAACATGATGTATATTTACTAATGCCGAAGCATGGCTATCAGAGTAAGAATAGATTGTTGTAAGAAAAATAGAAATATATAGTTATAACTAATGAGGCCTGTATTTATCTGACTGCAATAGAATAAAGATCCCTTTATTCTGAAAGAGGAGAAAAAGCATTGCATTGTTGGTTCAGAGGAAACAAAGAAAGTTTGGTTCGAGATGTATAGTTTTTGCTGGATTCTTTCAAAACGGAAATCTTAAAATATGGAAAGTAGAAAAAATTGACAAAATTTACTTGAATTACTCTCAATATTTTTAGCACCTATTTTCAAAGAATTTCCAAACAATTTTTAATGCATTAAGTTCTATCACGACAAGGTTGCAAGCCATACCTTCTGATCCAAGCCATTAAATCTTCTGATCTATTTTTAGAAAAAAAATGAGAAACGAAGAATTTAAGCTATTCCATTTAAATTCATTCCAGGAAATTGTCTCTTGTGAATTATGAAGCATTCGGACTTTTAAACCAAGCTCTTTATATTCGGAGTTTCAAACCATTGAATTCCACTTATAAAGATCTTGTGTTAATAATCACTATACCAATGAACATTAGTGTCAAACGGTAAGAAACCAAACAACCAACCCGTGTTTTCATAATTTGTATAATATCCAGTTTGCCTGTTGCAGGTGCTTAGTTACATTTATCAAGATGCAAAGGTGTGGTGGGGCTGCGGAGATGTAAACAGTCAAAATAGCACAGCAGGTGCATCAGAAAATAAGTTGAATAACACTGGAAGTGATGCCGCAATTCAACCGGACGTGCAAAGGGTGCGGCATAGCATTTCAGATCCCCTATCAGTCAAAAGCAGAATTTCACGACAGGTAAGACATTCCGAAATTAGGCTTCTGTTCATACTCATGGAATTATAAATAGCTAACACGTGTTGGAATAAACTTATTCAAATTGCTTGATACAGTTTGAAAGCTTTGTTACTTTTAAACAGTTTCTAAAATCAATATCGCTCCCCAAAACGGATCTTGATAGTACTTCTTGTAAACATTTTAAGATAAAATAGTTTTATAAGAAAATATATAAGTTTATCTGCATATCGTTTTTAAGCTGATAAGAGTCTTTTTGACACATATATTTTATCTTAAACAAAGGAATTTTTTTAAACTTTTTATTATGCTTAATGCTTGCTGAAAAGTTAACGTTTTATCAGATGCTACTATCCAGCATAAAAATGAAATAGATGTACACTTCTATGCTGGGGAGAGTATTTAATAAGTATGTAAACAAACGGTCAAAATCCTAGACTAATCATTTTCTGTTCAATATAAAATCCTAAAAGTAAAAATTTTAACGCATTTTTAAATTAAATGATCTACAAAAATGTAATTAAATTCATCTACACAAATAATTTTAACCTTTACATAATATTTAAACAATGTAGCATTTATTTAGATTGATGTAAAGAAACAGGGTCAAAGTAAAATCTCATACTTTATACAAAATTTTCAATTTTATTTTCAGTTTAGTTATTTTTCGTATAGAGACACATAAAGATGTGTGTGATAAAGTTTTACAGCAGTTATAGAATAATATTGATATAAAATACTTAAACATCCATTTTAATATACATTTAAACCATGATAAAATGTATATTACAAATTCAAATTCATAACATTGAAATCAATTTAAAAATTTTAAAATAACTGTCAACCTGCTCCTTGAAATGGGTCCTAAATCCAAGATGTATTATGTAACAAAATACAGTGTCACTACCAATCGACTGACTGGGTTCATAATTCAATACAAACAAGTGTTTTAGCGAAAATCTACATGCCGTACTTTCTTTCTTCTAGATCATTAAGCTTTTGAGCTATGTTCACTAGACAAAAGCACATACAGTATTACACAGGAACACCCACGTGGACAAAATTCTAATAATGATTTGATTGTTTTTTTATTTTAGATTTACTTAATTATAAAAATTATTTATTAAAATGTTTATACTCATTCAAACATAAAGATCAATTACATTTTTACGTTTTCAAAATTTTCTGTATACGTACTTAACCCTCTAAGCGGTTCCCACGTACAATTCCGCCAAACTGATGATGTCTTCAAAGCGTTTGTCAAGTACAATTTTCGACCTTCAAAAATGCTCCGAAAATGGATGTAATGCACATAACTGCCAGTGTTTCCCAGATGGAATTTTGCGGTAGGAGAGTCAGGTCGATTATTTAGGAACTGCACCCCTCTTTAACTAACATTTAATGAGGAATGCACCCCTACCCCTGAGTCACAAAGACGCTGATAGTTTTTCATGACTTTGTAAATCTCTATTTCGAAGTATTTCATTTGCGGTAACGAATGTGTCCCTAATTGCACCACTAAAATATCTTGGACGACTTTCGTAAAAAATATAAACAAGTTTCTCAAAGACTATTTTTATTTGTACTTTTAGAATCCATTATTTCTTATGGGTTGATCTTCGAGACTTGACAAGTTTTATGTGTATAAAAAATTAAAATCTATAATATCAATTTATATATCTGTTTATAACTGGAAGTAAAAGGACAATAGCGAGGGTGGGTTTCCCGTATTCCATTCTAGTCGACTAAGGGTGAAGTAAAAAATCATAGAACAATTTGGTCACTGATAAAGTAAACCTTTAGCTTGTTTTTGGAGAATTTTTTTTCCTCGACGTGTTCCACTCGGAGGGTTAAATCATGAAGTAAAAAAGATTCTAAATTGCACTTTTGCAATCGTATTTAGCGGTTAACTATTTTATATCAATGAAACCTTTCATTCGTTAGACGACCTCCTTGCCCACTCTGGATACTCTGGCCATCCCCATCGTCACTCGTAGCATTTCCAAACTCTTCCAAACGTGGCAGCAGTCTTTTCCAAAAAGCAATCAAAATCTTCAAGCTCAGTTGGAAAAAGGTACGCTCAGGTACAACCAATCAGGTATGGTCAGGAAAACCATGACCGAAAGTTCAGGCTTTGGAAAGAACCAATCAACTATGAACGTACATGCTTCATCCCAACCACACCACGTGCAACACTTATCTTCAGGTGGTACAGACAAGAAGAAAGAAATCCCCCAGCAGACAGATGGTATTTGCACAGTCAGAGCCAGAATTAAAAGGTGCGACGGCCGATCTATGATCACCAGGAGTCGGAAACTGTATTTGAGAAATAAGGTAATAAATTTATACATGTGTCTTACCGGGGGTTCTAAAAAGGAACGACGATTTGAAAATATCAGTTAAGGAAAAGTGAAAGGAGGTAGAAATGTGCGTTTTGCAGTGTTCTGCGAGTCAAACCAGGGAATTTTCCAACAGCCTAAGTTACCTGACCATCTGTTCTCGAATTTAAGAAGCGGTTGGACCTTTAATGAGTAGAGGTATCCATATTGGATTCTTGATGAGTTAGGGTTAGCAAAATTTAATACTTTCAGACCTGGTGTACACAATTGTACACATATAATATAAAACTTTCACATAAAATATTTTCATTACGTTGGGCGGATGTGTACACTTGTACACAAAAAGAAAAAGCTGTTTTTCTTGAAAATCTTGTAATTAGGATTTATTTATTTATTTTTCCTTAGATCTATTTACAATAGCCTAGTTGCAGGCATTTTTTTCAGATCGATTAGCGAAAATAAAAAAAATCAGGTCTGAAAGGTTTAAAGCGAGTTAAGTTCATCTTTTCCTAAACTATCGATCCGATTCTAAAATAAATTGCTATAAATATGCTTCATATCACAACGAAAAAGACTATCGTCTTTAAAACGTTCGAAATCCACCCATTCCACATTTTCTAGCGTTTAATGCACTTATTTCAATCGCTATTTTCCCCGCTTAAGAGTAGGCGATTAAAATTAATTTGTCACATAATAAGTAAAAATAATATTTTTTGTACCATTATAACACCATTCCTTTAACCTTATTATTTAATCATTTCTTATTTTAAATTATTTAAATATCGTCTGTATTATTTTCATAGGTTTTATCACTGAACTTATATTACGTAAATAATTTTCTTTTATATCTGGCTTAAATAATAGATGAGGTACATATGTGATAATTTTAAATTGAATCATCGATTATTTTTTCTTGCAATGAAAATTTTATCACCTGTATTAACAAATTCTTTTCATAAGAGTATTTTCCTGACTAATAAATAACTAGCGTTTAAGTTATATATCTTATAATATTATTATATTATTGCAATCGATTCGCTAAATTTTGGACAACCAAAAAACAAACCATTTTTTTACCTACTTCGTAAGGTACTTTACAATTCTGGAAAATTAAAAATTTTACTTTTTCCATCACATGACGGGCTATATGCTAGTGTGTAAATAATGTACATAGTAATATATAATAATGTTTAGAACTTTAAGGTTAACTTATTTACCTGGCTAGGTCCCCCACAAACACAGAAGTGTATGAATGTTGCAATATCACAAAATATTTTCGGATCGCGTGTATATAAATTACTGTTTTAGATTTCTCGCAGTCTTTATTGAGTTTGCTTATATTTTTATTTGAATAAGTAATTTTGTAAAAAAAAATGGAGAGAATGATGTCATACTTAATTATGTCTGAAATAAGTAAAACAACGGTTGATTTCTAGCCTGTATACCCTCCCAAATTTAACCACTTCTTCTTGTTTGGTTTTCATTATGTGTTTCAGGTTCTGAATCACATCTATCCAGATGCTAAGAAATGGTGGGACCGAGGTGATTCCAGCAACGTCGACAGCATTTCGAAAGCCTTATAATGTCAACAGGGAAGTGGCAGCTGCGAAAGTACGGCCCCTTTATGACAGAAATAGATGCAGCAGATTTTTTAGCTCCTTGTTGTTGACATAAGCAGCTTACGACAGATGAAAATGTTAGGTTTGGTGGCACTGGCCACTGTTTTGTCTATCCAATTAAAATACTACAATGATATACTAAAAATGTGATATTCATAAATACTAATTTCTTTTTATATTCGAATTTTTCTGACTTATTTTATGGTCTAACGAATGCACTGTATACTTCACTGATAATATTCTAAGCTTGCTGGGAGAAAAAAGCACCTATTACGTAGTACATATATACACACTGACCCACATGGATACAAAGGGTTTTATAGCCAAAGGACCGAATGGTGACCAAATATTCAATTTTCATATCAAAATATACAATTTTCACATCAAAAGATAAACGATGTTTAACCTTTTACAGTTCATTGTTCCCAATAGGGAACATGATATTATTAAAATTATTTAAAATTAAATTTTATGAATATTGATACAAAAAAAAATAGAAAATGTAGTAAAAAATCTACTCGATTTTTTAAAATTGAAGCTATATTTCTATGATTAATAGGAAAATCTATAAAAAATCATAAAAATGACCCTATTCATCATTTTCTATAGAGCACAAATTAAAAATTCACATAAATGTAAACAAACAACATCTAATGCTTCTAAAATCCGATTGGTATCCTTAAAACAACTTTAATTTATTTAAAAAATATGAAATTCGACTTTTATAATCAGAAACGTACCTGGAATAATTTATTAATTATTGATGTTCTCATTTGGGAACAATGGACTATTGCGGCTATAGTGTGATGAAATAATTTCCTCTACGGAGAGCATTTCTTGAAAGGGTAGGAAATGAAGGGGGAATTCTCTAATTTTATGAAAGGGCATTTCAATTCTATAAGCAGTCTAGTGCGTTCGCTTCTCAGATATTATTTCGAAAGGTTTTAAATGTATTTTGTCTATGAACTACAAATTACAACTGCTCTTCTAAGAATTGCACCAAAGAAAGTTAGGCGTCAACCTGAATCCAAAGTTCACCACCCTATATCACAGAGAAAAAGTGATGGTCTTTTTCTTGTACAAACAACACAAGGTAGATGCGCACAGTGCACATTAAATGCAAGATTAGCTTGCAATGAGTGCAAGAAAAAATTGCATCTCCATTGCTTTATAATATATCATGGCATAAAGGTATAAACTCATGTTTTAGATATTGAAGAAAATGTTGTTTTCATTTAAATTTATAAGTTTTAAACTTTATTGATATCTGTGCTTAGGTTTAAAAATAAATTTTAAATTCATTCTAATTATTTTTCTTATTTAATATTTATTATATACATCATTCTACCCAATTTGTGAATCCAGTGTATACTCGGAAGTGGCCAATGTTCCCAATTGGGAACATCATGAAAATCGTAACAGGAAATTTTTTCCACAATTAAATGACTAACATACCTTAACTGAAGCATTAGAAGGCAAGATATGCAAAAAATAACTTAAAATATATCTCGATCTGAATTCGGCCTGTAAAAGTATAAGCTGAAAGCATATTTAAAACAGAAGGTTTGCATGAAGTTCTCGATAAAATCAAAAAACTAAAAGGGACTAGAATGATTTTAAAGTGACTTTTCTCATAACAGAATTTAGAAACAGTGTCTGTTTTTTATAAATTCGTGACACCGCGTTTTGTTTTAGATATTTCTACAAAACAACGAGCGGCTGGAATATATCGTCTGTTGAAATGCAAAAATGTCATGCTGAATAACAATTCAAAGTGAATTTTTTCATTGGGGTTATGTTCTTCTGTTAGAAGAGTTCGAGTGAATATGCAGCTATGATTACGTCATGCCCTGTATAATATATATATCAATTACGAAATGCTAAATATTGCTTCTCTGGACCTTAAAATAAACTTTAATGGTTAATGGCTATGAGAAGTATTCGTGGAAAATATTTAGGAAAAAATAATAGCAAAAAATCTATTTTTATCTCAACAAAATGTCTATAATAATTCTTTTTAAGTACAGAATGGGCAGATATTGTTATTAGAAACGTAACAATTGCAACCAATATATATTTTCTACGTTACGAACGAGAAAAACCTATTTTAGTAACACAATATAACAAGAACATCTTTTTTATCTTTGTTAAATAGAGAAATATTGAAATTAACAAGAAGGATCTAACTTACAAATTGACAAAAAAAATTTAATTTATATTTTCTTTAAATATATTTTAAATTTTTTTTCTGTACTTCTTAGTTGTATGTTCTTTGCGTATTTCAGCCAAATAATTGCAATAAAAATAATATAATAGTTAAAACTGAATTTTGACTTCAGACACAACATCTGTTTCTTATAGTTTAGCATGAAATTATAAACTTTCTGAAGCTGTTACTAGTTTGTTGGGCTCCCAAGAACAGGCTTACGAAGGATCATAAGATTTTAAGTTGATATACTGTACTGGAATGTAATGGGAAAAGACGATGAATGAAAATTAAGAAGGTAGCGTTAAAAACTATCTACAGGCGAGATGTCGAGTTGCGACCGTATAGAAAATATACAATATTAACAATTGCCTGGGTGATTTCAGAATTGCACTCACCTGTAAGCAAACTCGACACTCATAGGCCTATACTGTTTTTTTTTGTCAGAGTTTTATTGACAAATAAATTAAAAGCATTATTTAAAATCAAAAACTGCAGTTTTTTTAGACATATGAATATATCGGGGATAAAAATTGATAACTATCATTACTGTAGTTTAAAGATAAACAGGTTTGGTTTGGTTTGGAGTGCTACGGTCTCCTTTTTTCAACACGTGGGCTAAGGAGACCGGGACCTACAGCTTAAAGGGAATTCCGAACGGCTACAAAAAATCATCTTATTTGTAATGAATACCGAACCAGAAAAACAATATTGTTCGGCTTAAAGATAAACAGAATTATATTTTTATTTAAAAAAACTGACTTAAAGCCATGGTAGATCATTCGGCCAAAGGCGTAAATCTCATAACCAGAGGGTTATAGGATCGAGGATCGAGTTGGCCAGAGATACGCAGTGTTCCTTAAAAGTTCATGAATAATGTAAAATAGATTTGTGGTTACAAGTACAGAAACGATCCCTCTGGAGATGTCAGGCCCAGCTTGGGGGGGGTCTTCTGCTTGGATTCTGCTATTAATTTACAAAGCCCCCTCCCTTTGTATGTTTGTATCGTCATAGGGAGTAATGTTGACTGTCTACATGGTGATCCCATAATAAAATGGTCGCAAATTCCACAGCGTTATATGGGCGAATGCTTAACAGTCAAGTGCTCCCGCGTTGTTGAAAAAATAAAAATAGAAACCTAACAATTACACATTTTAAATTGGAATACTTATTACTTAACTTTTTTTGTACACAACACCCTCCATATGAATGTCAGAATATTAATAAAACTCCAGTTCATGAGACAATGCCGCAAAAAGGTACTTTTTTACAAAGATGAAAAATGTCAAGAATTTCATCAAAGTAACATTTAACATTGCACATAAAAAATTTTTAAAAATTGTAGATCCTTTCATGATTGTACAAGACAGAGAATTTTTCATTTAATCTAGTCTTTCTCCTTTAAACCAATGCTAGACCATAGCGCTCCAAACTAAACCTTTATTTATATAGTGAAGAATTTTTGTATATTAAAATATTGTCTAGATTATCATTTTTAAAGTAAAATAACTATATCTTGATAGGGTTTTAGTAACATTATTTCGAGATGCAATTTTTGGAAGTAGTACGCACAACTATTAGTTGCGTACTACTTTCAAAAAGCCATAGCAAAGCTTTTGAAAAACGAATGCACCGATATAATTCTAAGCTTTTATGCTTAGACCATAGCGTTCCAAACCAAAGCTTTATAGTAAAGAATTTTGCATATTATAATATCGGCTACATTGTTATTTTTAAAGTGAAATAACTATATTTTGACAGGGTCTTAGTAACATTATTTCTTGATGCAATTTTTTAAAGTAGTACGCAACTAGTACTTGCGGGCTTGATGAAGAAAGCCTTTTTTGTGCAAGGTTAAACGATACACAAAGCGTTACATAACAGTTGTATAACATTACTTATCAATTCTGATAAATTGCTGCAACATCTCATTCTGTTTGAGAAGCCCAGATCACCATTAAAAAATTATTAATTATGGAAGAAAAGGAATATATTGAAAAAAATTATTACCTACGAAACAAATTTTATTATATTTATGGATTAAGATAAATTTTTCATTTCTCTTGTATATTTTGTATTTTGAAACCTAAAGAATAAACTCAAACATTACATAGGAAGGACATAAAGCATAGTTCATTTTACTCAATTTGTCTCTTTTAATTTTGACTTTTAATAATATCATAAACATTTACTGCATTTTTAAGAAATTCAATAATTTTATGTGCATTATAATTTTTTTTACTGAGGCCTTCATACGTTTGTCTGCTAGATAAAAAAAATTAAAATTAAATTAACAGTATACGGCTTCTAAATCATTTTAGCTATTCTTTTGATTATAGTTCTTAATAGTATAATAAACATTTACTATATTTTTAACAAATTAAATAACTTTATGTACGTTATCATTTTTTTACTGAGGCCTTCATACGTTTGTCTGCTAGATAAAAAAAAATTTAAAGCTAAATTAACAGTATACAGCTTCTAAATACTTTTAGCTATTCTTTTGATTATAATTCTTAATAGTATAATAAACATTTACTATAATTTTAACAAATTGAAGAACTTTATGTATGTTATCATTGTTTTTACTGAGGCCTTCATACGTTTGTCTGCTTGATAAAAAAAAATTTAATACTAAATTAACAGTTTACGTCTTCTAAATCATTTTAGCTATTCTTTTAATTATAGTTCTTAATAGTATAATAAACATTTACTATATTTTTAACAAATTGAAGAACTTCATGCACGTTATCATTTTTTTTACTGAGGCCTTCATACGTTTGTCTGCTAGATAAAAAAATTTATGGCTAAATTAACAGTATTCGGCTTCTAAATCCTTTTATCTATTCTTTTGATTATAGTTCTTAATAGTATAATAAACATTTACTATATTTTTAACAAATTCAATACTTTTATGTACGTTATCATTTTTTTACTGAGGCCTTCATACGTTTGTCTGCTAGATAAAAAAAAATTTAATACTAAATTAACAGTTTACGTCTTCTAAATCATTTTAGCTATTCTTTTAATTATAGTTCTTAATAGTATAATAAACATTTACTATATTTTTAACAAATTGAAGAACTTCATGCACGTTATCATTTTTTTTTGCTGAGGCCTTCATACGTTTGTCTGCTAGATAAAAAAATTTATGGCTAAATTAACAGTATTCGGCTTCTAAATCCTTTTATCTATTCTTTTGATTATAGTTCTTAATAGTATAATAAACATTTACTATATTTTTAACAAATTGAAGAACTTTATGTACGTTATCATTTTTTTTATTGAGGCCTTCATACGTTTGTCTGCTAGATAAAAAAAGTTAATATTAAATTAACAGTTTACGTCTTCTAAATCATTTTAGCTATTCTTTTAATTATAGTTCTTAATAGTATAATAAACATTTACTATATTTTTAACAAATTGAAGAACTTTATGTATGTTATCATTTTTTTACTGAGGCCTTCATACGTTTGTCTGCTAGATAAAAAAAAAATGAACGCTAAATTAACAGTATACGGCTTCTATATCATTTTAGCTATTCTTTTGATTATAGTTCTTAATAGTATAATAAACATTTACTATAATTTTAACAAATTGAAGAACTTTATGTACGTTATCATTTTTTTACTGAGGCCTTCATACGTTTGTCTGCTTGATAAAAAAAAATTTAATACTAAATTAACAGTTTACGTCTTCTAAATCATTTTAGCTATTCTTGTAATTATAGCTCTTAATAGTATAATAAACATTTACTATATTTTTAACGGATTGAAGAACTTCATGCACGTTATCATTTTTTTTATTGAGGCCTTCATACGTTTTTCTGCTAGATAAAAAAATTTATGGCTAAATTAACAGTATTCGGCTTCTAAATCCTTTTATCTATTCTTTTGATTATAGTTCTTAATAGTATAATAAACATTTACTATATTTTTAACAAATTCAATAACTTTATGCACGTTATCATTTTTTTACTGAAGCCTTCATACGTTTGTCTGCTAGATAAAAAAAGTTAATATTAAATTAACAGTTTACGTCTTCTAAATCATTTTATCTATTCTTTTGATTATAGTTCTTAATAGTATAATAAACATTTACTATATTTTTAACAAATTCAATACTTTTATGTACGTTATCATTTTTTTACTGAGGCCTTCATACGTTTGTCTGTTAGATAAAAAAAAATGAACGCTAAATTAACAGTATACGGCTTCTATATCATTTTAGCTATTCTTTTGATTATAGTTCTTAATAGTATAATAAACATTTACTACATTTTTAACAAATTAAAGAACTTTATGTACGTTATCATTTTTTTACTGAGGCCTTCATAGGTTTGTCTGATAGATATAAAGTGTTTATTTAATCTTAAATTTTTTTGTGTTCTAAATCATTTTAGCTATTTAATTTTAATTAAATATGATCTGTTGTTTATGAATCTGTTGACACTTCACATAGTGATCTTCCAGTATGGCCGCCCCAGGTAAGTTTCCGCCTCTATCGACAGCTGTGGTTCCGCCAGTCCATATCATTACAACATTCGTTTTACGTGGGTATTTGTCGCACAAAGGGAATCGATGGATGTTCAGATAATTAGGGGTAGTGTACTCATTAAATTGCTGCCGGTTCCTCGAAACGTATCCACTTTTCTTTATGTTTCTCATAGTTTCACATTCATAATTTATCAAGCACGCGTGCCCGAATTTGTAATGGGACAAAACGCGGGCTAATGGAACAGGTGCCTAATCGTGCTTTTCCTAAATCAAACAACGACCCGAGAGCAACAGGGTAATTTGCAGGCATTTTTCTTTTATTTACCGGCAGGACTAGATAGCTCGGTAAATCACCATTAATCTTGCTAATTAATTCAAAGTTGATCCC
The DNA here is from genome assembly GCA_032207245.1 of Pardosa pseudoannulata. Lineage (NCBI taxonomy): Eukaryota > Metazoa > Arthropoda > Arachnida > Araneae > Lycosidae > Pardosa > Pardosa pseudoannulata. Next base: position 116,962,003 of record CM063501.1, on the reverse strand, counting down.
GATACCATTATCAATTATGTTTTTTAGTTCTTTTTTTCATTCTCCTTTATGACTTCATGCAAAAAATGAAGTTTGCATCTCTTCTATTATTTCTACAAAGAAACGGCTGGAGTCAATGTCACATTCATTAGATGCTTAATTTAAATTATAAATTAGAGTTATGTGATTATTTAATTTAGAAGGCATCAGTTCTAACTCGAGTTCATAACATCCTTTTTAATTCTTGTTTCTCATTATCTAAAATTTCCCGTTTATGTCTATGAGAATCAAGTATGGAATGAAAACTTTTCTCATAAAGCCCGATGTTAAGTTAATTTTTTAATTTAAACATTATAAACCCTTTTTAATTTTCGTCATTCTGCTGATACACAAACGATGAATTCTTATTTATATTACGACGCCACGAAAATTTCCAGTATCCTACACTTCATTTTTAGATTATTGATCATATATATGTGTGTGGGTGAGAGAGAGAGAGAGAGAGAGAAATGAGGTTTTTGCCTTATCTCAAAGGGAGTTCTGAGCTGATAAGTCAACTTGCAGTCGTGGAACCGTAGACAAGTGGAAACGAAATAGAATGCTTTGATCAAACTGACTTAGTTTATTCAGGCATAAACTCAAACTATCGACCGTTAGCAAAACATGTACATCGTGGTTTAATAGTTGTATGAGCCAACCAATCAGAAATTACTTACGAGTGACGTGGGTGACAAATTGAGGACCAAGCATGATTGAGAACTAAACATTGAGGGTTCCGTGTAAGGTTTAAACCAAACTGGGACATAGGCAGCGCAACCAAGGCCTTTGGTCAGGAAAAGGAAATTTGGCACACTAAGCCCTAGCCTCCAAATTGGGCTGTTGCGCCGATGAGTTATATATATATATATATATATATATATATATATATATATATATATATATATATATATATATATATATATATATATATATATATATATATATATATACATGCATACAGAGAGAGGGGGGTAAAATTGATACCTATTTTAAAAAGTTAATTGCGTGCTACAAAAAAATAATTATATGTTCTCCAAATTATGTGTGCTTCACCAAAAACATAATTGACACTTTTTTATTTAACGAATATTTAATTAATTAAATAATGGACATAATTTTATAACCTAATATATATACTTAATTTTTATACTTAATATATACCTAATAAATTATTAGGAATATTATTAATATAGATTTAAATAATGTAATTAATAACGTAACTTATTTTATACTTGGGTTTTAAAATAGAAGTTTAGTGTCACGATACTTATGCAATAGTATTTGGCCTATTGATACTGTTCCTCGTATTTTAACTCCCTGGTTTTGCTTTACCAATCAACAGACAGAACTGGCGATTAGCTTCACTAACTGTTATTTGTTTGGCTCTCATTATCATTGTAGTATGAGATGCTAATATTTTGTGTTATTTCCCCTTCTATGGACTGTCTAGTTTCAACATATGTTTATTGCATAGATCATATTTTTCAAAAAAGAAATTGTTTAATGATGTGGTACTGCTGACGAGACAACATTTCTGTTCGATCTTTAAATTGTGTAAAACTGCCTAAAAAATTAAAGAAACTGGCCAATTTGTTTTGATGGACTCAGGCTGTTGATGATGCATTCGATAATCAAGTTCTTTAACATCTCATTTTATCAACGTTAAAACTTAAAATAGAGCAGCTCTACTGCACGTCCGCTAACTAAAAACACTGCTAGAAAACTAATAGAACTTGACTCCCTCAAGTAAAACAATGCTATTTTTCTGAGACGAAAATTTTAAGTCAACACTCCTGTAATTGGTTAGCAAGTCAGTTGGTCACTCGAATTTCAAAATCAGCTCTCAGGTTCCGATTGCGTAACACGGACATCATGAGTCTTAAAATGGACAAAGAAGTAAAAATTGCAACTTATATTCTAGTTATGGGAATATGGAATATATTTTGTTCATTATAATAAAACGAAATTAATATTGAATAAATTCGATGTGTTTAGGTTACATTTTCAATAAATTACACATACATATGTATTATATATATTATATATATATATATATATATATATATATTTTTATATATATATATATATATATATATTATATATATATATATATATATATATATATATATATATGTGTGTGTGTGTGTGTGTGTGTCTAAATAAAAAAATGTATATATATATATATATATATATATATATATATATATATATATATATATGTATGTATAGGTAGACAGATATAGATATATATCCGTTACTAGCTTACTATATGTAGTAGTATGCAGGTGTCTGATGATTTAATGAAATTTCATAAAAACCTGAGCATAGTTATCAAGTTTCGAGGCTTTTAAATTTACCTGACTATACCTGAAAATAATTTAAGTTCAAGTAATTGTACAAAGCTTTGCCTAAAACTTTTTTAGTAACTTGCATCAACAGATGTATATGGTATGTTTTCTCAAATATTAGGTTTATTGCAAAAAACTGTGAGAATAAAAGTTTACAATTGTTTTGACTGCAGCTTAACAGATGGCAGCACTATTTCCCAGAAGGTACACGAAGTGCTTGAAGTTTTTATTACAGCATTGTTATTCTACAAAATATAAGCATATTAAGTTACAATAATCCCTTTCATTCATATTATATTGATTATTTATTTGGTTAAATAATTAAATGTTTCCCGATTGTATATTCCGGTACGAGTGATTAGAAAATGGTTTCACCGAAAAAAAAGAGTAATATTTAAAGGCTCCCTGATGATGATGATGGTACACATAATAGATAAGTGAAGAGGGACACAAATTAAGTATGATTAATCTACCAGTAGACGCTCAAAAGTAATTTTTGATTTTTGTTGAATCTCCCTGAAAATTTAGTATATTACTAGCAATATATGTATGAAAATTTAGTTAAAATTTCAAAACAAAATATTAATTATTTAAAATCTATTAATTACTAAATGAGTAACACTGAGTGCGAAGTTGGTTTCTTGACACTGGCAGTAGACTTTCGAACCGAGAATTTACTGTCAACCTGCAGGGACTGATGCTATTCGAACGAAAAAGTCCACTGTTAGTCCTTAGGCTCTATCCTTCCTGCCGCCGTAGGCATAAATCCATAAATGTGCTTCCCCCTTCCCTCAAAAAAAAACTTTTTAATAAAAAGTTTTTTTTTTTAATAAAACAGAGCTACTTACACTATACAGTAAAAATATTAGTTTTATATGTTATAATAGTTTATAATAGTATTATAACGCAGTTAAGTGTTTTATAGATTAATTATTTATTTTCAAGATTCGTGTAATCGAAATATATTTTTGTGCTTTATTGTTCATTCATTTTTTTATTTTACACTCTAAATCCGTCTGTTTTGCTACTCCTAAAATAGACGCAGTAGGCAATTTAGTTTTTTATAGACTAATTATTTTCCAGATTCAAGTATTCGAAATATATTTTTGTGCTTTATGTTTACAAAAAGGCGTTCAATTTTTCCTTTATTGTGCGATTTTGGAGTTCAATTATTTATTTTGCACTCTAATTTCAATGGTTTTGCTACTCCTAAAATAGCCACAGTAGACAGTTTAGTGTTTAGAGTAATTATTTATTTTTCAGATTCAAGTAATTGAAATATATTTTTGTGTGTTATGTTCATTCAATTATTAAATTTACATCTAATTCCGACGGTTTTGCCCGTAAGACTGTTTAGTGTTTTATAAACTAATTATTTTCCAGAATTAAGTATTCGAAATATATTTTTTTACTTTGTGTTCATTCAATTATTTATTTTGCACTCTAATTCCGACGGTTTTGCTACTCCTAAAATAGCCGCAGTAGACAGTTTAGTATTTTATTGACTAATTATTTATTTTTCAGATTCAAGTAATCGGAAATATATTTTTGTGTGCTATGTTTGTTCACTCAATTATTTATTTTTCACTCTAATTCGATGGTTTTGCCGTTAAGACTGTTTAATGCTTTATAGACTAATTACTTTGCAGATTCAAATATTTGAAATATATTTTTTTGCGTTATGTTCATTCAGTTATTTATATTGCACTCCAATTCCAACGGTTTTGCCGTTCCTAAAATAGCCGCAGTACGCAAGCGTCTACCTTGAATACTGCTTGGGGTCAGTCCTGCAGTTCCTTTAGACTTATGCCCCCCAAATACACCCATGTCCATAAATTAAGGATAATTCAGAACCACACGGAAATTGAGCTTTAAAATAAAAATTTCACCTGTAGAATTATCACACACATCTTGAAGAAGAATATGCAAATTGCAGGAAACCACCAGATGGCGCGGATAGTACGTCACAATGACGAGAGTGTATGAAAGGGGTATATAAGGAATGGTAGCAAAGAAGTAAAATTGTTCACAAGCGCTTTAAAAGCCTTTCAGTGCAATAACCGCATAGTTATGGCACAAAGGAAGCATTTGGATGATTTTTTACGTGGTAGAATTATCGGACGACTGGAATGTGGACGTACCCAGCTGGAAGTATCCGAGGAACTTGGAATCGCCCAGAGTGTCATCTCCAGGCTTTGGCAACGATTCAAACATGATGGTAATGTGAGTAGATGTTACAGCACAGGTCGCCCCCGAGTTACTACGCCGAATGATGACCGGTATTTGGCAGTTACTGCCAAAAGAAACAGACGGAGCACAGCATCAGACCTGTCTCGTCAGCTCTCTTCAGCTACCGGTACGACAGTTTCAAGGCAGACCGTGTACAGACGCTTAGGGAACATTGGTCTATATGCTCGTAGGCCTGTCAGATGTGTTCCCCTTACCGCAACTCACTGTCGCCTGCGATTATGCTGGGCTAGAGAGCATGCATTGTGGACACCGCAACAGTGGTCTTGTGTGATGTTTTCCGACGAGTCCAGGTTCAGTTTACATTCTGATTCTCGCCGGACTTTCATATGGAGAGCGCCAGGTACCCGTTACCACCAAGAGAACACCATTGAACGACACCGTTACGGTGGTGCAGGATGGCTCGTTTGGGGAGGAATTATTCTTGGTTCCAGAACTGACCTGCATGTTCAGAGTGTAACGATGACAGGCCACATCTATCGGGATGTCATTCTGGAACAACATGTACGTTTGTTTCGGGGCGCCATGGGTCCTGAATTTCTGTATATGGATGACAACGCCCGACCTCACCGTGCAAACATTGTAGACGAATGCCTTCAATCGGAGGATATCACCCGTATGGATTGGCCAGCATACTCACCGGACTTGAATCCAATAGAGCATGTGTGGGACATGCTTGGCCGACGAATTGCAGCCCGTCAACCCCCTCCCAACTGTCTATCGGAACTTCGGAGGGCATTGCTTGATGAGTGGTGTAATTTTCCCCAAGATCAGATTGATAATCTGATACTCAGCATGCGTAGGCGTTGTAACGCTTGTATTGCATCGTCCGGGAGACATACTCCGTATTAACCATCATACTAACCATGTTATACTGTTTTCTGTAAATAGGTTCTTTTTTGAAATTTGCTCCAGGGAGTAAAAATCGCAATTTTTATTAATTATGTCAAACATATAGCATCTTTTTTGCTCTTTACCTTTTGTTTAATAAATAGACTTTACAAATAAGTCAAATTTGTTTTGCTTTTGTCTCTTTCATTGCCTGAACTTCATTATCCTTAATTTATGGACATGAGTGTAAAAGACCACTTTTATTTACAGATATTGCGCTATGTGCTAGAAAAATAGATTTATTTAAAACTAGTATTATATATATATATATATATATATATATATATATATATATATATATGCCATCCAGTTATGGAAAAATGCTGTGCTGCATGTTATAAGTGAATTTTGATTATTATACAAATTAAATAAAAAAGGCCTTATTAAGGAACATAATTTTCAGTTTTTTTAAAATAAAATATAAAATACATTTGTTGAATAAACAATGGATCTAAATCAAATCGTACAACAATCACAAAAAAAAGTTTAGCTGTAATTCTAGAAATGAAAAATCTTTCCTTCTTGGCATAGAAGAAGTCTAAAAAATTAGCTAGCTCATTGTTTTGGAAACAATATCCTCTACACGATGAGTTAGCAGCTATCATTAAATTTACTGAAGGAAATAACATTTCAAGCACATTTATTGAACATTTTAACTCGAACAAAAAAAAAAATCAACGTATTAAAAATAAGTTTAGCAAACGTTAATCTTTATATCAAGATTGTGTCAGGAAAAGTAAAACATCGTTTGCTATGATAAATAAAAACATCTTCTGAAAAACTAATTATAATCGTCTGCTTTTTTCTTTAGTGAGACATAAAATGAAGAATGAAAACTTTTTTGCTGTTGTCGTGTCCTTAATATTAACTGTGGCGAACTTGATCCCTATCAATGAAAGGGCGTAGGATTCCATAACGACAAACCGACACACAGATGACATCTTTTATATATAGAAACATTCCATCTTCATCTCCTTTGTGCATAATATCGCCATTTTAATTTATACGATACCTTTTACACTGTACTAAACACTTTGTTGGTATCGTAAGTATTCGTGATAAATGCTAAAAAGAAACAAAAATAGGAAGAAATTGTGTATAAAATGTTTATAAAAGATTCTTAAGTTCAGAAATGACAGATTTTACAATTCAAAACACATCATTTTGAACTGATTTTTGTTTTATATGCAATAAAATAAATAGTTCATAAATTTCCTCAGAGAAAGACAATTAAAAAATCAAATCGAGTATTTTCAATATTCATAAAATAGAAAAATGTTTATAAAAATGTTTAGAGTTATTATTAGAAATGATTGTATTGCTTTTTTTATAATAACATCTATTATATGATGCAGGATATACTATTTGTGCTTCTCATTCTTAGTTATAATTTACAGTTCAATGAGGTAAAAATGCTGAATTTTCAGCCAAATTTCAACCAGCTGAAAGCTTACTTTCACCTAATATACAAAGATTATTACCTAATAAAAAAAGAAAACAAAACAGAAAAAAATATTCTCGAATTTTTACTCAAAAGTTAAAGGTTTAACACAATAACATTTAATATTTGATGTTCAGAACAGTTAAACTATAAAAACGTCAACAAAAACAATGGAATTAATTTTTATATAGAGTTTCTTATAGGTTACTAAATGATGTTGATTTATATTTAGCCGAGTCATTTCTCACTTTTCACTCAAATAACGAATGATCAAAAAATAAACTTTTGTTGATACTGCTAATCGTTTTGCTAGACATAAGTTAGAAAAGATCTCGAAGGTGCTAGTGAGTGTTACTTTTAACCATTTGTTTATGCTGAATTTGTTAACAAACAGTTAATGGACACTCCATAAAATATTTTATCGTAAAAGAGACTCTTCACAATATTTTCATTTTAAAAACGGATATTTAAAATCTTTAAAAAAAGTTTAGCTTAATTTAGAAATGAGAAGACTTTTCTGCTCTTGACGTAAAATAAGTAAGCTAAAATTAGCAGCTCATTATATTTTCTCAGATGAATGTATACATCATTCCAATTTTAATGTTTAATTGTAATTAATTATTTTTCATTGTAACAACTTCTTCAAAATATTGTTTATTTATTAATCAATGTTTAATAGCATATATAAAAATTTTGTTTTTTTTAATCATGTTCTTCTAAAAATACTTAATGCTACTTTACTCATAAATCTTATAAGTTCATAAAGAACATATGTTTTCACAATTTACAAAACAAAGATTTGTCCATTTTACAAATTAGTTTTAGGAAAGTACATTAAAAATGTTTGTTGTTTAAATGTTCTTTACTCATTGTTGAAAATATATTGTTTATTTATTAATATGTTTAAGCATATATAAAATACATAGTTTTTAAATCAGTTCTTTCTAAAAATATAATGCTACTTGTATCATATATTGTATAATTCATAAGACAGTACTGTTTTCACAAATTTACAACACAGACTCTGTCATTATTGTACAAACCCTTAGTTTAATGAAAGTACATTAGTAAATGTTTGTTTTTTAAAGATGTTCTTTCTGTATTCGATTGTTAGAAAATATATTTTTATTTATTAACCTATGTTTATATGCATATAAATAAAAATAGTTTTAATCAGGTTCTTTCTAAAAACTTAATGCTATTCGTATTCATAAATCTGTATACTTTCATAAAATACAGTACCCTCTTTTCACAAATTTACAAAAACAGGACCCTTGTCGTTATTTGTACAAACCCTTAGTTTAACCCTGAAAGTACATTAGAAAATCATTGTGTTTTAAAGATGTTCTTTCTGGATTCGACTGTTAGAAAATATATTGTTTATTTATTAACCTATGTTTATATGAATATATAAACATACAAATAGTTTTTAAATCTGATTCTTTATAAAATGGAACTTAATAATAACTTCGTATTCATAAATCTGTATACTTTCATAAAATACAGTACCCTATTTTCACAAATTCACAAAAACAGGGCCCTTGTCATTATTTGTACAAACCCTTAGTTTAACCCTGAAAGTGCATTAGAAAATCTTTGTTTTTTAAAGATGTTCTTTCTGGATTCGACTGTTAGAAAATGTATTGTTTATTTATTAACCTATGTTTATACGCATATATAAATATACAAATAGTTTTTTTAAATCTGATTCTTTATAAAATGGAACTTAATACTAACTTCGTATTCATAAATCTGTATACGTGTATACAGAACAGTACCCTATTTTCACAAATTTACAAAAACAGGATCCTTGTCTTTCTCCGTACAAACCCCTAGTTTAACCCTGAAACTACATTAGAAAATTTTTGTTTTGTAAAATATGTTCTTCCTGGATTCGATTGTTAGAAGAAAAGAATCTGCCTATTGTTCCTTTCTTGGAATTTCTCATATTTTTACCTCACATACCAAAATTGTAGTCGGCGGTAGATCTTACGCTTTCTCCCCTTTCCGAGAGCTACATAGTCTTTATCTTTCCATTAGGATTTTTGTTTTGAGGCCAAATATCAGTTATCGTCTCATATTTCGTTCAAAAGCTAAAGAGGCCGCCAAACCGTACTATAATTTCCACAGAGTAGAAATATAAATGTTCTTTTTGCACATTTATGCTATGTAAACTGTCCACTTATATTCACTTAAAATACTTTTTTAAGGTAACCGACCACGTTCAAATAGTGATTTTTGTGAAAAATATCGAAAAATTTTTCGTTTATTTAAAGATCATTCTTTAGCTTCGAAAACATTTTCAGCTTGTTTCTAGAGTCATTGAAGTCATATACATTTAATTATAACCGGAAATTATCGAAAAGAGGAATATGAATTATAATATACTTTACGTTTTATACATGAAAAATGTCGTAAATAGCGTATTATAGCTTCTAAATAAATAAATAAATTATTCCAGCATATTTCTGAATGTTTATCAAATTATAAAACACTTAAAGAATTTATCCAATAAAGTCTTTAAATTGACTTTCTGAAAAACTGTGGTTTTTGCTACACCGCCACACCTCAACAGTCATAACTGCTAAAATACTTTTTAGAATTTAATTAGAATTTAACTTTATGTTTTTAATGATGTTATGTTGGCATTGAACCTCAGGATTATAAATACATTCATTTTGAGATGAGTTTATGGGCACTTATATTAGAAATTTCATTATTTTTTTTCTTGAATTTTTGCCTTAAATTACTTGATTGGCTATAACTCATTTATATTTTAGAATATTTTCATTCTGTCGGTTCAATGTTTACAGAATAGATATATGTCTACATTTATCTAAGTCAAAGTGATATGGTTTGCGTATTTTTTTAGTTAGGAGTGTTGGCGTAAAGTCAAAAAATGCTTCCTTTTTTCTCTATTTTTGCCAATTTTTAGGACAATATATATGTATTTATGTTTATTTTCATATTTTTCTATGTTTTATAATCTATTACTGCAATAGCTAAAAAAATATTTCCATACAAACCTTATTTAAATATTTCGGCTCCGAAAGTGGTCGGTTACTTTAATAAGGGGCTTTTTGCTTTTATTTATGCCTTCAGTACAACAATACCAGAGGTTCATTGCCGATTTTATTGTGGTAGCATTAAGTCAGTAGTCAACTTTAAAATCTATGAAGAACAACACAATTGAGAATCAAGCCTTCCATGGGATTTGAACCCACTAGCTCTATGGTACATGGGCAATGTTCTAATTGTTATTCTGACAGCTGATTCTCGAATCTAATACCGGTACATACATTTTAAAAGACCCAGTCTCAATATTTACCTCTTCTTGTTTTAAGTGTTTCTCATAAAAAAATCTCATTTAAGAAAAAGAATTCTATAAAATATAGTTCTTTTTATTTACATCATATATTATAAAAGATTTTTTTTTATTAAAGCAGTTTATTTAAAGGTTACTTTAAAGTTTTACTTTATCTTGGTTACTTATTCCTACATCCCCTGCCAATGTTATTGAATGCTTTTTCTTGTACCTAACAAATAAATTTGTCCTTTTAAAACTAAATTTTGTATCAATATTTTTCAATATATATACATATATTTACATGCGTATTTAAATTAGTATATAATCTTATATAAGATTATATACTGATCTACCCTGCATGGTAGCATTATATATATATATATATATATATATATATATATATATGTTTTTGTGTATATGTATTATAAATATGTATATTATATGTATTTTATATGTATGTATATTATATATAATATTGTGTTTATATATGTATATATATTATATATATGTATATATATATGTATATGTTTATATATATAATATATATGTATATGAATATATTATATATGTATATGTATATTATATTATATATAATATATATATATATATGTTTTTGTAATATATACATATAAAAAAAAATATGCATAAATTTAACTAGATTTTAGTAAGTAAAATATCAAAGAAGCTTTAGACATTTTACGAGAAAAATACGATAAAGATTTACATATAAGAAAAAAAAAATTTATTAAAATAAAACGATTTACATTCTTTGCCATAATTTTAAAAGTAGGATATTATGTCTATAATAATTAGGTTACTGTATTTAAAAGTCATTTTAATAGTTAAGTATTCATATGTTTTCATTCATGCGTCTTAGTAATCAAAAGGTATTTTAAAAAATGTTGAAACTTGAAATGTGATTTCAAAAAGTTCTTAAAATTTTTGTGAAAATTTTATGAATTCTTTTTAGTATTTACTAGTGAATGCCTAAAAAGCTTTAAATGGATAATTTCAATGATGTTACATCATAGTTAGATTAAATTAAAAATTCATTAAAAATTCTATGTGTAGGATTTTGAAGAAAAATTTTTTAAATGAAATTAAGCAAAGATTTTAGGATTCACTATAGTGTATAAAAATGTGTTGCATCAATATTAATTGAAAAAATTTTAATTTATTAATTACCTATAAAAAACCAATTTTTTTACTAAATTTTCTTCATTTAATTAGAAAATTTTATAAAAAATTTAACAGGAATTAATTTTTTAAGTTCAATTCTCTATGATAATATAAAAAATAAATCTAAAAATGTAAAAACATGAACTAGTTTCTAAGTTTAAAGAAAAAAGTTCTCCGAACGTAGACGGATACCTTAAAAGGCTTTTAAAGACCTGATAGTATCTCATTGTCTTAAACAGAATAGAAATCTCAATACAATAAATGATTTGCCTAATCTTTCTACAATTTCAAGTACTAGTTGTTCTATCTCATGCACTAGTTTCTACGTTTAAAGAAAAAAGTTCTCCGAACGTAGACGGATACCTTAAAAGGCTTTTAAAGACCTGATAGTATCTCATTGTCTTAAACAGAATAGAAATCTCAATACAATAAATGATTTGCCTAATCTTTCTACAATTTCAAGTATTAGTTGTTCTATCTCATAAAAATATTGTTCAGTATATAAATTTAAAATACTTAAAATACTTCCTTTAATCTAACCACATAAAGAAAAAATTTAACGAAGAAAACCAGAAAGAAAAAAAAAGAATTCATTTTTAAATGACTTCTTCAATATATTTATTTACATTTTTTTAGGTGGTTACATATTCCATTGTATAAGGGAGTAGGATATGTAATAATATTAATTACAACAATTTCATATTAAAGTTCCAAAATAATGAAATTAATTATTAATTGACAGTTTTTATTTCTTATCTTTCTGCTTTAGGTCTGGTGCAGAATCAACAAGTACTAGTTGATGATAAATTATCTGTTAAATAAATTAAACTTCATAAATAATAAAATTAATTATATTAACATTTAAAATTCAATCATCTCTACTATGAGCTTACAGTGAAGTGAAAATTTAATCAGTCATATCTGTTGTTGCCCTTCAGCCATTTTTAAATTCGACATGTAACCGGAGGACTTTTATCATAAATACCTCATGAATCATTAGCTGCAACTTTATAATGTATCCAAAGCATGGGGAAAAAGTTATTTTCTAAGACAGACATCTTCGATTTCTCTGGTATATGTCCAAGCTTTTATGGTGGAATCAAGCATCAAACAAATGCAAACCAATAAAAATTGTACGAAACATTTCAATTTTATTTTAGGAGAGAACTCCTCACACTAAAAGCATATTTTAAATCTGCTAATTTTAAATTTGTAGAACCACTTCTTAAACAACTAGCATACAGCCCGTCATATGACGGGATCTGTAAAATTTTTAATTTTTCCAGAATTGTAAAGTACCCTATGAGGCAGGTAATAAAATGGTTTTATTTTGGTTGAGAATTATCTGGTACACGTTCAATAATTTGTTTATCTCTACTGACTGCATGTTAGTTGCCAACTTTAATTTATCTTGTCATATTTACGGACTACAGAGGTTTTAATACTAACAATGATTATTTCGCGGTATCCCCTATATAATAATAATATTAAGTTATCTGTAGGTCTGTCCTCGATTTTATGAAGCGGTTGGACCTGGAATGGATAGAGGCATCCATAGTTAGCAAAATTCAAAGAGAGTAATGTTTATCTTTTCCTAAACTATCGATCCGATTCTAAAATAAATTGGTATAAATAGGCTTCATGTCACAACGAAAAATACTGTCTTCTTTAAAACGTTCTAAATCCACCCCTTCCCCCTCTTTTCGAGCTTTTAATGCCGTTATTTTAACTCCTATTTTCCCCGGTTAAGAGCAGGCGATTAAATTTATCAATTTGTCCCATAATAAATAGGTGAAAATAACATTTTTCTAGCATTATGACGTCATTCCTTTAACCATCTCATTAAATCATTTCTTATTTTAAATTATTTTAATTATGCCTTATTTTCATACGTTTAATCATAGAACTTAGATATGACGTCAATAATTTTCTTTTATATTTGGCGTTAATAATAGATTAGGTACATATGTGATAATTTTAAATTGAATCACCGATTATTTTTTGTTTCAATGAAAATTTTATCACCGGTATTAACAACAAAGACTAGGAGTCTATTTAATCGACTAATATATATCTAGCGTTTAATTTATCTATCTTTGAAAATTAAGAAGTTTGCTCGTTTTTGTGTTTGTTTTTTATACATAACCACAGGGTTTGCGATCCATTCGCTCAATTTTGGTCATCATTCATATATACCGCCAAATAATCACTGTCAATATTAAAACCTATGCTGTCCACCCTATCAAGTAATATTACAAGTTAAATTAAAGGTGGCAACTAACATGCGGTCAATAAAGTTAAACAAATTATTCAGCGTGTACCAGATAATTTTCAGCCAAAAAACAAACCATTTTTTTACCTGCCTCATAAAGTACTTAACAATTTTGGAAAATTAAAAATTTTACTGATCCCGTCATATGACGGGCTGTATGCTAGTATATGAAGAATGTTCAAAATTTAGAGAATCGATTGCAAACTGTGTGGTTATGTACAAAAAACAATCATACAAACGAACAATCTTCTTAATTTTTAAAGATATATAAATAAAAAGCTAGGTATTTATTAGTCCATGAAATAAACTCCTAGACTTTTATGAAAAGAATTTGTTGTTAATACCGGTACTAAAAGTTTCATTGCAACAAAAAATAATCGATGATTAAATTTAAAATTATGTATCTAACCTATTATTTATTCCAAATATAAAAGAAAATTATTTACGAAATATCTAAGTTCAGTGATAAAACGTATGAAAATAATGCGAACGATATTTAAATAATTAAAAATAAGGAATGATTAAATGATCTGGTTAAAAGAATGACGTCATAATGCTAGAAAACAAAAGTTTATTTTCATCTACTTATAATGTGATAAATTGATAAATTTAATCGTCTGCTCTTAACCTGGAAAAATAGGGCTCCAAATAAGGACATTAAACATGTAAAATGGTGGAATTGGGTTGAATTCGAACGTTTTGAAGACGACAGTATTGTTCGCTGTGATATAAAGCATATTTATACCAATTTATTTTAGAATCGGATAGATAGTTTAGGAGAAGATAAACTTTACTGGCTTTGAATTTTGCTAACCTTAACTCATCAAGAATACAATGGATGCCTCTACCCATTCCAGGTCAAACCGCATTTTAAATTCGAGGACAGACGGATAGATAACTTAGGCTATTATTATATAAGGGATGAGGGTTATTCACCATTTGGTATCGAGAGTATAAGAGCATATGATACATTCGTTTACATATTTGTTTACACCATTGCTTACTGTTGATTATATATAGAGAAAGTGCATGTCTGTAAACAAATACGAATACTGACTACAACTCAACTTTTCGTTGGCAAAACATTGCTGGTTTTCATTGTATCTTATAAGCTTCGATATGGATCAAGTATACAATAAAGCTAAATTTTATTTAAGAGAGGGGGAAGGAAACATCAAAAACTGGCCAAATAATTCAAAATAGATTTTTTTTAGCACTTACAAAATTATACATGTTTTTAAAAAATTAAACACTTTACGCATTAATATTAAGTATCATAATCGAAGTATAACTATTTTGATTATGTTAACAGGAATAATAAACTATTAGATAAATAAGAATCTGATAAAAATATACAAAACCTGATCATTTTAAGGAAAAAAAATAGTTACAAAATAGTATATTTAAACGTACAACTCTTCTCACAAAAGCATAGCAAATACATTAGAAATATGAAAAAGACAAATTAGTAATAATAGAAAAATTCTTAGAGTGTAATAATTTTATATAATCTATTACATTACAGTAAGATTAATGTTTTATTACCATTCTGAAAATGTTTGCAGCAAATTCTCGAATAAGAACTTGGAGTCTGATCTTGCTTTTTCAAAGTTTTTATCCAAAACATTCTATTTTATCCAAAACATTCTATATACACAGTACTATTAAGTATAATAATCAAAGTATCACTACTTTGATTATGTTAACAGGTACAATAAACTATTACATAAATTAGAATCTAATAAAAATGTGCAAAACCTGTTCCTTTTAAGGCAAAAAAAAAATTACATTTATAGATACAGTACTTCTCCCAAAAGCATAGAAAATACATTAGAGATATGAAAAAAAAATTAGTTATAATAAAAAAATTTTAGAGAATAAGATTTTTATATAATCTATTACTTTTATATAATCTATAATCTTTTATATTTTATTTCATGCATTAATTCTTGGAGAAGAACTTAGAGTGCAGTCTTGCCTTTTCAAAGCTTTTATCGAAATCTTTCGCAATGCAGGATCTTTAGGAAAGCAATAAAATCCAAAATTTTCACTTTTTTTAAAACGCTTAGTATAGCCATATGTACAACAGTTTGTCACCATTTTCAGATAATTGAAAAAATTAACACCCCAATAACAAGTACAATTCGTAGGAAATTCAAATGTTTTGCCAGCAAGGAAGTTGAGCTGCAATTTTTGCTGCACCTGAAGTCATAGGCACATTCTTTATACTAGACAGTGTATATGTAATTTCCAGGCTCCAAAACCATATTGAGTTTTCTTACAATACTGAGTATTTTGATATTGAATATTTAATACCTATTCAATATTTACACGAATATTCTTGAAGGAAGAAAAAATAATAGAATCTTACATAAATGGCAGATAACAACACAAGTGCGAATTTTCTTTTCGTTCTATTAACGTAGATAGACATCATGCGTAAAACTTAGTCTCCATAATTATTTACAACAAGTAATGGCTGACTGTGTGATTAAAATATACAAAATCACAAGTTTGTTCCAACCTGATTGGGGGGAAGGGGGGAATTGGGACGATGTCTTTTCACAAAATGGTAGATCAATAAATAAGATAACTAAGATCAATAAATATGGAAGTTTATGGCAATTAATAACTGAATACTTTGGAATTCTAGATTGGAACTTTCAAGGACAAAATATTTGAGACATTACCGTATTGTAAATTTTAGAGAATTAAGTATTTAGAATATTTTAAAACTTTAGTTAATGACTATTCTAATCCTAGAGGTTAAAGAGGTAATCGGTGTTTTATTACCTAAAAGTTAAGGTTGTTATTAATTTTTGGCTACTTCTTTACATATAAGAAACTGTAGTGAAATTCATACCTCATACGAGATTTAATTATAATCGGTTGAGCTATGATATAGCTAATGAATATTGCTATGATAGCATATAATTGCTTGTGATAGAACAAATCAACTTTGGTGAGACTAAAACTAAATTTATCAAGCAAAATAATCCATGGAGGATAATGATTTTCTTCGTGATACAATTATGGGTGCTACCATAAGTCGAGATATGTCACTAGCGACATTCGCGCCATAATGATGTCAGAAATCGTCATTGTGATACACAGAGATGGGTATTTATGGTACCAAATTACCATATCTGTAAATTCCGACTTCATTATGACTCGTAAATCACCGATAACATATCTCGACATCAATAGGGTAGTACTATAAACTATTTTTTTTTATCGTTTGAATCACTAAATCATTAATAACGGCTGCTACCACATTGTGGTCGAGATATGTCACAGGTGACTTCTGCGTCATAATGATATCAGAGAGATTAATTTATGGTACTAAATTCTCTGGTGATTTCTGATATCATTAGGACCCAAAATCGCTTGTGACGTATCTCGACAACAGTAAGGTAGCACCCAACATTACAGAAAACGATTGAAGTTTTATTATATCATATCTTGCTATCAAACTTGCTATCAAATGGATGATGGATTTAGTTAAAATTTTATAATTTAAAAATTTTCTTTTAATAATTTAGGTTATATCTGCCAAATGCTGCTGCTTACAACATGAAACGAAGCTTGAATTTATTATACTGAATAACTGGGTATGTACAATTAATTTTTATATTCTTTATTCTAAAGTCCTCTATTTGAAATATTTTTAAAGCAATTTGGAACGCCATTTTTTAATGTTTATATAAACCGTTAACTATTTAGGTACAAATAAATATATTATACGCTCCTGCTGACTCACTTTACGATTCTGAATAGTTTTGTTAATTTTGAGAAATTTTGCAAAATTTATGTTTATTTTTTCTTTATGTTTATTGTTAAATTTTGGGTAACTGCTTTTTCTTGTTTTTGTCACAATCACAAATAAACGATTTTTCTTAGTTTTTTTTTAATTCCATCAAAAATGAATCTTCTTAAAAATAAAGAATTAAGTATAAATACATTGAAGATCAACTAGATATTCAAAGAAGACATTAAAACATTTTTCTAAGTTTAACAACTTATAATTCTAAGTTGCAGCATCTGAAAATAACATTTTATTTGTCTATAATGCTAAAAATTATGTTTCTTCGCTTTTAAAGTTGTATAAAAATGTTAACCATATCGCCATTTTGATATTTAAAGTGGTATAAAAAATGTTAAATATATCGCCATTTTAATTTTAAAGTTGTATAAAAATGTTCAGAACGCCGCCATTTGTCGATGGCGATGAGAAATTTGCCAACAGAGATGTATAATTACATCTGTTCCACTTTTTGTTTTATCTTATGATAAATATTATTTGGTGATATTGATGATATTGGAGTTATTTGCAAAAAGCCTACACTAAAAATAAGATAAATAAAACAATAAGGAAAAACAAGTATAAAATTTTACTGTCGCCACTGGGAGATTTAACCTTAAAAATTCATTATTATATCCTTGATTTTTATTCTTCATCCGTAATATCATCCCGAATTATGCGAGGTTTCTCACATATAGCAATCCGAGGTTTTTCCAACTGCAAATGTGTACAGCTTTAATTATTTTAATACTAATAGTCTATTATTCTGGTTTCTTTTTCAGTACTTTTATTAAGTATGTAACCACATTACATTTTCTCGCAAATTTCAGTATGAAAATTTCAGTTCAGAAAATTTTAAAAATTGTTCTCCATGCGTTTGCAATACGCCCTAAATTTATTAATTGTATATTATATATATCATTTGATTATTATTTGAAATATATTTTATGTTCTTTGATTTCGTTTAAATGATCACCAGAAATGTACATCACCAAATATAGTGTTAAGACCATGAAGAATATAAAATTAGAACGTGTTTTAGAAACAGTATTTTTTTATTATTGAAATTCTTAAAACTGCTGTAACATGTTCTAAAAATTCATTGAAATATTGAAATTAACGCTTTAGTTAAGAAAATTAAACAGACATACCAAAGTGTGGGCATGAATCGATAAGCATTAAAATAAAGCTAATTATTTTTTAATTGGGGAAAATAATTTCTATAATAAATTTCTGTATAAGTAAAATTTTACAATTTCTTCTGAGGTGTTTCTTGAGACAGTATTCCACCATTTTGTGTAAAGTTAGTGAGATCAAACTGTCAAACGACTATTAAATTACTTTAATATAAAGCGATTTCACGCAGAATTTAGTTTCAAACGGAAAGGCAGTTTATTGTTTGTCTATTGGCTGTTGTAAACCTGAAAATGAATGGGACGGACATTATAGTAGTTCGTGACGTTGCGACAAATTGCTCTATTGTTAATTTTCAGTTCTTTTAAATTTTCGATTAAAAGGGTTATATAGCCAGCAAATGGAAAATGAAAGGTGGATTTTTTTCTCGTCATTTTTAAAGAATCAAGGTAACTTTCAATTTAAATAATATTAATTTTAGCTTGTTTTACATGCATTGCTTATTATAATAAATATCATTATTAAAATATATATAATTTTACATTTTGTGTAAGAAAAAATGTCTGAGAACAATTGGTTGTGATAGTAAATATAAAATTTAATACTTCTTTTATACTACCGAAAGCATTTCTTGACCAGTTTTAGCCATTTTGTTTAATTAGTTTCGGTTTAGGAAACAAATTGTCAGTCACTAAAAATTTTTTTTACTGGTAGTTAAGTCCGATTATTTAGATAGTATACCATTTTAGTTTTTTAAATTTTCTATTAAAAAGGTTATGGTAATTAAAAAGCAGAGAAAACTAAAATATAATATTTATCTCTTCGTTTTTAAAGCACATTTAAGGAACTTTTAAGATAAACATTGAGAATATTTTACAAGTTTGTATATTAAAATAAATACCAATGTTTATAACACTTGAAATTATCTTCTGGGATAAATCGCTGTGTCATTAAATGCAAAAACTTCCAAAGACTTTTCTTGACCGGTATTCCACCATTTTGTTGAACCAGTTAATGAAGTAAGAACAAATACTCAAGCACAGAGTTCTTAAAACTGCCAAATAATATAAATTGCTTTCATAGTCTGATTTTTCAGGTTTTTTCCTTTCCGGTTGAAAAGGTTATATAACTATCAGATAAAAATTAAAGTATTTTGATCTCTTCTTTTTTAAGGGGACATGACACCCTTCAAAATTTTATTTTAATTATTCCACTAAACATATAAATGTTTTGCCTTCTATAATCCAGTTAGATGCATATTCAGAAAAATAAGATCGGATCTATCATTGTAGCAAATTTTTATTTTTCTAAAGAATTTTAAAATTTGGTAAAATGTTTGTAACTTTTTCAAACGTAATTCCAAATATAATTTTTGCTCCAAACATTTGAGATTTATTAAAGTATATTACTTTTAATTCTGAATTTTAAGACTGCATGGATTTTCAGGTATCGCAGAATAGTTTTTATAATTTTGTTTTTAGTGTCACACTGATGAAAAACAATAAAATTTAACTGTTTCTTGTATATATATGTTACGGCAAAGTTTGATATCTGGTATTCTACAGAAAAATTTATATTTTTATTTCTAAAAACAGAATTAAAATAAAATCATCGAGTAAAAGTCTAACTTATAAAACTGGAGATTTTTAAGTGATTGCACTATATACCTTATAAAAATTTTGGGCATCAAAAACTTTAAAAGCATTTTCTGAGAAAATGTTTTGACGTTTTATATTACTCAAAAAAAATATTTTTTATTATAACAATGTGAAACTTATAACAGGTAACATGCGTAATATTGTGAGTGTATTGAATTAAAATATTAAACATAAAAGCCATTTTGAAAAATTACAGCTATTATTATACGATTAGCATATAGCCCATCATATGATGGGATTAGTAACATTTTTAATATTCCAGAACTGTTAAATACCCAATCAGGCAGGTAAAAAATTGTTTTTTGGCTGAGAACTATCTGGTTAACTCTCAATAATTTATTTATCGTCATACTCCTCTAGAGTCTCCCGATCCTGTAATGCAGTTTAGAATCCCATTGAATTCATTTAATCAAACCGTGTGGCTATATATGTAAAAGAAACACACACTAAGCAGACAAACTTCTTAATTTCCAAATATATATATATAAATTAAAAGATATTTATTAGTCCATGAAATAGACTCCTAGACTTATATGAAAAAAATTTATTGTTAATACCGGTGGTAAAAGTTTCATTGCAACAAAAAATAATCGATGATTAAATTTAAAATTATCACGTATGTACCTAATGTATTATTTAAGCCAAATATAAAAGAAAATCATTTACATAATATCTTCAGTTCAGTGATAAAAGATACTAAAATAGTGTAGACGATATTTAAATAATTTAAAATATGAAAGGATTAAATGAGATGTTTAAAGGAATGACGTCACAATGCTAGAAAAAATTGTTATTTTTACCTATTTATTAAGTGATAAATGGATAAATTTAATCGCCTGCTCTTAACCGGGGAAAATAGGGCTTGAAATAATGGCATTAAACTCTCGAAAAGGAGGGAAGGGTTGGATTTCGAACGTTTTAAAGAAGACAGTATTTTTTGCTGTGATATGAAGCATATTTATACCAATTTATCTTAGATCAGGATCGATAGTTTAGGAGAAGATAAACTTTATTCGCTTTGAATAGATGCCTCTATCCATTCCAGGTCCAACCGCTTCATAAATTGGAGGAAAGACGTACAGATAACTTAGGCTATTATTAAATAGGGGATAATATGTGAATTTTTTATAGAAAAAAAGCTAAATTTTTATTTCAATGATGACTATATCGTATAAATTTTAACATAGGTTTCAGATCTAGTTTCATTATATTGTTGGACCTTTAACGTGTGAATGCAAATTATTTTAGGATTGATATATTTTGTCTCACGTTAGCAGTAAATATAAAAAAAAATACACGATTTTTTCGAATATATGTAAGAAAATTTTTTGGGTAGAATTTTGATCATTTTCGGATTATTACTAATATTTTTTGACCAAAAATTTTACATTTTTCGATTACTATTAATAGCAAAATGTCGATGTATTAATATGTATAAAAATAATAGAAACAATAATTAACACTATAATTTTTTCTGTATTGCAAAATACTGTACTCGCGAACCCAGTCAGTTAACTTTAGGCCTACGTAATGTTATGTAGAAAATGGTAGCTACTGACAAAGAAAAGAGTACATGGGTTATGAATGTATTATTTTCGATACTGTTTACCTTGACAAATTGACTGTCTGCTTTCCTGTTAGTCGTAAGAGTTCGTGACAGTACGCCTGCTACGGTATTTTCTTTTTGATTCCGTACCCATTTATCTCCCACATCTAGCCTCGTCAAGGAGTTGCGTGTATAATGTTTACCTCCACGAAACAGAAACGCTAAAAAAATTTCCCCACAATGCACTCATTGATCCAGTCATAACAAGAGACAAAGGTGTATGAAATTCGAGTTATTGAAAGGGGAAATTGCTATTTATATCGTTTTGAACATAAGTGCTTAGCTGTTCCTAAGCCACACAGCTACCTTACGTTACATCAATCTTGTTGCGGTATTGTACACAATAAAACATTTCACACTTTATATAATTTTTTTAGTCTTACTTTTAGATTTCTATATGACAAAAAATATTTCTGAGAGATTTTTGATATATTGTTTCCCAAACAGAAGGACATTTTTGAAAAAAAGTAATATGACGTGAAAAATATACGTCGTCTTTTGTACGTCTACTAAATTATAATTTTTTGTTTGCTTTTACAATTCTATTTTATTTAAGCTGTTATTATTTAATTTGTTATTGTTCGGGTTTCTTTTATTTATTTATTTATTTTTGTTCCGCAAACGGTTGTGGAATGGGTAGGACGCTACTGTTTGATGCTGAGTTCGAAAATTCGAATTATACTTTTAGCATGGCTGTTTGTAGCTTTCGATATCACCTTTAAGCAGTAGGTCCTAGTATTATTAGTCCTCAAGTAGCACCAAATTATTAGTCCTGTAGAGCACCAAACCTATCAACCATCCCAATGTCAACGCACAGCCAAAACCGCTGATTTGATTTGGTTTGGTTTGGAGTGATACGGTCTACTTTTTGCAACTAAAGGGCTAATGAGACCGGGACCTACAGTTTAAAGCCGATTCCGAAACCCACGAACTCCGGTATCGAAGGCCAGCACCCTAACCAACCGGCCATCGTTCGGCCCCAAAACCGCTGAAGCTAAAAGTAGTAAATTTGGATGATAGGCTCTTATTACGATGTAGATAAATTCAAAGAAAGGATATTATTTAAATTGATTCCTGAAAGGGAGTAATAAAAGATTGAGAAAGAAAAAAAATCTTCAGTTACGCCCTTTTCAACAATTACTTTCTAAGCACAAGGCTAAACTTAAGTCAATATTTACAAACTATTTTTTATTTTTCACTAATATTACCAGTTTAACATCAAATGTCTCTCCATAACATCCTTTTATAAAATTTAAAACTATGGCTTTTTACATCGGCTATGTCTAACTCATTTTACATTAAGGGTCAGATAGTCCGTTTAAAATAAGTCGAGGAGCCGGATTTAAAAACTTTCGCTTTATTAAAAAGAATAAAACTTAAAACAAAACAAAACTCATCACTGATTGATTTTATATATACACAGACATACCATCTACTCCGGATTCTCGGAAAAATGAGAAAATTTGATAACTCCGGAAACTCTTCAGATTGCTCCGGAAAATAACAAAACTTTTGAACAGCTAAAAGATTACGATTCAGCAATTAAATACAAAATTTTGCAAATAATACTGCTTAATATTACTATTTCTGCACAGTAATGCTGCATATTAAAGTGTTTTCAGTATTATGCGGAAAAACCAAACTGTATTTAGGTCAAATTTGAGTAGACAAATTCTAGAATCCCTGATGATAGAAAAATGTAAATATTTTAATCAGGATCAATGTTGCTACAAGAAACACTGTTCTGAAAAATAAGTTGTCAAAGCTAAAAAACTACTCATACATTTTTAAATACATAACTTTTAAATTACCTTTTACAACTTACTACTATTTAAATATTTTAAATTTAATTTTAATTTAGAAACCAATAAGATATGTACTTATGTATAATCTGTAATTAGCATGTTAAAATTTCAAACCACGCTGTTGCTCCTGACACGAGTGCATGAATGTTGGCATTTCTGTATACAACCTCATACGGCACGCTCGTCACTAATTTAACGCCCCTGTTATTCAAATATATTTCATCAGAAATATAATTAAGTTTGAGTATCATTGTTAGTGTAAATACAGTCGAACTTCGATAACTCGAAGTCCAAGGGGACACACAAAAATATTCGACTTATCCGAAGTTCGAGTTATCAAAGTTACCTACCATTCCTCTCAACTGGCACTTAAGATGGATCGGCATGGTTTAAATGGTTTGATATGTGTCATAATACTATAATTGTACGCATTTCAATTTTTTAATAGCATATGAAAACAACAAGAGAAGAATGGGTTCAACAGTTTTATTAAAACTCAAGAAATTTGGCCTCATTACATATTAATTAGTATACATACCATGTAAATCTCATTTGAAAAAAGCAGTTATTTTTAAGGTTGTTGGCATTCACAAAGTCACCTAATATTTGAACACAGTTAAATAGGGTGTTGTTTGTACCTTCGGTGGTCTCCAAGTATTGTTGTAAGATGTGAATAGTGTACCGTGCTTGCTCGTGACCTTGAGAACGAAGGTTCTCCAAGGTCACGACAAGACTGGCATTCGAAGTTTTGAACAGAATTGTGTTTTTTACCGGAGAAATCTATCACAAAAACTTCGACTTAGAAGATGTTTTCTTCGAGTTATCGGGACAGTTTTTTAAAGGAAAGTATAGAAATGATTCGGGACTTGATTAAAAGTTCGAGTTAGCGGATTATTAGACTTATAGGAAGTCGAGTTATCGAAGTTCGACTGTATGTTTAATCCGCTATAGCATTCCTAACCATCACCACAATATTCAAATAAAGTATGTTTCCGAAGCAATACAGAGACAAAAAATATCATATTTTCTCTTTATTAATGAAATGTGACTATTGTTCTACACTAAGTTTACGGTATCCTCCACTCAACGTTTTAAATTTTACAGTAAATACAATGCAATTTCTTTTAAAAGATAATGGTATAGAGAAAGTGCATATTTGTAAAAAAATACGAGTGCTGGCTACAACTCAATTTTTCGTTGGCAAAACATTGCTATTTTCATTGCATCTTATGAGCTTCGATATGGCTACCGTATACAACAAAACTAAATTTTATTTAAGGGAAGGGGAAGGAAACATCAGAAACTGGCCAAGTAATTCAAAATAGATTTTTTTAGCACGTACAAAAGTATATCGATTTTATAAAAAATTAAACACTTTACACAGTACTATTAAGCATCATAATAAAGCATATTAAGCATCATAAAGTATAACTAATTTGATTACGTTAACAGGCACAATAAACTATTACATAAATAAGAATCTAATAAAAATATGCAAAACCTGATCATTTTAAGGACAAAAAATAATTACATTTATAGGTACTTCTCACAATAACATAGGAAATACATTAGAAATATGAAAAAAACAACTTAGTAATAATAAAAAAATTCTTAGAGCATGATAATTTTATATAATCTATTAGATTACAGTAAGGTTAACGTTTTATTACCATTCTGAAAATGTTTGCCCCAAATTCTCGAAGAACTTGTCCAGTCTTGATTTTTCAAAGCTTTTATCCTAAGCATTCGCAATGTAGGATCTTTAGGAAAGCAATAAAATCCAATATATTCGCCTTTTTTGAAACTCTTAGTACAGCCATACGCACAATAACTTACCATTTTCAGCTAATTGACAAAATTAAAACCCAACGCTTAGTGCAGTCATACATATAACAGCTTGTTACCATTTTCAGCTAATTGACAAAATTAAAACCCAACGCTTAGTGCAGCCATACATACAACAGCTTGTTACCATTTTCAGATAATTGACAAATTTAAAACCCAAATAACAAACACAATCCCTTAGGAAATTCAAATGATTTGCCAGCGAGGGAGTTGAGCTGCAATTGTTGCTGCACCTGACGTCATGCGCACATTCTAATTACGGGAAAGATTAACCTTCGATAGTTATAAATGAAATGAATCGAAGTTGGCTGTGATTTTTACAGGTCAATTTTCAGTTGCTCAGTCACCCTTGTGCATCCCCAATTCTCCGTAAAACTGATTGTTATTCCTGAGATTAACAGTAGATTGTAAACAAAAAAACTTAATAAAACATCTTTAGAAACTTTAAGGACTAAGTAAGGACAAAATGGAAGCCCAAAATAATGCCAATGGGGAAAATAGTTGTGGTTAGTTGCCGGATGCGGAAATTCTTAGCTGAAGAACATTGAACTTGCAAGAGTTCTAAAAACACTGATAATACGTTTGAATTGAAATAAGTAGGTTTTTTCTACGAACCGTCAACAGACGATAACTCGAAGCTAAAACTTTACCTCTTCGATGGCGATGGATAGCATAAATACAACCAGTTAAAG
The DNA here is from genome assembly GCA_032207245.1 of Pardosa pseudoannulata. Lineage (NCBI taxonomy): Eukaryota > Metazoa > Arthropoda > Arachnida > Araneae > Lycosidae > Pardosa > Pardosa pseudoannulata. The sequence continues at coordinate 116,935,758 of CM063501.1, read as the reverse complement.
TGATGATTCATACTCACATAAAAATTCAGAGCTAGAAGCTATAACAGCACAAGCTTCTTCTCTGGGCTTTGTAAGACCTCAAACTTCTGCAGAACTGATTATTTGACCGCACCCAAGAACAGAACGATATTTTAAACTGTTATTCAGATCGCTAGCCCAATTTAAAAAATTGACGTTATCTGGACCGTAATTTGTTTTAACTTATTAACGAACAAATTTACTGAATATATACGTTGACCTACGATATTATTCAGAAACTAGTAAATAGCCCGTCATATGACGGGATCATTGAAATTTTTAATTTTCCAGAATTGCAAAGTACCCTATGAAGCAGGTAAAAAAAATGGTTTATTTTTTGGCTGAAAATTATCTGGTACACACTCAATAATTTGTTTACCTTTACTGAGTTAGTTGCCAACTTTAATTTATCATGTCATATTACGTGATAGGATGGACAGCAGAGGTTTTAATATTGACAGTGATTATTTGGCGGTATGTATTAATAATGTCCTAAATTTAGCGAATCGATTGCAAACCGTGCGGTTATGTAGAAAAAACAAACACACAAGTGGACAAACGTCTTGATTTTCAAAGATATATAACTTAAGCACTAGATATTTATTAGTCCGTGAAATAGACTCCTACACTTTTATGAACAGAATTTGTTAATACGGGTGATAAAATTTTCATTGCAACAAAAAAAAAAATTGATGATTAAATTTAAAATTATCACACATGTACCTAATCTATTATCTAAGCAAAATATAAAAGAAAAATATTTACGTTATATCTTGGCTGTATGGCTTTTGCCGGGTCAGCTCAGGAATTCCACTTACGTAATATATATAAGTTAATATCTATAAGTTCAGTGATACAACGTATGAAAATAATACAGACGATATTTAAATAATTTAAAATAAGAAAAGATTAAATGAGATGGCTGAAGGAATGACGTCATAATGCTAGAAAAAAATGTTATTCTTATCTACTTATGCGATAAATTGATTAATTTCATCATCGCCTGCTCTTGACGGGGGTAAATAGGACCTGAAATTATGTCATTAAACAATCGAAAAGGGGGGAAGGGGGAATTTCTAACGTTTTCGAACTCGCTTTGAATTTTGCTAACCCTAACTCATCAAGAATCCAATACGGATGCCTCAATCCATTCTAGGTCCAACCGCTTCATAAATTCAAGGGCAGACCGACTGATAACCTAGGCTATTATGATATAGGGTTTACTAGTATAATAGATATTAATATAATATTTTATTCCTAAACACAAGTGCATTAAAGAACAAAGTAAGTATGGTTTTTAATAGCTTGTGACTGAAAGAGTAAAATAATTTTTTTTCTCCCGGACAAAACCTGATATATCCATTTAGATATTAAAAAAATTCAGTGATTCTTTTTACAAATTTTTAAATCTGTAGCTATAGAGTAATTTTCCTCTGAAAATACCTTGAAAAATATAAGTAAAACAGTCACTAGAATTTCATAAAAAGGAAAAAAAATTATGCGTAATACTAAAATGAAATTATGGTTATATGTTTTATGGTTATACTAAAATAAAAACAACTATTGTGCAGGAAATAAAAAATTGTCAATCCATTTAGTAGCTTTAGTGTAGTGTGCCGACAAACGTTACTTATTAACGTTATTTTCACTAAGTAGATTACAGAGCAAGCATTGTAACCTTCATATCGCTTTGTTGTGTCTAAAAAGCTGTTAGATTTTTGACTGTAAAAAAAAATGAATCATAATTTCGAAAAATAAAAGTCAATCTGAGAATTATGAAATTTTTTTTTTTTTAAATCATATTTCTATCCGTTTACGAGTTTTCGTGGGATGTGCGCAAAGACACAATATGATCAATCATTTTATTCATATGGATACAGTAGAACCTCGATTAACCGAAACTCTCCGTTAACCGAAGTCTATTTCTTTTTCACTTTCAACTATCATCCAAAATTTTCTCTTTACAAACATGCATTTTTAAAGATTTTTTCCCACATTAGTTTTGTATGAAAGCCGTCCTTTCCAAACTACGTCTGCAGATAAATATTTTGGAATTCCCTTTTTTAGAATTCCTTCTTTCAAGCTCAATTCTCGGTATGAGTGTACTCTTCCCCACTTTCAAACATACCTATAGAGAATGTGCGCATGACGTCAGATGCAGCAAAAATGGCAGCTCCACTTCCTCGTTGGCAAAACATTTGATTTTCCTAAGGATCATGCTTTGTATTGGGGTTTTAATTTTGTCAATTATCTGAAAATGGTAAAAAGCTGTTGTAAGTTGTATGACTGTACTAAGCGTTTCAAAAAAGACGAGAATATTGGATTTTATTGCTTTCTTAAAGATCCTACATTGCGAATGCTTCGGATGAAAGCTTTGAAAAGGAAAGACTGGTCTCCAAGTTCTTCTTCGAGAATTTGCAGCAAACATTTTAAGAATTCTAATGAAAAGTTAACCTTACTGTAATGTAATAGTTTATATAAATTTATTATGTTCTAAGAATTTTTTTATTATTTCTAAGTTTTTTTTTCATATTTCTAATGTATTTTCTATTTTTTTTTTGTGAGAAGTACTGTACCTATAACTGTAATTATTTTTTGTCCTTAAAATGATCAGATTTTGTACTTTTTTGTTAGATTCATATTTATGTAATAGTTTATTTTGCCTGTTAACCTAATCAAAGTAGTTATACTTTTATTATATTACTTAATAGTACTATGTAAAGTGTTTAATTTTTTTAAATAAAGTATAATTTTGTAAGTGCTAAAAAAATCTATTTTCAATTACTTGGCCAGTTTCTGACGTTTCCTTCCCCTTCCCTTAAATAAAATTTAGTTTTATTGTATACGTGATTCATATCGAAGCTCTAAGATGCGACGAAAACAAGCCATGTTTTGCCAACGAAAAGTTGAGTTGTAGTCAGCACTCGTATTTGTTTACACACATGCACTTACTCTATTCTAAAAAAAAAACAAACACCCTATGTCGAAATTAGGAAGGTCAAACTGCCGAGTCTAAAAACAATCGAATGTTATTGCACCCGCTGATTATAAGCAAGTGCAAAGAACCTAACCTCTTTTATCATCTCAAAAACAGAGAAATTTTCATTGCAGCAGAAAAAAAATTGTTCGAAAAGGAGGATCAGTCACTTTGTGTCACTTATCCTTTCATTTAAACTAATCTAACTTTTAGAAATAAATTTATTTCCATTTATAATTTTAATTTATTTAACAGTTAAAGTAGTCATAATAACAGTTAAATGACGATACTGCAGATTAAACTAGATGATTATCCGAAAATTTCGATTATCCGAATTAAGATCTGTCCCAATTACTTCGGATAGTCGAGGTTCTACTGTATATGTTATAATTGTGCAAATAGGACGGTTGATCTGTAAAGTAACTTTTTTATTGGTTCAAATCCTATTGTTTAGGTTGCAAACAAATACATACAGTTATAGCAAAATCACTCAGAGAATGCAAACCAAATGTCAAGAGAAACTGAAGAGTTAAAAAAAAAATCCTTCCTACATAAATAATATGTAATACATAAATAAAAGGAGTTTAAAATTTGTAAGAAGGCTGTAAATATCTAAAATCATGATTTAATCATGCTGAACTTATAAAATAATTGTAGAAGATAATATGGAAAGTTTATTCAAGTGTACTATTGATTTCTGTTTTAATAGTCTCAAACCGCTCTGCTGATCTTTCATTTTTTATAAAGACGTATATTAAAAATACCTAATCAATAATTATACATAAAGCTTTATTACTATTCAGTACACAAGTAGATTGAGTACAGATGCTTTACATGAAGTTAGTTTTAAGAATTTAATCAACGGCTTATTAAAGTAAAGGAGTAAATACTTCATGTTTAAATGCATTGGATGAATATTTTCCCTCTTAATTTAAGTTCTGCTAAATTTCGGTAAATAAAATTTCATTTCATTTTTTAATATTGCTTGTATTTTGAGTTTTATATGTTTTGGATCATCGATCTATCCTTTTTGCATTGATCGGGCTATTTGAATTGATCTTTATTCCCCTAGAACTAATCTGATTTTCCCCGAATTCTTCAGTTTCCCGCATCTCATAATATTTTATATAATCTCATAAAATTTAGGCAACGTCGTTTTGACTTTCCCGCATGTTTCGTTTTCGTGTAATTTAGAACTGGCAAAATGATTTTTTTATATTGATGAGTCAATGTTTGATGATTAATGTCTGAAAATCACGTGGACGGCAAAAATATTCTAGACCCCTTTTCTGAAACAAAGTTTTGCTTTTCTCTTTTTTGTAGTGGGAACGATCTGGGTGGGAAAGGACATTGCTTCGATAGAACCCTAGACCAAAACAGCATACAGACTAGCTACATCTATAGCTACAGTCAATATGTCAGTTCCTCTGTTTTGGCGTATTTTGTAGCTCTCCGTGCCAATTTTGATCAGGATATTTTATATGTATGTATTTGTGTTAAGCCTATTAATATTTTTCCTGTCCTGTGCATTACATATGATTTACTCATCTAATGCTTCATAAACTTGTATATGTGATGTACAGCATCGGCAAAAAATTTAAAGTTTTATTTATTTTAGACCATTTATTAAGTATTAAAATCCCTGCTTTCAAAGTTCCATTTTTTTCAGTTTCCTATTCTATTACGCCGAACGATGGCCGAATGGTAGAGCACTACTCATCGGAACCGGAGTTCGCGGGTTCGAATCCTGCAGCTGGCATGGTTGTTCGTAGCTTTTCGGAATCGGCTTTAAACAGTAGATCCCGGTTTCACTAACCCTCGTGAGCAAAACAGTAGATCGTAGTGCTCCAAAATCAAATCTATTCTATTACGTATTGTTATTATTCTCAAATATTATACCTCTGAGAAATTTTAGTTTTATCTTTAATCTTAATTGCAGCCATTTGTTATTTTCATCTGTTATTTTTTTTATCACTTTAACATCCATTACTACCATTTGATCGTCTTATTTTTAATTGATTGATATTTATTACATATTTTAGTTCCTGTTTTAACTATTTTAAGTACTTAGAAAACGCTTTAGTTTTATTTCTCCTATGTCTACTATCATTTTTATTGTTTAACTTTTATCTTTTTATTTCTGTTTAATTTCGTATATGTAAACAGCATATTTATTACTATTCTACTTAATTGCCCTTTGTGCTAGTTACAGTATTTTTCATTTTTGCAGACAGGCGTTAAATTTTTCAGGGGCGTACACAAGGGGGGTAGGGGTTTAAACCTCCCCCCCTTGAGATCAGATAAAAGGGCAAAAATCAAAATTTTCGTAGAAATTATGTGGGCTATTATTTTTTAGAATTGGTACACTCCAAATTTGAGGATATATTTTTTCTTCTAACAAAAATCTTCTTGAGTATTCCGGTTTTAGCGTGTTTCTATACTGGTTTAATTTTCTATTTGTTAGTACGTTATTTTTTCTTATTTTGTGGTCAAATTCATTGGTTTTCTATAGAATATTCACATTTATACAGTTATTATTTAGGTAGATGTTACATTATGAGTAGTTTTTTCTGGCTTGGTTAATTCCAAATTTTTAATAAAAATAAAATATTTTACCTCTTATAAAAAAATTGTTCTTAAACTTAAAAAATCAAATCAAAATTTAACTGAACAATGTTATCTAATTTAAAAATCTAAATTGTTTAGCAGTCTAAAATAGTGAAAAAATAGTGCTTTATTACATACTCGAATTTCATTTAGTAGTTTGAGAAAATTATTAACTCCCTCCTTGAAAAAAGTCTTCGTACGCCACTGAATTGGACAAAGTATCAGTTGCAAAATAAAAGTTAATAAATATTCAGCAACATCTAAAAGTATGTTATATTTAATAAAATGTTAACTATTTCCAGTTAATATTCAAAATAATTTATTCACAGTCACCTAGTTTACCGAATTTCTATTTTCATTTCCGTCCTTTTGAAAAAAGATAGTTCGAGATTCTGTTGTGTCTTGGGGGGGGGGGGGGGAACAAATACTGAAATGCTTAAGGCTTCTGAGGGTCAAATGCCAGTCCTATCTGTCATACTCCCAGACCCAATTTTGGATGTACCGTTGACTCTGCCCCGAAGAAAACTGTAGCTTGAGCATCTTCCATCCCGAAACAGAAACTGGACGCGGCGCGCGAAAACCGAAAGCGAAAAAGCGGTCTCGCCGGAGGTCAGCCTCCGCATCGCTCTCATTGGACCTTCCGGCCCCGGGGTGGGGCGAACACAAACAACCAGGAAGAGGGAAAAAAAAATGAAGAAGGTGCACCACCGGCGAAAGAAACAGGGAGTCGAAAACCCGTCCCCTCTCTCCCGAGTTTACTTTCTGCTCGTCTTTTAGACCAGACGATCTCGAGCGCTTCTTGTTGGAAGCAAAGTTTTGCAAAGTACACGCGATGCCCCGGCTAGAGGGTCCGATCGCGACGCGCAGGCCGTAGGAGTCGGGGGATTACGGAATAAAAAATGTCCTTTGGCCTGCACGGGATCCTTCTCTTGCTCCTGACTACGCAGGGATTGGCCATCAGGTGGATGTAAGTCAAAAACTTATTACTTTTTTTTTTCCCACTCTTTTAATTTGTTGTATAAATGCGGTTCTTCAAATTGTGTTATTGAAGTAATCTGAGTTGCTCGTCACATCTAGATTTTTCTTGTACTTTATTCAAAGAGAAATGGTACAAAATAAATCGGGGATCCTTTTTTTTCTTTTTATTTACAGCAACGTGAAAACTTTTTTCATGCGAGATTTTAACTTTTTTAAAAATGGTTTATTTTTAGTGTTTTTTAATAATGAAATTGCAGTTTCTTATAAATATATATAAAGCAAGAGAAAGAACACTAACTTCTGCCTAAAATTTGAATAAAAATAAACTATGATATTAGGAATGTAAGATTTTGTATACTGACGTAATACGAATTGACTTAATTCAAATATGATAAAATTCATATTCAAAATATATTGTAACCTTCTTGAAACATGTAACTAATGTAATGAAAACGCATACGAATGGCAATATACAAAGAACGAAGCTAATTCCTTCGAGAAAAAAGATGGATATTGTTCTTTTTAATTTCGTCATACATAAGCCTAAAACTTTAGATTTAAATACTGAAATTAAGTAAAAGGTGAAAGTTTGAAATCAACACTGGGAGATTTTTCTTATTGATTATTTATTTATTTTGTCCGAGAATTTTTTTATTTATTTACGATTTGATGAGAACAATAAACCTTACAGAACGTCTATGTAAATTATGATCTAAGAATTATGAAACTTTATACTATATAAATCGAAATATAGTTACATCATATCAATAAATGATTAATCTCGTAAAATAAATTTACTAAATTTATTAAGTTGTTGATTTCAAGAATTGTTTGTTTGTTCCAGAAATTTTCTTCCAATTTTGTCATTTTTAACATTTATGGGTATTAATCTGTAGATTAATTGAACTATTAATTTATTTGTCGCCATTTCGATATTTTTCCCGAAAAAAATCAGATTTTGATATAGTTAATAAATTGGGTTTCACTAATTTAAAGGAAGTCGAAACTTAAATGGATTTGACAAAGGATTTTAAATTGATAGAAGGAATACAATTTGTTTAAATTTTTTTTTAAGAGTATTTAAAATACTTCTAAAGATAATACTCCTATGTATAATACTCCTAAAGTATGTAAAATACTTTCCACAAGAAACATTGTAAAAACTTTAATTTTTTTAATTAAATTTAAAAAATTATAGGATTTAAAAAAATTAATGAAATTACTTATATTTAATGTGTGTACAAAGCTTTATAATTCTTAGTTATCAATGTTTAGAAAAACCTTTGCAACTCTTATCTTGAATTTCAGCGATTTTGGTCATATCTGGAGTACCCCTTTTCCTTAATCCAGTTTTCCCAGCAATGCACCCATGGTTGTAAAATTTAAAAAATTCTATCTTATACTACACGTAGATTTGATAAAACATATCTTTGCTAGTTTACTTTGTAACTATTTTGAGGAATCTGAGATAAATATCTGCATATAAATAATTATTAGAAAGGGCGAAAAGGTTTTAGAAAAAAGTTTCAAAATCGTATCGTAAAGACAGCTTTACAACAATTCTTGTTAACAATAGCTTAAAATCCCCATATAAAAGATTATTTTATTGATAACTGTGTAACCCTGCTTCTGAAACATTTCAAAACATGGTACGGTACTAACTTTTCATCACACTCCTCATAAGAGTACCTTGTATCCTTTTTTAATTTTTTAAATGGAAAAAAAAAAGAATCGTGGAATGTATGCACATGTAGAAATCAATTTTTTTTCAACGACGCAATTTTTTTTTTCTTCTTTGTATGGGCAGAAGACAGCTGCATCAGTTAGAAGATGCCTTTTGGTATGAGAGTTTATGGATTCGAATCCCACTGTATATATGGTTGTTCAGAATCTGCTTTAAGCAGTAGTTAGTTTAATTACTGGCCATACATAAAAAAAGGGAAACCGCAGTATTTAAATCAAGCCAAAAACTCTTTCTTTGTCTTTTGACATACGATACTGATCGTACAGGTAAAAAAGCCGAAGTTATTGTATGCTAGGAGACAAAGTAGGGGTTAAAATTCTAATTAACAGGAGTAGAGACAATTATCATTAGGAATCTTCAGTTATAGATTGCATAATAACAACAGAAGAACAAAATCAAGATGAATTAAAGACTCGGAAAATATTAGAAAGATATTTTTATGCAATAAAATTATATTGCTTTCATACTTAAAATGCGGAAAAATCAAGCTTGTTTTATATCCATATTATATTAATTAAATTCGCATTATATAGGAATATAAAAAACCGATAAAAAAAACTACAATAAAACAGACTGATAGAGTTAAGAATAACTCTCTTTTTGTAATATAGATCTATCATACTTTTTTACCATTTTTATGGTTCCTGCTAATATATGACATCGACATTCTTCGATGCATTAATTATAGACGTAGCTTAATTGTACATAAAAAAAGAAAACTTACAATGAGGAAAAGCTATTGTACAAGTATTCATATCAAAATAAAAAAGAACATGACTGGTAAAACGACATAAATGCTGCTGAAAAATGAAAAAGGCAGTATTATTTGATCTACGTCCTCTATCATTCAGTTATTAGATCCTAAATCTGGACAGTGGAAACATTCTTATGCATATTTTAGCATTGGATGAGACATACGATTAAACTTAATTAAGCCATTCTTTTGGGAACTACGGTCAAGATAATTCCAGGTTGCTTTTAAGACATCGAGTTTAGAACCTGTATTCAGATCAAAAATGACTTATTTTTATTGTTTCGCTTGAAATTTCATACAATTAGCTTTTGAAAACTCTGTTCGATTCTTTTGCGCTATAAAACTAAAACGGTTATTGTTATCTTCTCATAATTATAAACTAGAAATGGGTTTGAGTCATTAGAGTTTCCAACATAAAGTATGCTTTAAAAAAATCTGTATTGTTTAAAACTTTTCTTATAAATATTCAAAATTTCATTTGTTTAGAGCAGTAGGTAAATAGACATTTTTTTTGCCAATTTTTCCCTTACATGTCTACTCCATTTCTTTAAAGTCGATTTAATTGATTAAAAGCAATTATACCAGCCGAGAGAATGCAACTCAATGCAGGAAGGTAGGATCCTACCAATTCGATAATCGTTTGGCCATCCTTATATAACAGCAGACGAGAAAATCTGATTAAAATGTTTATTCAAGAAATATTTTGGTTAAATCACTGGTGATGTTAGGTAATTGGAAATAAATTGGCAACTTCCTTTTGTGTTTTTCATGGAATAAGGTATGATTACAGAAGGCAGAATTAAAAATGGCAAATTTGCAATTCAGAGTCTCTGATTGAGTCCACGATATTCAAACAGTACAATATATTCAAGGCATGTGAGGGAAAACTTTCCTAGGTTTGGTTTGGTTTGGTTTAATTTGGAGTGCTACGGTCTACTTTTTGCAACACGAGGGCTAATGAGACCGGGACCTACAGCTTAAAGCCGATTCCGAATGGCTACGAACATCCATGCCACTTTGATATTCCAACCCACGAATTCCGGTACCGAAGGCCAGCAACCTAACCAATCGGGCATCTTTCGGCTAAAATTTTCCTAGGCGTGATTTACTGAAAACCAGAAATGACATTAATGCTATTGATGAAATCACACAACGTACTTCACAGAAATCCTTACCACAACGGCATCTGAAATTAGAGCTGCACTTCATAGAAGTCTATACTTTATAGTAGAGTGCAGAAGAGCATTAAAGATAAATCTTAAAAACTGAAAATAGTCCTCTCCCTTACTTCAGATGTCAAGCGCGAAGCTTCTTGATAATGCATTTTGGGGAGAGATGGATTGAGCGATGAGGACTTCACACCTTAGCCTCCAAGATCCATGGACTTTATATATCTTACGATTATTGGCTATGAGACCATATTAAGACACTACTTAATCATGACAAACCTAGAGATATCTAGGACTTCAAAAGTAAGATCCGTCATCCCGTCAAAAACATTTCTTATGAACATTGTTAAGTTATTATTGATTTTCCAAAAAATAATGCCACGCAGCGGGAAATACGACAATAAATAGAAATTATTGTACACCACAGCCGTAGCCAGAAATTATATTCGGAGGGGGACATTGTTTTTTGTGAAGTATTACGTCAATAAAACTACAGGGTTTCTTTTGTATGTATACTCCTAATGATCCTCATAGCCCAATGTGATTTTAAAATATTAAAATAATTAAAAAATGGTATACTGAACAAATTTATAGCCTTGAATGAGTAATGTAGTAACTACACAATGAATTAAATAGTAAAATTAACATTGAAAATATATAAACTATACATGGTATTAAATTCTAATTTTTAAAACAGAAGTAAAACTAGAAAAAAAGAATAATTTTGAAAGAAAATGAAAATTTTCAAATTTTTACCTGTATATTACAAACTTATTCTTTTTGAAAATTTCCCTCCAAAATTTTCACAATTTCATCCGATTTCACAGCAATATTGTGATGTGTTGCCAAAAGTGCTAAACACTCTGTTCATACATGTCGAATCTAATTTGCACCTACTCCTTAATTCAATGTCACTGTTCTAAGCCCACTCTTTTCTATGCACAGCTAGGCAGATGACACACCTACACACAGGGTTCATTTTATTTCCACGAAACAGTCTTTTAGAATTCCGGATAGGAACCTGACCCCTAAATCCCCCTCTAGCCTACGCTCTTGCTGTAGACTAACATTTAAAATTTCATTTGTTATATATGAGTTACTTAAATAAAATATTTCTTTAATTAAAAGAATTATTTGGTGCTGACATTTTTTTTTCTAGAATTTGGGGAATGGTTTGGTTAGGAGTGCTACGGTCTACTTTTTGCAACATGAGGGCTAATGATACCGGAACCTACACCTTAAAACCATGTACTACCTGTAACCAGCCACCCACCCGAAGTCGGGTGTAGGATGTTAAATTGCTGGTTCGGTTTGGCCGTCCGGCAACAATGTGTTACAAAAGGTCCAAGTCAGCATGCAAGTAAGCCCATAATGTTTAAAATAACAAAAGAAATATAAATATATATAAATGTAGAAAATCTAGACTAATAAGTACAACTAATGCGGTTACGAAAGTGCGGGGGATACTCCGCAGGAGTCCTGCCCAGGTTAAAAGTCCGGTTGACTCGGTGTACTACATGAAACAACAGAGCTTAGCTGATTCCAAACGGCTACGAACATCCATGCCACTGTGGGATTCGAACCCACGAACTCCGGTACCTAAGGCCAGCACCCTAACCAATCGGCCATCGTCTGGCCTAGAATTGGGGGAAATCCTGCTTATGAAAAATTTACAATGATGTAAAAACGGATGCGGCTTCATTCCATAGAAATACCATCGTTATTAGCATGGTTTGTAGCAATAGATTGAAGGTATCTTTAAAATTTTAGTTTTAAATGTTTGCCAAACTTGAACTGTGAACTGGGCTCCGCTTTCTATTAAAACCTAACTGAAGTTGTTTTGGTTTGGTTTTGGAGTGCTACGGTCTATTTTTTGCAACACGAGGGCTAATGAGACCTAACTGAAGTTGAAAGGACAATTTATTTTGCTACTACAGAGCTTATAATAGTTAGCAAATTGTTGTAGTTAAATAGTTTATAACTGCTCAAAATCAACTTTCAGCTGTAGATTTCGGTGTAATGAGCGTCGAGTGAGGAAATAAAACATTGATCATAGAGTCAAACCAATAATTAGTTTAACCCTTAATTTGGTATTGTATTCTGTGCTATACAAACGTTATAAAATATAAAGTGTTAAAGAAATATTATAATTTAATAAATATTAATAATAAATATTAATAAATGAATGAATATTAATATTATAATTATTAATATTTATTCTCATAAAGTAGTCACACTTTATGAAAAAATGTTTTTTGAGTGTTAGCAACACTCAAACATTCCTATTTCAGTATTTGTTTTAATTCAGAATGTTTATTTTTTATTTTATTTATTTATTTATTTGTTTACTTTTTTTGCCAAATAAAGGGTTAAGCAAGTTGAAATTGAATAAAATTATAAAAGAATGTAGGATTACTTAATTTTCATTTTTAGTACGGTTTATCATATCCCAGATATAAATGTTTAAAATTCCTAGGTGCTTTGTATCTATCTCTTTATTTAACACTAAACATACCCTATAACGGGTCAAATGACCCATAAGGTATATGTAATAAATTCGATGGGAAATGAATTAAAAATTCTTATTCTTTGTGTTTATAATACATAAAAGTCAACTTTTATGTATTATTACTTTTAGTTGACTTTTATGTATAAAAATCAACTTTTATGTATTATAAACACAAAGCATGAGGATTTTTAATTCATTTCCCATCGCCTTTTTTTACATATACCTTATGGGTCATTCGGCCCGTTATATGGTATGTTTAGAGTTAAAAGAAGACAAATATAGATATTCTTATACTATGAAACAAACCAGTGAAAAATGAAGCTCTTCCCCAACAGTAATACATCTCGCCTTTTCAATGACACTTATGTATGGTTAATACATTATTATGCATTACACACATATAAAAGGCAATTCGATTGAATTTTAATAGCACATATGTTATCCGTCAAAATTTTTATCTAACTATGGATTGAAGTTATTAAATATTAACATTTTCTTGCAGGTGTGCCCCTTATTAAGATCATACTTTTGCTATCTTAAAGTGCATCTATACAGTAGGCATTCTATGATTCATAAGTCTTTCTTTACTTACTGCTTATGAAAGCGTCATTCTAACTTGAGTAATGTACTGTGTTTCATGGTACTTTTACTATACATTTATACATCGAGGGCTCATTAATCAGAATCAGGATTCATTAATCAATCATTACATTTAATAACGCTTTGTTATTTTGAGAAGTAATTTTAAAATGTTCAAAAGAAAATGCTTAAATTAAAACATTTTTACAGTAATAAATCATCTAAAGAGCATAAATGTATTCTATACTTGCCTCAGGATCATGTCTATAGCTTTAACAAGTATTTATTTTTAAATATTTTAATCATAAATACTTTTTAATACACTAATGCCCGAATTATTTTTGTTGAATATTTATTAATGAATATTTTCAAGTCATTAGGAAATTTTTAGGGTTTAAAAAAAAATGTGAAATATAAATAATTTTGATTATTAGAATCTGTGTTCATTAGAAAGAACAATCAATCTAAACATCATAGAATTTTATTGATGAAAAAGGAAATTTTAATGATAAGATATTGATTTGCTTTTATATATATACACACGGTACTTTAAAGCAAAGTTTAATATTAAGTATAGCTATTCGTCCTAATTTCAATTCATGTATGTACTAAAAAAGTAATTATCTTCCGAGGCTTAAAAGTCCTTAAATTACAATAGAAAAAGTAAAATTATATATAATTATATATAACTAGCATATAGCCCGTCATATGACGGAATCAGTAAAATTTTTAATTTTTCAGAATTGTAAAGTACCCTATAAGGCAGATAAAAAAATAGTTTGTTTTTTGGCTGAGAATTATCTGGTACACGCTCAATAATTTGTTTATCTTCATACTCCTCTAAAGTCTCCCGATACTGTGAATGCAGTTTAGAATCATGTTGAAATCATTTAGAAAGATAATTCAAAGTTTTCTTAGCTACGTCGAAATTATCGTTAAGTTCTTCCAAATTTTTGTTTTTAGCCACCGTAGTTAATGGGAGTCAATGAATGAAAATATCATTTCCACTACACCCTGGAGGTAGATAGAGTTTATTGTTAATACCTGTGATAAAATTTTCATTGTAATGAAAATAATCGACAATTAAAGTTAAAATTATCACATATGTACCTCATCTATTATTTAAGCCAAATATAAAAGAAAATTATTTACGTAATATCTAAGTTCAGCGATAAAGCGTATGAAAATAATGCAGACGATATTTAAATAATTTAAAATAAGAAATGATTAAATGAGATGGTTCAAGGAATGACGTCATTATGCTAGGAAAAATGTTATTTTCATCTACTTATAATACGATGAATTGATAAATTTAATTGTCTGCTCTTATCCTGGGAAAATAGGTCTTGAAATAATGGCATTGAATGCTAGAAAATTGGAGAAGGGATAGATTTCGAACGTTACTAACCCTAACTCATCAAGAATCCAATACGGATCCCTCTATCCATTCCAGGTTCAACCGCTTCATAAATTCGAGAACAGACGAACAGATAACTTAGGCTATATAGGGGATAGAAGATACTTGAAATGTCAAAAGATTAATTATTGGATGCCATCTACCTCCACAAAAATGAAGAATTATTCTACGAAAACAAAAATTCTACTATTTTTAACTATTTCCAAATAAGGGGTTTGAAGATTTTTGGTTAAATGAACTTGGTAGTAAAAGATAGCTTCTTTATATTCTGTCAGTTTATTATAATTTTTACTCCGTGAATTTGACTATAAACATACGTTACATGCTTGTCCCGATTTTATCGTACCAGAACAGGTCATTTGTCTACTTTAGAAATGCTAAAAATAGGTTCCTTTTACTCAAAATCTATATATGTAATCTACACTCGCACCTCCTTCAGACGAAAACGCTTAACACGAAATTTTGATTAAGAAGCAGGAAAATTCTTCCCTTTTTTGCATTGGCGTAACAAGAAATCTTTCTCTTAGAGTTTTCCTCACTTCAACTCATACCTTAAAATTAATATAGTAATTCGTACATCTATGTAATAAAAAAAAGAGTGTCTCCGCATACGTTCTGTAACTTTTGTTGTCAAATGAAACACCTTGGTTTGTTCACTCATACACAAAATACTAGTCAAAAGTACGTGTCTTAATCTAACCTTTGGCCAGGCCGACTTCTCAACTCCATAAAATAGTCAGCTTCTAATTGGGTATGGGAAATTTATCCCAACGAATTTAATAATACAAGTTCTTACTTAAGCGGTTCATTTTAACTTGTTTGTTGCTTGAGAAGTCGATCTGCGTAATGAGGGGTGCAAAACAAATTCGCTTTATGAGGTTCTACTCGTGCCTGGTTCTCGGTTAGCCTAAGTTTTAGTAAGGTCAAATGTATTCATTTTTGTAATCGTTTTCAATGTTTTTCTTTTACTAGTAGTAATATTGTTTAACAGTTTAAGTTACCAGTTTAAAGGATTCTATACCATGTTTATTTGCCTTAAACCTTTTCTTTGTATGTTTTACGTAAATTAAACGTTTGTTTTATTTTTAAAAGTTTGTTTATGTTCATTTACATTTAAAACACACTGCTGATACTCTGCAACGATAACTTTTACAATTCCATTTTTTTACAATTTAAGACTATTTAAGAAGTCTGTTTAATTTTTAGTTTGGCAAAATTAGATTGACTATCAACTTTCACCTGCAGTTTGGTTCCGATCACGATGAAATTTTGGTGAAAAGTTTGACATTTTCAAATTTAAATTGGCATCTCCAATCTAAATGAAATCAAAATTTAAAAAAACGAAGTGTGGATTAATTTTAATGTATATTGGGAAAGAGTCTAAGTCCTCTGACTGATCAATTTGTAAACCGAAATGTCTTTAAAAATTGCTTATTTTTTGTTGTTGCAGATTTTACTTATATATATAAATTAGAGAATTGAAATACGCATTTTTTTCTAGAAAATATTTTTTATATTGACTTTTATCATGAGAAACTAAGCTGTCAGAAAAACTAATTTCAGATGTTACCACAAAAATTTATTTTTTAATAAATTTCAATTGAATTACAGTTAATTTCTATTTATAACATGCTATCTATAAGAGTTTATCTAATATAACTATAGTTCTAGTCATATAATTCTATTTATTTCATAATTATAATTACACACCTAAAAATTAATATAGTAATTCTTACATCTATGTAAAAAATTAGTGTCTCCGTATATGTTAAGTAACTTTTACCTGCAGTTTTGTTTCGATCACGATGAAATTTTCATGAAAATTTTGACATTTTCAAATTTAAATTGGCATTTACAATCTAAATGAAGTCAAAATTTAAAACGGAAGTATGAATTGATTTTACTGTATATTAGGGGAGTATAAAAGCCTTAATAAAAAAATCGCAAGATGTATTTTTAAAATTAGCAAAATATTTCCTAAAAAATATTTTTTTTTTAAATATTATATTTTAAAAGTAAAATGATCATATCTGAATTGTTTATCTTTCATTTATATGTGTACAAAATTTTTCTAAGTTAATGATTTATTAAAACGTTTTGCCATGTCCACGCTATTCCTTCATGGGTTATATCAAAATTAAAATGCATTTAAATTTTAAAAAATTTAATTAAAAAAATAAAATTTGAACAGAATTTATATGTATAGTAATATTATAAACGATTTTATTGGAGGAAAAATTTCATTATAAAGAAATTATAATTTTTAAAAAATAAAATTTTATTATCTGGGCCAACTTAAAATGTGAAACTTTGGTGCATTATGGTTAAATAAAGATGCAAATCCATTATAATAGGACCTATAATTACCAGAAAATAATACCAGAAATGCTAATAGAGCACTTGTTTTACCTTCCAAACCTTCAACTGGTTTTTTAAAAAAAGTAGTAAGAAGTGAATCGAAAAGATTGAAGAAAATGGTGCAAGTTTAAAGCTTAAAAATGATTTTTCCCTTTTTTAAATTAGGTGTTCTGATTTTTCCTTCAGTTATTATGAAGATAGAATTTGATAATATTTAGGAAATATTGGGACATAACAAAGAATATAAAAACACTGTTGCAGGATATATGTTTAAAGTATTTCAGATATAATTCTGCAAGCGTAATTTAGTTTTGCCGTTAATTGAGATTCTAGTCATTATATGGCATATTGCATTAAGAAAAATACCTGTTTTTCTTCAGACTAATCTATTTCCTGGTCTCATTCTCATCCATTCCCAAAATTCTATACGTCGTTAGTGCTGAAAATATCCATCGAATGGACAAGTATGCACCTTTGAGTTCATAACCTCATTTAGAAGCTTTTTCAGTGCCAGTAAATTCCTAATGCGGTACTGCTATACTCAGTATAGAAAAATAAATATCTGTAAAATGCATCACGTATTTTTGATTGATGACTCGAAATGCTCAAGTGTGAAGCAGAAATAGTCTCGGAAGGAAAGCTACATTCTTCAACACGAACCTGAAATATCTGGACTTAAATTAAAGTTCCCATGTGGAATTACCCACACGCAAATACCAAATTATGCGCCTCATCAAATACGTATTAATGATTTTCAGTAGCAATTTATCAAAAAACCCGTAGTTTCACAAAGTGTTTATTAAAATCACTGCGTCTTTACATTGCGTATTATTACACTAAGTCAATACCCTTTACACTGCTAAGAGAAAAATATTCATCCCATTAATATTCCTCGAAAACTGACGGTTCCCATCAGAGAAAAAGAAGGCAAAAAAGTCATCACATCTAGTTTGTACCTACCACCCTGCTCATGCTTTCGGAGAAATAATTGAGCCATTTTGACCTGGTGAATTTTGTTGTTCTTCCCTAATTTCTGTTTGGATACCTGGGAAGTTGTTCTCACAATGAAATCATTTTAGCGTATCATTTTCGTAGTGATGAAAGAACATTCTCTTTGTGAGAAAACAATGACAACCTTAAATATCCTTGCAATTATCTTGCTATATCATAAGTCAGAGTCGAATTACAACTTTGGCATTTTATTCATGGGTGGTTAACTCATTGTGTGCGGGTACATTTCGCAGCGGAATAATACCAGGAGCTGGCGTTTTGCGCCTGAATTTAGTTATTCAGTTAAATATCAATGTATCGAAAATTATTTAATTTTTTAACCAACTTTTCATATTTTATGTTGAAATATATAAACAAATATATAGACAAATAAACAAACATTTATATAAATAAATATATATATAAACACACACATATATATATATATATATATATATATAATATCATTTTCGCAAGGATAAATAAAAAAGTTAATTTTAAATCTAAATAGATTTTTTTTACTCAACCTTCCCGTTCTGTGGTTTCGCATCGACTAATATAAAAGCTAGTTTTAATTTGTCTAAATTTTTCCAGAATCTTTTTGTTGTCGGTAAGAACATTCAGTTTCGTTTTCCTGTATATACCGTTATTTTTGTAGCCACAAACAAACCATGTTGTTACACTAACCCGTACTAGTACGTGACCCGTGCTCAAGTATCAATCGTCAGAAAACATACTAGTACGTGTCCCGCATACAATGTGTTAATTGATTCGTCGACTTCCGTGTCTAAGTTTAACTTCATTGCAAATGTAATTTACCAACAGACGTCAGAGATACCAAGTATTCAGATATTTAGGGTAACAAATTGATTTATAATTTTCTGTGAGATGAATTTATCATAACTAATATATGACATGGCTTTTCCATCGCAAAGCAGGTGAGAAAGCTAAATATGACAGTTTTATAACAAAACTCTCTAAAGTGATTACAAAAGAAACTCATGATAAAAAATTAGATAAAATCAGTTAAATAATAATCAGTATATATTTAAAATAAGGTATTTTATTTTTACTTTTTTTAAAAAAGTCATGTTGCACTTTGAAGTTTTAATAACATACATTGCAATGTTACGTCTTTAGTCCTTCATACAAACATACGTTTGGCGCATTCCATAATTATTATTATAATCGTCTTAAATATTTATGAATAAGAAATTAAAAATTCAACGGATGGGATTCTACTTTTTCAAAGACAAAATTAGAGAGCCGTAGAACGAAGGCTGAATGGTAGAGCGCTGCTCTTCGGTACTAGACTTCTTGGGTTCGAATCCCACTGCTGGCTTGGGGTTTCGTCGACGTCCAGAATCGGTTTTAAATAGTAGGTTCCGGTCTCATTAGCCGTCGTGAGGAAAACAGCAGACCGCAGCGCTAAAAACAAAACCAGAGGGCCGTCTTTCAGTATATGAATTCGTGTGTTCGAATGCCACTGTTTGCATGGATGTTAATAGCCGTTTGGAATAAGCTTTAATTAATAGCATCCGGTGTCATTAACTCTTGTGTAGCAAAAAATAAATAATTAATTAAAAAATAAATAAAATAGACCATAGCGCCAAATTAACATCGTCAAACCGAACTTGAAAGTGTATAATAACAGGCAAACATATACATTGTGAGGCTGGTATGTTACTAAAATTATCCTGTAATTCAAAGGACTAGTGTTAACAATACTACATGATTTAATCTTGGTATCTTAGAAAGCTGATAAATGGGTTTAGGTACCTGATATAAAGACTCTTCTAATTTCATTTTGAAGTTCTTGATATTTAATTTATTGGCTGCTTTTCAACTTTATCAAAGAAACAATCAACTCGCTTGCGATCTATCTAATAATTTGTATAATTTGTAAAACCCAGATAAACTCCTCCCACAATACCTCCTTCACAGTACTCAAAAAACCTTTTGAATGCTTTGTCATTAATGTATTAGAGATACTCTGTATTAATAAGTTTATTATTAACAAATATTTTATACATTTTGATATACCAAGACATCAAACATAGATCTTTACAAACTCAACAGTCTAAATCACACGTGTAAACAAATTATGTCCTTTTCATTTATCATCAATATCATTTATCATTCATTGTCATCCTTCATTTATTAATTTAGAGAGTTGCCGGCAATATTTTACTTTTTATGACTAGGCTGGGTTTTTTCAGGCAACATAATGCACACAACAGTTATTTACTTTTGCTGCAGATTGTAAAGAATCAGGTCTTTTCCTTTCATGTGCCATAAGGTGTAGTAGTATGTACATATCCGATTGTCAGCGATCAATAGAGGAGGTTTGTGGTTAAGGAGTTCTCTTATTTAAAGCCTTGCTGATTTTTGAAGGTTTTGATAAGTCTACAACATTTCCTTTTAGCACCTTCTTTATTAACCAATTACATGTTCAGACTCGATCTTTTAAAGCAAACTCCAGTATCCAGATGCATCTTCACATAAACTTCTCTTCAGCATTTCATGAGCATAGCAGTTTTGTCAATGCTCCTCCGAGGTCTTCAAGTGTTGTCCTCTAAGATGGGTTTGACAGTAATGGTGTATATCTGAGAAAGGCAGTTCATCCACCTCTTTTCACCCTAATAATCTCCCGTAACTTCTCTTCAATTTACTGGCGGCAATTATCATTTACTGAATGAAGCTTCCGAAATCCTCCATGTCTACTACAGTAACACATTATCTCACCACACCTAGGTCTTATTAAATCAGGAAACCGTCATTCCGTACGCCGTCTCTATCCGTCATCATCAACACATCTATTTGCCCGACGTCACAATGAACAGACGAATGATGGAAAGGGACGTGATCTTTTCCAACTTAAGAGGAATGCCGATTTTAAGTCCTTGATTGAAGTTTACGATAAAGAGACAAAAACGAACAGAGAGAAAAAGGATCTCTCTTAAAGGATCCTTTTTTTTAGCTATTTCATTAGTTTTCTATACAAATTATATACAAGGGAAAATAGTTACAGATAATTGAGATAAACTCCATCATTTAAAAGTGCAATTCTTTACAAACTAATTTACGACTGAAGATGAATATAAGCTAAAACCCTTTAAAAGCATTAAAATTATTGATGTCGGGTGTTAGTATGGGTTATAAGTATTTAAATTATCCTAGAAATCATTGTATGTATACAAGCAAAGGCATGCATGGCTTTTTTTACTAATGACAAGCTTTTTAAAGGACTAGTTATACACATTTGTCTTGTTTTAAAAATTCAAATTTTTAATGTTTTAAAAAATATATCACGTCTTGTTACGGCTTGTAATGTTTGTTAAAATTTGCCCTGTAAATTTTATAGAATTCTTGAGCAAAATATTAGGAATAAGACTGTTTTTAAATCACCTCGATTTAAAATATATTACAAATACGAAATATGTTTACATGGAGGATAATTTTAAATACAGTTTTTTGCAAAATGTCAATTTTCTGAACATTGTTATTTAAAAATAAAAGCTAATTTTAAAACTTTGTAAACTACTTGGACATTTTTTAAAATTTTAATTTTTGTTTGAAAAATTATATTTACTTATGCGGAACTATTTTTAAACTTGAACTTGCTTTCTTCGAAAAATTTCCATTTAAAATTATTACGTAGTAAACTTAAATAGTTTCTACATCATGAATATTATGATATAGAATTCCAGGTAAAGTATATTAAAAAATATATCTCTTAAGTGTTTTTACTTCCTTGCATACGTGGTTTAGGAAAAGTATTATATTCAACCATAAATTCGACCACAAGATTTTGGTCGATTTTTTACATTTTGGACATCTCCGAGTCCAAAAATACTATTTTTTGGAATTATATCCGTGTGTTTGTGTATGAATACGATAATTCGAATGCTTTTAAACTTGGAGGAACCAATTTTTTAATACGAACGTTATAGTGTTTTATCACATTTTAGGTTATTTCCGACACCTGAAGGGTTACTTCTAGTTACAGTCCTGTTTCCTATGCTGTTATTTAAGTTCATAAAATAATATGTTAGCTTAGCTAAAAGGCATTATAGATGTTTGTTCGTATGCTTTGAAAAAAATAAAAACTAAAATACGACTAACGAAAATAGTTCCTCTTCTTTTCTCTAAGTATACAAGAAAGTTGAGGGGAGGCTACTCTAGATTTTTAAAGAAAATAACGAAAAATAACTAACACTCTTAGTCGATAAGAAAAACATATGGTTACAATATTTCAGAGTTGAAATGGTTAAAAAATTAAAAACATTTAGTATTCATTACGATTGTAAAATTTATGCCCTTCCTCGCGAAACCAAATTGACTAAATTCGCAAATACATCTTATTAAGCGAGACCATTGTACGAGATTAGTATTTCTGTATTATGTAATATTTTGTCTTCAAGAGCGGTTCTAAAATTATATGAAATATGTCACCACAAATGTGTTCAACACAATGTCGCTTATGATACATGTGTTATTGATTTGAAATCGCTGACATAATGGACCGTTTCAAATCCTTTTGAACTTTTTATAGAAAGTTTTAAAACGGCATAGAATTATTCTTGCATTATCATCCAGAAATAAAGTAAAAATTTTCGTTAAAAGAGTTAGTTGTGTCAAAATTGATCAGAAATACCATTCATAGGTTTAATAGAAAATGTCAGGAAAATGTAAGATTTAATATATGGCATTCATTTTAAAAATTGTTTAAAAGTGATGGACTTAGTCTTATTTTATTGTAAGTGTGCAAAAATTTACAAAGTCATAACAATAATGACACATAAATCTATATTATTACTTCGTAATTCTGAGCTAATAATTGACAGAAACCCTTTGTAACGCCCTGTGTAACCTTTTATAAGTAGGTAACTCCTTAACGTAGGTTACCGTCGCTCACAGGCGTAAAATCCATTTGAAAGTGTTCCTCTAGAAGTACATTTTTCTTCCGTAGGCGCCTCCGATAGATGAGGTCCTTCTAGCAATCGACTGGCATAGTTTTAAATAGGAGACGCAGCTGCGCTCAGTATCACCTAATCACGATCGGGAAAATGTTTTCCTCGCCCACTGCACGAACTCTGAACACATACACGTACGCTATCCTTGAAAATGTCGAATTCATCAAACATGCGAATCGTTGGGAAGTGATTTAGGATGCTCCAGAAAAATACTCGATCTCGATATACAATGACTCATCAAGGTTTTTTTTAAATTTCATCTTATAAAAAATGTAAATTAAATTTCTGGGCGCACACTGTATTTTATGTTTATGATCCATTGTTTTGTGTATCCAAACAGATTACTACAGTGATATTCTAGCAAAGTATCCATGCTATCCTATTGCTTTGTGCGCGCATCCACGGAGGTCTATTATAGACTTGTTTGATTAGATAAAACAGCTATTCATCAAAAACCATTCCGGGCATACCTATAAATCAACAAGTTAAGCTAAAAAGAAACTAACGCTATTTCTGCATACTTGATCCACTTTCTGTAAAATTAAAATCATTGTTGAATTTTATACGTAGTACAATCAGTACCGGCTATATGGTCACCCGCTTATAAGAGCACCCAGCTTATGTGGTCAGTTTTCTAAAGTCCCGTCTAACTTAATAGGGAACAAGTGTTAAAGCGCACCGCTTATACAGTTATTTTCTTTTACTTGTTACCGGCTATATGGTCGGTTTCATGTTTTCAACGAATTTCCGTTATTTTTTCCTTTTCGTTTTTTAAAGAGGTCAGTGCGAAATTGGAGAAGACCTGAATTCAAGCCTTTATTTTCCTCCCTTTCCCACTTTCTTGTTTGTGTAGACTCATCGGAGTTTTCCACCCTCTCAGTTCTTGTTCCTCCTGATAACAAGTGGACATCTGTCTGTCTATTGGTTGAAGTTTTCTCTTTCATACATGATCTCATGTGTAATTTTACCAATTCCGAAGCAGCAGATGAGCATTTAAAAGCTATTAGGGACTTAGAAAAAGTTGTGTTAACAACCAACAAAAGGAAGCAAACTTGTATATCTGATTGTTTTTAAATACGTTGAACATGAATGTACGTATGTACGTTTGCTGTACTTTGATGATTAGTAAGGTAAGCTAATAAATTTCCCACAAAAATTTATTGCATATTTTTAAAGTAGTTTTTAATTCTCAAATTAATTTTTACAATGTTCTTAAAAGTGTAATTATTTGTTTAAGAGTACTACATTCTGATAGGGTAATATAATCCTACCACAATTCAATAGGGTTGTATTGCTCCGCATATATGGTCACCCCGCTTATATGGTGTGATTATTCTGGACCGCTGAGCTAACCGTATAACCGATACAGACTGTATTTCACCTGTTTATCCAATAACAGAGCAGCTGCTATTTCAGGTAGTTAATTTCCCATCAACTGAATTTACCATTTTTGTAAAAGAGGTTTTATAATAAAAATATAAATAATATAAAGGAATTTGGTTTGGTTTGGAGTGCTACGGTCTACTTTTTGCAACACGAGGGCTAATGAGACCGGGACCTACAGCTTAAAGCCGATTCTGAACGGCTACAAACATCCATGCCACAGCGAAATTCGAACCCACGAACTCCGGTTCCGAAGGTCAACACCCTAGCCAATCGGCCATCGTTCGGCATAAAGGAATTTGGAATGAATGAATAATATGAATGTTCTTTATTTTTTTTTATTAGTCTAGATGATGAATTCGTTTTTTACGCATGTTGCAAAACCTATCGTAAGTATAAATGCATAGTCACGTTAATTGTTCCTTAGCGTATATCTAGGTACTTTTATAATTTAGATGTTTTAGATCCATTTATGTATTATTAGATTCAAAATGCGTTCCGAAAAGAGAACACTAAATTTAGGAATAAAAAAATATATTTCATTATTTCTTCGTTACTAAAATCTCAAGTCGCAATTTAATAAGAAAACTCAATCATCACCAAAAGAAAACAATTTTCCTGTTATACATGAAAATGTAATACCTCAATTTTTTTTCGTACCTTAAATTTAACAATATTATAAAGGGATATTTCAAGACTCTCCAATAGGTGTGACTGTTTTAGCTAGATAATTAAAGCAGTTATATTAGTTGGAAAATACGTGCTAAATGTTTGAAATATTGTAAATAGAGTTCTTAAACAATTTTAAGGTGACATTTTAGTCTTTATTAGCAATTGCTAAATTTATTCCCAAAAATTATTTTTAATTTCTTTTATTTTACTTCAAATATTGTAAAATTTTCATTTTTTTTTCACATATTAGTGAAGTAAGGCAAAACTGGATGAAGTATCAAAAATAGAGAAATATAAAACCTGTCATTTATAATGGAAGAGCCTTTTTTATTCATATTTAACCTCTTAGTAACTATAATGATTGAAATTAGTTTAGAGTCAATAAAGGTAGCTTAGAAATATATCAAGAGCCTAAGAAGATATACAATTTTAAATTTAAAATTTTTCTTTAACTACCCTGTAGAGATAGTTCGATAAATTGCGTGTCTCATTTTTTAAAAAAATCTTATGTGATTATTGATAAACAGAATAAATTAAAACATCCTTGAAATTCGCCTTAAATAAGTGACCAGCAGGAGTAAATTATTTCAACCGCCTTAACGTTAATATTTATTACCTTATTTGATGTTCTAGTCAATAGCACGTAAGATTGAGAAGACGATGTTATCAGACTCATTCATCATTATGTACATCTGGTTTGACACAGCTAGTTTTGAGCATCGTTTTTTACTCGTCTTGAATATTCTAGCTAACGTGTCGTCGTTATCTCCGCGAAGTGAAAACAAAAGTCGTCTGGAGCATCACTTTTGACAGCCCTGCTGATATAACTGGGTAACCGGACATTTGCGCCGTAATGGACTTTTTCTCCAGTTGTCGACTGACGTCCAAAAAGAAAGTGTCGACGTCTTTTGTTTTGCTGTTCATCTGCAGCAGTTTTTGGTTTTGCCCACATTCATAATGCTTTGAAATGTCAGAGGTCTAGACACCACAACAAACTGACGAGTTTAACGTGAAAGGGAGAATCTTGGAAACAAACACTTATTTCTTTTGAATTCCATTTTAAAAGGGAACAAAAAAGGGGGATTCAGCAAATTAAGGAATCTTTATTTGTGTTTTGGTAGCTCAACAAAGGTCTAAAAAAGCGAGTTCTGCCCATCATACGTCCGTCATTGAAAAACTTCTTTTCTTCTACAATTAATAATTTTTATAAATGATAGGGTAGATTCTAATAAAACTTTTTTTTTCTTATTTTTTACACATCTTCTGAAGCTGAACGCTGAAAACTTTCATCTTTTTTAAAGGATAAATATCAGCGGTTAGATAGGAATTATTTGCATTTAAACCTGACGCCTAATGAGTGTTAAGCAATTACAATTAAAAAAGTTTAAACGGGCCGTCTTGAAGATGATTACATTTTGAAGGAAATAACATTCATAATTCTTCACGATTCTAATATGATAACAGGATTTAAAGCTGCATTAATCATTTTTGCTGTCTTTCAGTTGCTTAGCAGGAAATGATACAAGGGCTTTCAAAACATGACACCTTCTTTGCAATCTGTTCGTCACAGGTCAGCTGTTAATAACGAGACGTAGTTCTTATATATCGCTCATTTCTGAATTATTTGGACGACTGTAAAACCACTCTCATTCTCGAATCCGGGTGGGGCATATAGAAGTAGCAGTCACGAATCTGCACCGTTTCAAACGGAGACAGATCGTGAAAGCCTGCCAGTGGTGTTTCGGTTGCCCGAGTCACGAATTCTCCTTGACTTCCGATAGGCATTGTGAGCCACTGTGTTGGCCCATCACGCCGCACGCTTTTACTCTCGAATGACCACTCACATTCGGGACGATCTGCAAATGAGCCGAGACTTTCGCTGCGTAATTTTCCTTTATTGTTTGGCACTGAATAAAGGAAATAAATAAACAGGTGTAAAGGAGTAAAAGTCAAATAAAAATTCCTTAAACCTGATTGTTTATATAATACAATACATCATTGTCGATCAAAGCTGCCAGACAATAGTTCAAATGCTATTTCATTTCAAGGACTAGTGTACCATTAAAAAGAATTAGATTCGTGTTTGTCGATGATGGATATTTTTTTCTTTTTTTTTTTTACTTTATAGTATACGAAGTATAGAGAAAATATTGAAATCATTAGATAATTAAGATTTTGATATATTGGGCATTCCTCAACTTTCAATTCAAAAGAATAAAAAGGGATTGAGTTATTTCGTATGCTTAAAATAATAGCTCAAAATTTCTCCTGAAAAAAGATAAAAATATTGGTTCTATCTCTTTGTTTGTCCGTGTTCGCAAATTAAAAACGCTACGAGTTACATAGGTGAAACAAATTTAGTTGCATGATTTTTACTCCAATATCATGGTCCTCTATAAAATTTAAATAAATATGTTAAATAAAAGAAAAACCATCAGATATAGGTACTTTACTCTAAAAACTATTGCTACTTAGTCATCATCCCTAATCGGTCATTTGGATACTTTAGTGACAATTATATAGATGTCAATCCAGACTATATAGTACTATAAGTTATAAGTACAATTACTTTTGAACGCCTGTTATGAGAAACATCCTTGCGTATTAGTCATAGGGAAAAAGGCTTTAACAGTAAAAGGAAATATGTCTTTTCTGATTTTCAGATGATACAATTATATATTCTAAATATCAATCTTTAACGATAATTTTGAGCATAACTGTATGTTCAATTAAGTTTTTCCTACTCGATGACGAATACAATCATATTTGAAAGTATTTGAAGTAGCCCGAGTAAAAATTCATAAATTGTGATGCAGGGTAAATTATAGAAATAGGTGCACCAATTAGTACCTGGACTGAATAAGTTCATAGTCACTAGAACTTATTGAAGATTGATAACGGTAAATAACGATACTTTATTTGAATAAAGGAACATAGGGGAAGTGGTAGCAGAATTTAAGAATTAATCATTAAATGAATTATTTTTCAAAGTAGCAAAAAGCATATTTTGAGTTAAAATAACAGTAAACCTTGAAATTAAAGAAGTGAAATTGCTCCTTTTTAATTAAAAAAAGCTGTTATTTATTTTTGTTTAACAAGACATAGATAAGTTTCATAGATAGTCATAGATAGTCAAGAATTAAGTGAACGACTTATACAATATTTTTCAATTTTATCAGAAGATTTCAATTTGGGGGAGAAATTTAACATTTCCTTAAATTTTACTGAGTAAAACTGATTAAATAAAGGTAACTATATCAGTAAAAAATATACATAGTTGAATTTTTGATAATGAATATAGTTTGAAATTACTCTTTTAAGAATATATCCTTTAAAGGTTGGTTGGTTTGGAGCACAGTACAATGATCAGTGATAATCACTGCGTTTCATTACCGTCACATTTTTCCGCTGACTGAAGTGTGTTGCTTATAGTTCATTGTCTTATTACTTATATTTTTAAAAGTCGTGCAAATTATAAAGTTTATAGCATGCTTATAATAACGAAGGAAAATTTATTTAACAGAAATGTGCAAAAGCAGAACTCAATTCGGAAGAAAATTAATCTTTACGTTCAATAAAAATAATTGTCACTTTTCTTCAGGGCTTCGAACCAGAACTGAACCGAAAACCGGAAAAAACCGTTATTTTGGTCGGAACGAAAACCGGAACTGAACCGAAAAAAATATCGGTTTATTTCGGTTCGATATATCTTTCAGTCATTTTGTTACTGTTACCAACTTATCAATATTTTCTAATTTAACGTCAACTTTATAATTACATATCCGCACTTGTATAAGATTGCAATGGTGGTTTTGGCAGCTCCAGCTACACAAGTTAGTGTTGAAAGAGCGTTTTCAGGTTTGAAATTTATTCTTTGAGACAACAGAAGTAATCTCAGTGAAACCACGTTAGAAGATATATTAATAATTAGAGGCAATTTTCATATGTTAAATAAATAATATATTTTTTACATAATTATTGCAAGGAAAAGTGCACGATGTGAGAGTCAAACGACGAATGTGGGTAATCATGAACCTAGTTGTCAAATGCGATTTTGATAATGGATAACAATGCCAATGCTCGCCGCTCTTATCGTACCTGCTGTTTGTATCAATTCACATAGTGTACCAATTAAAAAAAGAATAAAATATTCTAAATTTTGATAGAATTACATTTTTTGTTTATGATAGAATTATATTTTTAGTACAAATAAGAATATACATAAAATGAAATTATTCATTTGGAACTGAAACGAAAACAGTTATTTTTGATGGAGCGAAAACCGGAACTGAACCGATATTAATTTTTTAATTGAACCGGAAAGAAAACCGGAAAAAAAAATTACGGTTCGAAGCCCTGCTTTTCTATTGTTCACAACGATTTGATATCTGTAAGACAGAAATCGTCTTTTTTATATTCTCAGGGCACCCTTTAACAGTATCGGTAGATATGTATACAACAGTTAGCAGATTTTCATCACTTTTAAACATCTTTTGAACAGTCCATCTTCGAGGCATCTACACCCTAACAATAGATCGATCTATGGGATTTGACCATCCAATTCTTTATGGGTCGGTTTTATCCAATTAAGACACGCAAAGCACGTTTTGATTAATGACGCATACCCCTTCCGCCAGGCATGATTTTGGGCGGCGATGACGGAATAGTCTTTATTCTCGCTGTTAATGCCGATTCGATGACGATCACCGACGGGTCATTAGGCAGAGCCACAGTCGAATGAATCCAAATGAATGAATGAGCGATTGTCCATCTGTCAAAAATGAAAGATTGCTTCGTCAGGATGGTGCGGAATTTTGAAGAGGTCGCTCAAGAATATATGCGTATTTTCTATCGCAAATTACTACACATATCACGATTAATTATACTGCTGCGGGTGGCATTTAACCCGATTTACCTAATTTTGAGAAGATAGTCAATATACTATTTTTGATGGTAATTTGAATTTCATTACTTATCGAAGTAAATTAAAGGGATCCTGTTATTTTTTCTGTGTTTAGACGTGACTAATGAGGTGTTTTTCTATTAGAGATAGCAATGAATACAAATCATGTAGTTTCAGTAGTAACTACCGTGATAGGTTAAAAAACATTAGCGCAATATTCTCATAGCCGTCAGCGAAGGCCCAAAATCAAATCCTATATCTATGCATTCGCTAAATGCAACAAACATTATTATTAATTCTATTAGGTATATTCTTCTATATCTTCTTAATGGCCTAAGGATTTTTCATATTCAGATTTATTTCAATTATCTTATCTTAACCCTTTTTATCCTGACTGTACTTATAAATACTGCTTCAATCAAACACTTAAATATTCCAATAAAGCCGTTTTTCCTGACGGTACTCACAAGGACAGGAACGATGCAGTTCCTAAAGCAGAAAAGAAACGACAGCACCAATCAGGAATCCTTTTTAATCGCATAGTAGGGATTTTATAACTGGTATGCTGCATTCGAAGGTCATTTTGTGGTAGAGTTAATACACGTGTTATTCAATTGAGTGAATTTAGTGATTTATTACCAGTTATTTGGTACTATTATTTTTAGAGACTTCTATACTTCGCAGATAAGCATTTCAATTGTTTTATTCATAATTTACTGTTCTACTTTCTATCCTAGAGTCAAAAATATATGTTGGTACTAGAAATTACCAGCTGCAAAATTAACTACTAAGTTGCAGTAAAAATTAATTTTCTTCTTTCTATGATTATTCTTGATTAAAACTTATCTAATGATGCAAAAATGCAGTAAGAAAGTGGATGGTAAATTAATTCAGGATATAAAGGGTTAAATGCTTCTATTTGTTTTGAATTATAAGACATTTTTTTCGATTGTCAGATTATTACATTTTTACTTGAAATTATTTGACTTAAGGTTACGCATCCCCTATATAATAATAGCCTAAGTTATCTGTACGTCTGTCCTCGATTTTATGAAGCGGTTGGACCTGGAATGGATAAAGGCATCCATAGTTAGCAAAATTCAAAGAGAGTAATGTTTATCTTCTCCTAAACTATCGATCCGATTCTAAAATAAATTGGTATAAATAGGCTTCATATCACAGCGAAAAATACTGCCTTCTTTAAAACGTTCGAAATCCACCCCTTCCCCTCTTTTCGAGCTTTTAATGCCATTATTTTAACTCCTATTTTCCCCGGTTAAGAGCAGGCGATTAAATTTATCAATTTATCACACAGCAAATATGTAAAAATAACATTTTTCTAGAATTATGAAGTCCTTCCTTTAACCATCGCATTGAATCATTTCTTATTTTAAATTATTTAAATTATGAATTATTTCCATACGTTTTATCATTGAACTTAGATATGACGTAAATAATTTTCTTTTATATTTCGCTTAAATAATAGATTAGGTACATATGTGCTAATTTTAAATTTAATCATCGATTATTTTTTGTTGCAATGAAAATTTTATCACCGGTATTAACATCAAAGACTAGAAGTCTATTTCATGGACTAATATATATCTAGCGTTTAAGTTATATATTTTTGAAAATTAAGAAGTTTGTTCGTTTGTGTGTTTTTTATACGTAACCACTCGGTTTGCAATCAATTCGCTCAATTTTGGACATCATTCATATATACCGCCAAATAATCACTATTAAAACCTATATTGTCCATCCTATCAAGTAATATGACAAAGTAAATTAAAGGTGGCAACTAACATGCGGTCAATAAAGATAAACAAATTATTCAGCGTGTAGCAGATAATTTTCAGCTAAAAAACAAACCATTTTTTGACCTGCCTCATAAGGTACTTAACAATTTTGGAAAATTAAAAATTTTACTGATACCGTCATATGACGAGATGTATGGAGAGCAAATTTAATTGTAGGAAAAAACATCCATATGATTATTATTAGTTGCATATCAACTTTTACAAAAAAGTAACTATAAATGATTGTAGGATAACAACAAAAATATCCGAGAACAAAATACCGAAACATCAAGACCAAGACCGACAACCAAGACCAAAAGTTTTTCAGATAAGGCTGTCAAAGCTAAACTCCAAACTAGAAAAGAGATAAAGTTGGGAAACCCTGGTATAGAATTTTTAAAGATGGCTGTACATTGATGACGAAATATGGTTCTCTGTCGTTACGCCAGAATTAAAACAAACTCATCCTTCCGGCCTTCGCCAAATATCAGTGCGAATTCTTGAACAATACAGAAGAACGAACTCGACGGATTCATATACAGTTGAAAAAAAACTTTTTAAGCTCATTTGTTAAATAAAAGTATTATTTGAGTAGATTAATTGTGAAATTTAGTATTCTATTTCTTCCTGGTATGGTGTCTTAGAATTATCGTAATCGCACAAAAAATTACGGATATCTCCAAAATATCAATATGACAAAAATATATCAGTAAATATTAACTCTGCCGATCCCCACCAAATGGCACTATTTGAACTCTGCTTAAACTACACTGTTACCTTAAAAAACGAAACTATTTTGAACCTATAAGAGAATGCGCATATGATTATTCTTATGACGCATCATGCGGAAAAAAAGTATGAAATAAAAAAATGCATTTAATTTAACACATTGTGTGCGGGTACATTTGGCAACGGAATTGTACTGGGAGCGGGAGAGATTTGAGATTAAATTTAGTTATTCAGTTAAATCTCAATAGATCGAAAATTATTTAATTTTTAACCAACTTTTCGTATTTTATATTGAAATATATAAACAAATATATAAATAGAAATATATGAATAACAACCATAAGATTTTTGTAAACAAAAAATATATTTTTTAGTGGATAAATTTATAATACTATCGTAAATATGAAAAATCAAATAGAAATAGTAGTATATAGCTTTAATTTTTTCGAATTATGTTATATATTAACATTTTTTCATTATAAAAAAATGAAAAGAGCAATCATAAAACTAATAATGTTTTACAGTGTGGTAACGTTAAAAGCATTTTCCTCTATGAACAGGTACACGGCAAAACCCATACTAGTACGTTACCCGCGCTCAAGTATCAATCGTCAGAAAATGTACTAATACGTGTCCCGCATACAATGTGTTAAATGTCTCACAAATATTTGCACAATTATATTAAATATTTGAAAACTTAGACTATTGAAACAGCCACACTTTCGGATGCAGAAAGACAATATTGGAAGACATGCAAACGTTCAATTTTAGGAAATTTAAGAATTTATTAAAATATTTTTAGTAAATTACACACAACATGCAAAAATAAATAAAAAATAAAAAAAAATAAAAAAAAGGAAGTGTAAAAAATATATTTTTAGTGGATAAATTTATAATACTATCCTAAATATGAAAAATCAAATAGAAATAGTAGTATATAGTTTTTATTTTTTCCCCGTTCTGTGGTTCCGTCTCGACTGATGTAAAAACTAATTTTTATTTGTCTAAATTTTTCCAGAATCTATGTAGTAGACAAGAACATTCGGCTTCGTTTTCCTGCATATACCTTTATTTTTGTACCTACAAACAAACCACGTTGCTACACTAACCCGTACTAGTTCGTGACCCGCGCTCAAGTATCATAAATAGAAAGAAAACGTACTAGTACGTGTACCGCATACAATGCGTTAACAGACATACAATAAAGTCACATGTTAATTATATCAGATTTTTGTAAATCAGTCCTGCGCTCGATATAATAAGTTTAATATGTATTTTAATAATATATATTTTTAAAAATGTATGTATAGAAAATTTATATTTATTAAAATATGCATTTACTAACAGATTTGTAATGCATATATTATTTTTACTTTGGAGCATTAGCTATACTCTAGAAATAGGCCGACTGCAATGGACGCGAAAGCTACAGCGTAAGTCCATTTCCCACAAGATTCCCTAATACCTATAAGCAATAAAATGATGCTTTAATACTTTGAAGGACACTAGTATATATAATATATATATATATATATATATATATATATATATATATATATATATATATATATATATATATATATATATATATATATATATATATATATATATATATATATATATATATATATATATATATATATATATATATATATAATATACCGGCTGTTAAAATCATTTCTCTGATTTATATAGAAAAAAAGTTTTTGATTTTCAAATTTTTTATACTTCAAACTATCGACACTTAATTTTGTTTATCAGGCTCTATCAAAACCAGATTCTAAAAGCAAAAATTCGAGTTAAGACTTTAAAATAAAAGTACTTGTTTAAATTTCTCTTACAAATTTCTTATCTATTTGATTTATACACCCTTTTAATAAAAGTTATTAATTATTTTTCCAAAGTTATTAAAAAAGGCCATTTTTATGCTGTTCCAAGGTCGCAATCAAATTACCCCTTTCTTATTCTTCAAGTAAATAAAATAAAATAAATGTACCTGTTTAAATTTCACTTACAAATTTCTTATCTATTTGACTTTTACACCCTTTTAATAAAAATTATTAATTATTTTTCCAAAGTTATTAAAAAATGCCATTTTTATGTTGTTCCAATTTCGCAATCGAATTGCCTCTTTCTTATTCTTCAAGTAATATAATTTATTTTGGATATTCTTCATATTTAAAAGGTTCATAGATAACATTTATAAACTAATTTCATTGAAAATCAAAAAGTTTCTATGGGTGCCCCTCAAAGGGTTAAATGTGGTACACCCCCGTTCAAATAACCCATCATTTGTTTTTAAGTTTGAATTACGCCAGGATTTTTTGAAAATACTACTTGATAGTTAAAAGCTTTTGTATAGTGAGTTATAAACAGATGATCAAGAATGGGATGTAAGCTTAGTTTGTACCTGGTGGGAATGAAGAAAAAGAAAATGTAATGGAAAGAGATGCGAATGTCAGAGAAAGCCATTTTAAACTATAGCTGTTATTTTAATGACTCGATAAACCTGTCCTCCGCTCGTGTTTCGATTTCGGAGCACGGACCTGATCGCACTGGCAATAGACGTTATCACTTGCTGCAAACATGATTAAGAAACGCCTTCCTCTTTTCTCTACCATACTAACTCTCCCGATGCGCTGTGTTTCTCGATGCATACTAATTTCAGAAATCCGTCTACGCACTAACAATGGCTGGACTACGTTTTACCCTACATGAAAGCTTATTGCTTTTCCCTTACAATGGTAAGCTGATATCAGAAAGATGTTGATCATAATGGTAGCAGTTACGGTTTAACGTCTAGAGATAATATTTCATTCGTGCTTTTTCAGATTCATTAATGTTTTCAGAATCGGGGTAATACAATCTGAAATGAAAGTTTCAATTAGACCCATGTATGACTTCCAAAGACTGGTTTGAGACTCACCCATGTGAGATGGAGAGTCAGTTTTAAAAGGTTGGACTTAATACTAAAATGTAAAACACTGGTTACAGCTCGGAGTCATAAGAAATCACCAATCGAACATCAAAGTTTATAGAGATTTTTATCTGACTCGTACCGATAAGCAAATACTGGACAAATAATAGTAATAGATGACGAAAATTCTAACCCGTATACTTGTTTTAGTTAAGTGATTTTACTAGTAAGAACAACTAGTTAAGACAAAGAAACCGTGTTTATAGTAGTTTTATTAATTAGAAACATTTTAAACATTTTATAGCAAAAACTAACAAACACATCAAATGATGAATTTTGATTTCTTGAATGCCAATCAACAAATACAGTAGCGAGCTTTTACTCCAAGTTTACATCATTCGGGATTTATATATGTTTAACATATTCTGTTAAAAAAACTATAAGTAGTACAGCAATCTTTTTAGGGATAAGCATAAATGTTTGCAATGATAAATAATAAATATGATACTTTACAAGGGCATATACTTAAATCTGGAAGTTTAAAAGGTTATGGAATACTTAATATAATTTTAATACTTCTTTTGGAAATAAACTGCCAAAAAACTCATATAAACCTTCAACATTTTAATTTTGAAAACACAATTATACCCTCAGGAGAATTGTACAAATTTTTCATTTTTTTATAAAGTAATAGCAATTTATC
This sequence comes from Pardosa pseudoannulata, assembly GCA_032207245.1. Taxonomy (NCBI): domain Eukaryota; kingdom Metazoa; phylum Arthropoda; class Arachnida; order Araneae; family Lycosidae; genus Pardosa; species Pardosa pseudoannulata. The sequence goes on along the minus strand of CM063501.1, from coordinate 116,899,579 downwards.
GTTCAAGTTTTTAATTAATTTTTAATACTACTAAAAGTTTAACAAGATATATTGTAGCACATTTGTTAATCTTCTAATTTTCTCCCCAGAATATTTTGGCTTCCATACAAATTCGGGAGAAAAATGCTATGCTTTGATTTACGATTTATGACTTTAAAAATATTTTAAAGGAATCTACTATTATAAAAAATTTTTGATCAAGTTCCTATGAAGTAATTTTAATTGAACATTCTAACCATTAAGATTAATTTCCCAATAAAATTTTAAACTTCGCTAAATGTTAAAATTTTAATTTTCTGTCTTGGTTTCAGACCTATAAGAAACTCAAGAATATAACGATACTTTAATATAAAAATATGGTAAATAAAAAAAATCTCAGCGAATTTTTATGACTATCGATCTTTGGATTCTTTTACTATATTACATAAAATTATTGTAGTTCAAATTACTTTTTCTTTCAATCACGTTTTTCTGCATAAAGATTTTAAAAAACTGAGAAATCTATCATTTTCGTCAGTTTCTCAAAATTTTTGAAAATTGCAAAGGAAAAGCAATACAAAGCCCTATTATTTCAATGCTATGATTGCATATTTCTTGTTAATTATAATTGTCATTTAAATTATAGTTTTTAAAGTAATTTAACCTAGGGAACAAGCATTCAAAATTTGAGACATGAGAGTCTTTTGTAATTACAACTCTCTCAGAACCACTTTTTATAATGATCTCATTTCTATAGACATCAACAAAATTACTTGACAGTCAAAGCACATTCGATCCATCACTCTTACCTGAATGAAACCAACAGCAAGATATTTCCCTCGTATCCATCCACAATTAAGCCATTTATAATTCCTTTTCTATTACTTCTATATCCTTTAATCCCTCATTTTATTTATCAAACAACACGTCAGGTGGATATCTTCAAACGTTGAGAAATTTGAATGTTAGAAACGTTAAGAAGAATCAAACTCATGTATTGTCTAGCACCTGGAATTTTTACAATTCTATCCATGAAAAATTTATGTTAACTTTTAAGATTATAAAAAACTCGGGCATTATTTTATGGAAAAATTTTGTCGTAGCTATTGAATCAAATCTTCAATCAGCATAAAACAAGTATTCCCTTATGAATCTTTTTCTAGAGACATTACATTTTCATCTCTGACAAATACAGGGTGTTTCATATTGAATGGGACAAAAAGAGTAGCGCAGTGTGACTGCCGTAATGGATTTATTCAGCCGAAACAAATTTATTCTGCAACTACAATTATACAAGTTTTATTTGGCAACAGGGAAAAATTATCGAATGACGAACTCGCCGCTAGAGGCGATGTTAAACAAAATGTCGTCCATGCAGGAGAAATCATACTGCGTTTTCGAATATGCCAAAACCTCCTCGGTAACTGTTGTGCAAAGACATTTTCGAACAAAATTTCGTAAAGAACCACATCGGCATAACATAAGCAGGTGGGTGAAACAGTTCCAGGATGCCGGCTGCTTATGCAAGAACAAAAGCGCAGGACAAAAAGAAACAAAACCCTAAGTGGTTGAAAGAATTCGTGGAGAATCCGGAGAGATTTTTTACGGAGTCCCTCAAAATCAACGCGACGTGCAGGTGCAGAACTGGCTGTCCCTCACACAACGGTGTGGCGTGTTTTACGGAAGCGTCTCCAATTCAAGCCGTACAGATATCAGATGGTCCAGGCTTTAAAACCTACTGACAAACCATTGCGTAAGAATTTCTGTGTGAAATTTCAAGAAAAGCTCGACGTGAATGGTTTCGAGAACACACTGGTGTTTACCGATGAAGCCACGTTCCACTTATGTGGCAAAGTTAATCGCCATAATTTGCGATTTTGGGGCACGGAAAATGTCCATGTAACATTAGCTAACAGGAGCTTGATTACCGTGTAGACATTTATCGTGTCACCGGAGGGGCACATATTGAACACCTGTAGAAACTTGAATAAATGTAGTTTTCAGGTAAATTTGAATTTTCTAAATATATTAATTAAAACGTTAACAATCATGTTTTCTTTTTATTCCATTCAATATGAAACTCCCTGTAATATCTGGCGAATAAAGTGTTCTGTCTGTATAGAACTCGGTTTCTTTTGTATGAATAATGTGAGATAAAACTCCTCATTTCACTGTATTTTAAAACTTAAGTTCAAATAAAAGTAATACTGCGATATTCTATATTTATATTTCCGTATTTTTTGAAAGAACAGAAATGGCGGCCTTAGTAAGAATCTCGGCATTCTATATCAACTCGAAGCATTAATGAAGACGTTATTTTTCATCCATTAGCCTTCTTAATGGACAACGAATCGCGAGTGTTGAATTGTCACTTTGTGTAAATGAGTATATCGAAACGTGAAAGATCGCGCTAGAATCTTGGAGAAAATTGCGATGAAAAGGTATAACTGAAGAAGATGATAGAAAAACTTTCACCCACCTTTATGTCTTAATGAAACACCTTTTCGCTCAAATGAATCTTGGGCGGGACATATCTTGCACGCGTGACAGCATCATCCATCTCGAGTTTCTTTCATTAAACCTGCATGAGAAAAGATAAGCATAATATTAGGTCCCTGGTGGCATGTCAAAGGTTCGTTAACGTAACTGCTTTTCGAATGGGTTAGCGTTGTGTAGTTATTTGTTAGACATGACATTTCGCTAGTACTACACTCTTGTTCTTCCACTTCTATCTCTTCAATGTCTTGTTTTCGAGCAGAGAAACCCGAAAGCCACTTTGTAGAACTCTCGGGTTAGGCAGCCTGTCTGTGGAGCTAGATCGGATAAAGTTTCAGTCAGTGCATTCTAAAATATACCCTATATAATAATAGCCTAAGTTATCTGTCCGTCTGTCCTCGAATTTATGAAGTGATTGGACCTGGAAGGGATAGAGGCATCCATATAGGATTCTTGATGAGTTAGGGTTAGCAACTTTCGAAATCCGCCCCATTTTCTCGCATTTAATGCCATTATTTCAAGCCTTATTTTCCCCGGTTAAGAGCAGACGATTAAATTCATCTATTTATCACATAATAAATAGGTAAAAATAACATTTTTCTAGCATTACAACGCCATTCATTTAACCATCTCGTTTAATCATTTCTTAATTTAAATTATTTAAATAACGAATGCATTATTTTCACCCGTTTTATCACTCAATTTAGATATTACGTAAATAATTTTCTTTTATATTTCGCTTATATGATATATTAGGTACATATGTGATAATTTTAAATTTAATCATAGATTATTTTTTGTTGTAATTAAAATTTTATCATCGGTATTAACAACAAATTCTGTCTACCTCCAAGGTGGACTCCGCTTAATGTGATCAGTGTGGGATACCCGGATTTTGATAACAATGACTGATTGATAACAATAAGCGATATGCAAAATTAGATAAATTTACCTCCCCCTTTAATTCACACGTACTAAATTGCTAAATAAAATTTAAAAAATCATACATTTGTGTACTTATATTACCTTTTAAAACATAAGAATTGTATACAAAATTAAAAATCAGTTGTTGACTGTCTACAATTTTTTCTACGAAGCTTATTTATAAATTGTTCGAAATCAATGTTTTTTTTAAAGTCATTAGAACAGTGTTGTACTCCGTTTCGATACTTTTAATGCAATTCGGAGGCTGAAAAATGTTTAACTGCGCTGCAGTATTGCGTTGACTCATTCTTGGTAACCTGTCATAACGATTTAAAATTTGGATCTTTTGTTTTAATGTTAAATCATTTCGCTTTCTGGCTTCCATATCGACAAGCTGCATGTAAGCGAGCAAGGCATAAAATGTAAATACGTTTCTTCTTATTTCCGATAAGAATATGTTGCCTCCTGCTTATCTGACAACCACTGACCATCAACAGGGTATGCGTATTTCTGAAAAATTCCAGGAACGTGTAATACCCCATTCCTTCGGTCATTTTCCATTTCCCTAGGTGGAAGAGGGAGAATTCTCAGAAATTCAAACGAAAAGAATGGTTTTCTTTTGAATACATTGTGAATATTCCTTTCCCAGGTAAAATGAGGTTCGAAAACTGATAACATTAACCGATGTAACGATCCCATAAAGCGATAATTTTAACATACAAATGAATAGAGAAAATCGGGACTAAGTGATTTCGATAACAATAAGCGATTGATAACATTAACCGCGATCACATTAAGCGGAGTCCACTGTATATCGTAATCGCTGCTTGACTTCAATTTCTTTTAAGATTCAGGTTAGTCGGAATCTAAGTGATCTTATGTAGACTAACTGCATGTCGATGTAAAATATTATCGCTTTTAATTACCTGTCATCAATCATCTTTTCTTACTGTTTAAGACTGATAGAGATCCGTGGGTGTATGTTTAGCAATGTTGATATATTTTTTAATATATTTTTCATTAATTCTTTATCGTTTCCTACGGTTATCAAAAGCTGCATTAAAAACTACCTGGGGATATTCAACTCCCACCTTCTGATCCTTTACATCTGCTGCTTCAATCGCATATGGTTTTGGTTTCTTGGTAGAGCTGTTGTATGCTACACGAGGGCTAATGAGACCTGGTCGTACTTATTAGGTCGATTCTGAAAGGCTACGTATATCCCTGCTAGCAGTGGGATTCAAACCCACGAACTCAGAACCTAACCATGATCCAGGGCAATATCTTTCAAAGAGCACACTAAAATATTTTGCAAAACTTTTAAACTAAAATATATTATTTTCTTTAAAAGTAACAAAGTAGCCCAATCGTAAAGATCGTACATTTTCTTTCCTTTCACAAGATGAAGCTCGCTAAGGAACAAATAAATATAACTCTCTCGTCTGTAGGAATGTTTGTTCCATATTCCTCATAGATCAGTAGTTGAGGATTTAAATGTAGTATTATGGGAAACTGGAAATTGTTTTAATTCCTTTACGTTAGGTCTGTAACGAACATACTAACTTTTCAACTTCTTGCTATGAAAGTTGCTTTGTACTGATTTATAATTAACAACATGAGGCTTTCAACAAATATCATAGCAGCATAATATTTTTGCAGTTTAAATTGGATTTTATCAAATTTTTAAAAAATATTTCTCAACTAATTATCGAATTATAAATTTAGAAATACATAATCTTACAGGCTATGTTGCCACAGTTTTAAGCACAGTCCTTTCTATTGACTGACTCTCTTGTCATACCTTATTTTCAGACATGTAATTTTTGGGGAGAAAAATAACCCTTATATGTTTTGCTGCGGTGAAACCATTGCCCTGCAGAAAGCAAACGCTTCGTTTTGAGAAGACGAAAACAAGTGACAAAGCGGATGAAATCGAAGTAGTACGCAAATTTCTGCCTGCTTACAAACCTATGTAAATTATATATAGAAGAATTGGAGGGATAAATATAATAATGAGTCAGTAAGGCAAATTTTCGAAATTAAAAAAATTGCGAACTTGTAGTGTTTTAAATTTAATGAAAAAATCAAAATCTAAAAAGGTAATATTCTCATAAATGAACTTATTAATGATGATACAGATGAGGCCCTAATTTAGATTATTGAGTTTAATAATAAAAGTTTAATAATTAATACAATAAATAAAGTGCAAGATGAAATATTCTTTTTTGTCTCGTATTTTTAATAGGCATTTTCAGACATTTAGTTAAGTGATTTAATTATGGTTATAAAAATAGTTTCATTGTGATAGATTCTTGTAATATAATTTCTAAAAAATAAATCAGCAAATTTAACATTAAAAAAGGTATATTTTATTAGATTGCAAAATTGATAGTTCAGCTAATTTTAAATCCAATTTAGGAAAGTACGCTTTTAAAAAAAATGATATGAAGTGATCTGTAGTAGAAAAGTCTTGATCGTACTTTATGTACTTTATGATAATACTTTTGTACAATTCTAGTTCTTTTAAATGAACATTTCACACATTATGAGCAAAGTAAAATCATTTAAACTACTTTTTAAAACGCTGTCTTTGTTAAGTCAATGGTTAATAGTACTCTTTTAAGAAAAAAATTAAAACAATTTATTAAATATTTAAAAAACCTTTTCATATTTGATGCATCTAAATCATATTGATAAAATTCTTCTATTTCTTTTTCTATACATTAAGTGTCTTCAAGGTATTTTTACATTGCTCAATACAATGCCATTCTAGAAAACTTATCAATTAACCACAGAAATAAAAATATGTCAAAGCCTAACACTAGCAACTTAGAACCATTTGATTTTCTTTCCTTTGGAACGATAAGATACTTGATTGTTTAGATTACATTTAAATCGTTCTGCAGATTTAACATAAACGAGGATAGGCTTTGATTGAGACACATCCATCCGTAAGACATCGTTGGTCGTTCGAAAACAAGCAAGGAGTGTCTAGGAGGCTGGAGACACCCTCAAGCGCAATCTTATTAACTTCGGAAAGGGTGGGACAGGCGCATTCAGTGATTTCAAGCGTCTTGACTCTTGAGTAGTCAGTCCCCCGCAAGACAAATCACTCGATGTAAATAATTTCCGGCCCGCCGCAGTTGTACCAGGGACGTTAACCTTGCATCTACACAAGCTGCAACCACTTGTTGTCAGAAAGACTTTAGATGTTTGAAGGCGTGCCCTAAAGAGAAATCTTTATTGATGCTCCTGTAATAGACTCTGATTTCATTTTCTCATCTCGCAATAAATGAGTTTTGCCCGTGCATAAAAATGATATAAACAGTCATACTTTTCTAACATCCAGATTTTTTTCTATGTTGCGATAACTGTCGATGACTTTGATCTAAATTTGCATTCTTAAACCTCTACCAAAAGGAGCAAAAGGTAGTTAAAAGTGTCATCTGCATATAAAACTTTCAACTTATTCCTTACGCAATTAATTCGAAACTGACTGCACTCAGTTTTTTTAACAGTGAGAAAAATCCACTTAGCTAGGTGTTGCCTGTTGTTTTAAGGATTAAACAAAAAAGAGGGCAGTCTTGACCAAGCCTACACGTTTCCCAAACAGTATCATACAGTTAATTAACACTTATTTATTTTCTAAGTGACTCATCTATCTAAAGATTTATCACCCATTGAATCATTAAAATACAAAACGTTTTTAATAAAGAGAAAACTTTTTCATTTCAATAATGGTATATATACATTGCGGAAGCTTCGGATTTAAAACTGTAATAACATTTTAAAGTTCAAATCTTTCGCAATGTCTTTAGTAACTATTAAAACTAAATCAAAATTGTTACGGTTGACCTCAATTTTTTTTTGTTTCCTGGGGAAATTTTATCATAAACTTAGTAATATTGATTGATAAATAAAACTCATTAGGGTTTCTTTATTTAATTTTCTAGCTGCTCAATAAAACAGCTAAAGAAATTACAATGGGAGAACAAATTAATACAGTGTAATAAACATGGTTTTTTTATTCCACTGGAACATACGATTTTGCTGCCCTCCTATTGAAACAAAAAGCATGATGACAAATGTCAAAAAGAATGTAAATGGATTTTATTAGATAATTATTTTAACAGTGTATTTACATGAAATATTTATTCAAATAAGAAATAAAAGACATTCAAAACATTTGTTCTTAAGCGCCCGAAGAAAGTTTACTTTATGTTTTATAGTCTTTAAGATGAACACATATTTTAATAGCTTTACGTAAGTTCCTCGTCAAATTTAGTTTTTTCCATGACAATTCATCCTTCCATTTATTTATCACTAAATGTTATGAAACACCTAAGAAGGTTTGAATTCAGAAGCAAACTGTTTTTTTTCAATTTCTTTCGTATATCCATTAGTCATTTGAGTAGACATACATTCATAGATTGTAAAAAATTCCCTCTTAAGTACTAACACTGGTGTCCAAATTTAAGGCTACAAACAAAAAAAAAGGAGAATTTCACCAAAAGGTGAGTTTATAGGAAATTACTAATTTCACTTTCTTAAAGGCAGAAAATGGTAAAAAAAATTTAGGAAAAAAATTAGGAATGATGTGGGGCCATATACAAATGAGAGCAACATTATTCAAAACAGAATGAGTCATAACTGTTTAATGTTATATCTCGTAAGAAGTGGTGCCACCTTGTACATCCTTGTACATACCAGTGTTACATCGAGCTTTCATACTTAATGTGGCTATTGATCAAGGATTGTGGCAGTAAATCCCTTTCTTCAAAAACGGTTCCTGGAGGGTTCTTGGGAAGAAGTCGATATGCAATAACTCTTTCTAAGGAAAATGAGTGCTCTAAGGGACTGAGTTCTGGAGACCTCACTGGACAAGGAAGTAAATACCTTCTTCTTTAAGATATTCCTAGACAAGTGCAGCCCTATGGGTTGGGGAAAAATATATCAATAAAAATGAGTTAATCTCCCCTATCAACTCGAAAAAATTAGCACGTACGGTTCAAGAATCCCATCCTTATAACGTTCTGTCAGTGTACCAGCAGAGAATATATAAAACGGGGAATACTCTTCCAACATGATCCTTCCTCATTCCAGGATTCCAGTGCCACCAAAGCAATGTATTTCTCTGATATTTGCTGGATGATAGCTTCTCCCAGGTTCTCGTCAGAGGAAAACTCGTCGAGAATTGCTTTTCGCTAAGTTTCGACTCGTCATTGAAGAGGACACGGTGGCGCAATCCTCTGGAGTCAAAGAATGGGGTTCAGGGGTCAAAAATATACACTTTTCAAACATCATTAAAGGAACTCACACTTGGCTCTTGATAAAGGCTCCTGTAAGATTGATATACATGGTTTACTTCGATATAATTGTTCGAGACTATGCAGCGATGTATTGAGATAGCTGCCCAGCAATCATATTTCTATAGAGTCATGCAGCATTTAAAGCCATACAGTTACCCTGTGAAGTTGTTATGACTCTTGGGTGACATTCCCAGTGATACAATCTGTTGTATGAAACTTATCATAATCTGGAAACCACCATACGCAACACTTGTAGCCAACTTGTAATCTACTCCCGCTTGTGACTGAGCAGCTTATAGTTTAACAATCGCTCTAGATTTCAATTCATAGTTTAAACAATTTTATGAATTCATTTTCGGATTTTTTTACTATTTTATATAATAAATGTGAAGAGCATCATTTGAATTATCTGTAGTTCTAATTGTATGTCATTTGGACCAATTTAAAGCATTCTAGAGTCTTCAGAAGTGGGGAACTTATTTCCTGCTAACAGGATACACGATTTAGTGGTATTGGAGTTAGAGAATTATATATCATTCAAACACCATTTATTATATATAACATTCAATAACATTTTCAGTGCTTCAAATAACGTTGTAATTTTTCCGTCTGTTGCAGTTACAAAGTAATGGCCAACGTATAAATCATCTGACAGCGGAAGTCTCTATATAGCTACTCCCTTATGAAGAATGCAAACTGAGAATCAGAATTTAAAGAGAAATAAATTAATCTAACATGTGACAGTTCGCCTCATTTTGAAGCGTCGAAAAATTATTTGTTGACCAACATGCCTAAAAGCGAAAGATCAAGAAAAACACTTGATGGACTGCCTTATGACTGTAACATTTTAAGTGGAGATGAAGTTGATTTACGTAAAAGATTGCCTAATGTTGCATTACATTCTTTAGAAACTTCAGATCGTATTATTAATGAAAGTGCTAATGAGTTGGGCAATTTAAATCCATCCTTCTCTACCACAGTTTCAGAAGAATGCGAGTTTGAAAAGACTGAAAGTTCTGATCAGTTTGTCACAAAAATTTGGGAAGGGGCATGGAAAGTCTATCATTTTCACCACTTGCCGAAATGGCTGCAAGACAATGATTTTCTTCTTAATGGTCATCGTCCTCCTCTTAAATCTTTTAATGCTTGCTTCCGCTCTATATTTAGAATCCATACAGAAACTGTTAACATTTGGACGCATTTATTAGGATGCTTTATTTTTTCTGGAATCGCTGCATATTTCCTACTAAGGCCATCCGTATCTATTCCTTGGAAAGAGAAAGCGGTTTTTGCGACATTTTTTGCTAGCGTCATAATCTGTTTGGGAATATCAACAATTTATCACATTGTTTGCTGCCACTCTGAGCAAGTTTGGAGGCTTTTCAGCAAGTTAGATTACTGTGGAATTTCTGTGTTGATTACTGGATCATTCATTCCGTGGCTTTATTACGGCTTCTATTGTGACTACGAACCGAAAGTGTTTTATTTTGCTTTAGTAATCCTACTTGGAACAATATCAATCATACTTTCTCTCTGGGACAAATTTAGTGAACCGCATTTCCGTTGGATTCGAGCAACTGCATTTGCTAGCTTCGGATTAAGCGGAGTTATCCCTGCTGTACACTTTTTAATTGTAAATGGTTTCTTACCAGCAATAAGCGAAGCCTCATTAGGATGGCTTTGTCTCATGGCCATGCTTTACCTCCTAGGAGCAGTATTTTATGCTTTGAGAATTCCTGAAAGATATTTCCCTGGGAAATGCGATATCTGCTTTCAAAGTCACCAAATATTTCATGTCTTAGTCATAGCAGCAGCTTTTGTACATTATCATGGAATTTCAGAAATGGCAATTCACAGGCTATCTGCAGGTTCTTGTTAGAGAGGAGTACCTTCCTATTAGTTAGAAAAAGTAATCTTGGACTGATCAGGAACATATTTCATTACGAATATCAAACAATAAATACAGGAGACTGCAGTAGATTTTACATTGAATCATAAATAAAAAATAGCAGAAATTTTATCTACTTTTAGTTTTAGCTTGTATTATACTCTAAAATTAACATTATAACTAAATAATGAGTTTCTAGGAGGACATGGAGTAATGTTTTAGTAGTCTCGAAGGAAAGGCAAAATTTTAAAAAGGTTTTATTTTTTTTAATGCAGTCACTTAAGATAAGGAAATAAAAAAAATCTACTATAAATTCTTTACAGTAATTAATATTTAAAGTTCATATGAAACTGTAAAAAATTATACATATATACATAATTTTATAACATTCTGATAACTTTTTTATGTTTTATTTAACTTTTTATTCTTCATTCAAATGTTAAATAATAAAACAGTTATAAAATTATGTTACATTGCAATGTATATTAATTTTTTTTGTTTCGCATTGAAGTGAAATAATGTTTTATTTTATTAAATTGATGTCTCTTCTTAAGCAATTATTAACCTCTTGCGGTAAAATAACTAAAGTAGCTTGTCAGTAGATTTTCATGTCATACACGTAGAGCTACACTCGTTATATGCTGCATACGCTGAATTTAAAATTGCTGCTGAATATAGTAAATGTATTTTTCATGCAAAGTTTTTCATGACTAAATATACAGGAAAGGGTAAATTTATTTATAACACAAAATCGGGATAAAAGTAAAATAAATATCAGGTGTTTTTATTTCAAGTCTATTTATTTTAAATTATGGAAGAATTCTATGATAACTTATTACTGCAGTTCTCCAAGTTCATGCCTCGCCATTCTGGTCACCCTGAGCATATGTCAGGAGTACCTCGGCAATAACCAACAAAATGTGACTAAAACTTGTGAAAATAATAAAGAAAATAGTTAAGTTATAATTTAAGTAGGTTTTCTTTAAAACTGCATGACTGTGGAAATTTGCTAAGAATTATTTTTATGCTTCGAGGTGCGTTGGATCCTGTACCTTCACCGTTCTTAAACTGACAAAAGTTTGAGATCTGCGAACTTGTTCAATTGATCATTTTATTTGAAAACTGGTTTGAATACAGCTGGACCAAATAGGTGAGAAGCATAAGAATTTTTTCTTTGCTTTGGTATTAATGGGGTTGGTTGGTTTGTTTGGAGCACTATGATCTACTTTTTACTACACGAGAGCTAATGAGACCAGGATACTAATTACAACCAATTTCGAATGACTACAAGCATCCATTCCAGGAGTGATATTCGAACCCATAAACACCGGTAGCGCCCTGCCCATTCGGCAATCGTCAGGCTTACTGATGCAAGATATTTTTCTGCAAAACGCACTCACCAAAATAGGTAATGTGAACCCACCATTTGCCGTGCATTCAGACAAAGACAAAGGCAAATCATCCCACAATTCCCTGCCCCATGGTAGCTGAATAGAAAATATCTAACTCTTCGAGTCAGCCTTTAGATTCTAATTTCACAGTTGTTATGTTTGTAACAGCTGATAAATCAACTGTAAAAAATAAGGTAATGTTTAATGTTTTCTTCACTAGAAAGAAGTTTACTGTAGTTTTCAAAATCTAAACCTATCAGGTTTTCTTCTGAATGGGACAATATATTTATCTTTTTACTTCTTTGCATGCTCTGTACATTCAATACAAAACGCACATCTAATATTTTATACGCTTGTATATCCCGTGTGATACAAAATGTACTGTTTTATATATGCAATCTTTTACATATTTTACATCACTGTCTATCACATTAAGATACACAAGCATGTAAAGCATTACGTATGTATATCATTTGGGATGCGCAAAGCAGAGTGTTAAATGTTTTCAATCATGAGTCACAAGATTTGGTTTGGTTTTCATTTAAGGTGATATGGTCTACTCGTTTGATACACTAGGGATAAAGATACCACGAATTAATCTTATACGTATAGAAATACTGTGTAAGGAATTCGATTTTAGAATATTAATTCTAATTCTAAAGGCTCATTTTTTAAACAGTACTTCCCATCCGAAACAGGAATTCTTATAACTACTACTACAATTATGTCACATTTTGCAAAGTACAATTATATTTTCACAGATCATTTGATAAGATCTTATGTTTCATCAAAACTCATCCCCATTCAGCGAGATATAAAAACATCTGTTGAAAAAAATCCAATTTGTTTTCACCTTATTCTCTTATTAGTTCGACAAACAGTGCCTAATTAAATTCCCAATTTTCGATTAAATATCTGTATGCACACTAAAATGTGATTCTCTTCAAATCCTATTCGCCTCTTAACTCATCAATAAGCATTTTCTAATTAATCTGTCAAAAATCCTTTTTTCGCAGCATCTTGATATCTACATTTATAGAGGAAGAGTGACTTTTGGATTCGGCCTGTTAGATGCTCGCTCTACAGTTCAGTCACGGCCTAATAATTAAATTCAGCCCCTGTGCACCGTACCATCTTAATCATTTATCAGTGTTGTCTTGACATCCTATGTTGGTTAAATCACTTATCGAATGGAAGAAAAAAAAATCACACAAGCTTCATGCCCAGAGATTGATGGTCCATCTTCCTTCACTGGATGCTCATAGACATTTTTATTAGCATCACAGGATGGGAATATTACTCAACGTTAATTATTGTTTACAAATTGTCATTTAAGTAGCTAAACAAAGAAAAATTCCCATTTTGTTACATTGCGAAACCACTGAAAATTTCGACACTTTCGGGACAAAGGAAGCATCTATGCAAATTTCAATAAAAATTGGTGGAATAAAATATATTTTTAGAGTGGATTCAACTAAAAGAAAAGAAAAACATTTTTCCGACCTTAAAGATTTTCCTGAATTACACCGTTACATATGCAGTAGACTCAGCTTAATGGTTTGGTTTGGAGTGCTACGGTCTACTTTTTGCAACACGAGGGCTAGTGAGACCGGGACCTACAGCTTAAAACCAACCCCGAACGGCTACGAACATCCATGCCACAGTGGGATAGGAACCGATGAACTCCGGTACCGAAGGCTAGCACCCTAACTAATCGGCCATCATTCCGTATGAAATATTAATGTAATTAAGAACAAAGATATTGATTCATCTTATGGAGAAAGAAGATTTTAAGAAGATTGTGTAGTGCCAGTTCCATCGAAAGCTATGGTTATATTACAAAAGATAAGATGATTTGTTTAAGCAAAAATAATGTTAAAGAAACTGTGTGCGATAGATCTATAGGAAGGTGTATAGACAACTAACCAAAAATAGAAATAGATCTCAAATTCTTTTTTGGGGGGGGGATGAAAGGGTATTGAAAAATCATGTTTATTTCATATTATTCTATTCTCGAGCTGTTATAAGATTGATTTTAAATATGCCTTATATACTTTTTATATGTTGAGGAAATAGTTTTATTTAGAAGCAAAAATATACGGTTTACTTTTTGCAACACGAGGGCTAATGAGACCTGGACCTACTGCTTAAAGAAGACTCCGAACGGCTACGAACACCCATGCCACAGTAGGATTCAAATCCACGACCGAAGGTCAGCCATCGTTCGGCCTCAGCTTAATGTAATCGCGATTAATGTTATCAATCGCTTATTGTTATCGAAATCACTTGTTCCCAATTTTCTCTATTCATTTGTATGTTAAAATGATCACTTTATGGGATCGTTACATCGGTTAAGGGGATCAGTTTTCGAACCTCATTTTAACTGGCAAAGGAATATTTACAATGTATTCAGAAATAACCCATTCTTTTCTTTCCCTTCGTTCTTCTTTTAACTTCCGAGAATTTTCCCTCTTCCTCCTAGGGAAAAGGAGAAAAACAAAGGAGTGGGATATTACACGTTCCTGGAATTTTTCAGAAATACGCACACCCTGCTGGTGGTCAATAGTTGTCAGATAAGCGAAGGCAGCAAATTCTATACGGAACCGAGAAGAAGCTAATTCACATTTTATTCCTTGCTCGCTTACATGCAGTTTGTCGATATGGAAGCCAGAAAGTGAAATGATTTAACATTAAAATTAAATATCGAAATTTTGAATCGTTATGACAGGTTACCAAATATGAGTCAGAGCAATGCTGCAGCACAGTTAAACATTTCTCATCTTCTGAATTGCATTGAAAGTGTTGAAACGGGGAGTACAACACCTCTCCTATGAATTTAAAAAACATTATGATTACGAACGATTTATCAATGAGCTTCTTAGAATTGTAGACAGCCAACAATTGATCAATTATTTTTATTATTTAAACAATTCTTATTTTTCAAAGGATAATATACAGTACATAAATATAAGGTGAGTTTTTTCATTTTATTTTGAAGTGTAGTACGTGTGAATTAAAGGGGGAAGGGTAAATTTATCTAATTTTGTATATCGTTTATTGTTATCAATAGGTTATTGTTATCAAAATCATGGTGACCCAAACTGATCACACTAAGCGGAGCCCACTGTATATAAAACCACTTCCGCCTTTTGAGAATTGCAGCCATTTTTGTGGTAAGTTTCGAGGTTGACTTTAACCTAACATATCTGGAAAGGTTAGTAAAAAGGAGGAAATGGTAGACATGGGGAAATGAATGGGAATTTAGGTTTATTCCTAAAATGTATCATGGAATTGTCTGATGTATAAATGCGAAAAGTTTGGTTCTAAAATGGAATAGAAAAATCTGCACGTGAAATAAATATTGTTCTCAATAATTCTGAAAATATTTACTAAACTTTTAAGTTAAAAAGAATATTATGAATGCAAAATGTATGAGTCTGAAAAAAAATCAGATTTTAAAAATGAAAATAGGTAAAATTTCTGGTGAAAATAGGTAAAATTTCCACCTTTTAGAAACCATGTTCTATGCAGTCCATGTGTTTATGATTATTCCATAGGATAGAAACTCCAGTTATTTTTCGGACACTTTTTATAAATCAGAAAGCATAAGAGAATCATTCTGAAATTTTTTAAATAAGTATTACTCAAAGGTAAATTTTAAACTAACATATTTTTCAACGTGTTCAAAGTACCGTAATTTCGCCCGTATAGTCCATGGACTATGTGTGTTTAAACAGCAAATTTCTTCAGCCGCGGACTATCTGCTGGTTGTTTATTGCTCAAATCGTCAAAATCGGAAGAAAGGAGGGGAAGCGCGTTTTGCGAACGGGCGATGATTAAATGTAAACAAAAGTACTACTCACAAGGCTCCAAGAAAATATCGTATCGTATCGGTAATAAACCATGAAAAACAATACAACCCATAAAGCAGAACGAATCAGTAGTAGCAAGTAGCGCAATCTTAAATTGTGTCCTGGAGTAAGGGAAAGTATCGATAGTCATTATTTACAGCTCCAATCGACAACACCGAGTGGATGGGTTCAAAAAATTCGACGAGAAAGCTGTAAGAAATCGGCGCAAGCAAAAGAAACATTAAAAATATGGGAAAAAATCAACCAGTCGGGGTGGAAAAACACAATGACCTGCATTAGAAGACGATTTACATAGATGGGTTCTCGAACAGAGAAATGTAGGCCGATCTGCTTTTTAAGTTAAAATTCGTCTCCGAGGCTATGGCGGAAGAAATTATTTCAAACTTTAAAGGTGAAGTTAATTGAGTCTAATCCAGATTTTTCGGCACTCTACTATAGTTAAGTTTTTATTCTTAAAATGATTTAATATTTTCATACATATTTTTGCACGTATAGCCCGCGGATTATCTAGTGGTGCGGACTATCTGATGATTTACGAAATTTTTAAACAAAAAAATCGCGCCTGCGGACTACACGTGCGAAATTACGGTATATGCTTTAAATATCCTCATCAAAACTCATTGTCTTCATTTTCAAAATGAAGACAATGACAGAGTTTTTTTATTAAAAATATGTAAAATCATACACATAGCATGTTCAGGAAAACAGAGAAGATATTTTATTCCTTTGATGTGTTTTGTTCAAGAAGTATGACTGATAATTTTGTTATATGAAAAGAATAATCATGAGTCCCCTACCTTGACAAATTTCTGGAAGACGTTTAGTAATGTACCAATTAGTTATAATTTTCTTGTTACTTTTCAACATAATTACTTCTATTCATCCAGTACTTCAAAATAATACGACATATATCTCGATTTTTGTAGCTCGTTATATTTTTAACAAAGTTGGTTTCGTTTGGAGTGTTACGGTCTACGTTTTTGCACACGAGGGCTAATGAGACCGGGACCTACAGCTTAAAGCCGATTCCGAACGGCTACGAACATCCATGTCAAAATGGGATTCGAACCCACGAACTCCGGTACCGAAGGCCAGCACTCTAACCAATCGGCCATCGTTCGGATTAACATAGTTGATTTTGGATTATATTCAAAAACTTGTATTTCACTTTCTTAACTGACGTGTTGGAATTCCGAAAAAGATATTTACCACTGCCAGTTAGGAATTTAAAATTAAAATAGTATTCACCATTATTAACTGATTTTAAGGTTTCTTTGCAGATTCTTATACACTCCGCTTTTTTTTGTGTTCTCAATTATGGAGATTCCAGAAAAAAAAAATTAATATTTTCATATACTTAATTTTATATGTAGCTGAGATCGAAATTTAGTTCCTTCATTACCTTTCGATAGAGTTTGTTTTCAGGTTGCAGTCATACGCTCGAATATAACACGAGGGATAATGATACCATGACCTCTTGCTTAACCCCTTAATGCACAGTTTTTTAAACAAGCCGGCCAAAAAATAAATCAATATTTTAATGCAAAAAACAATTTAGAACGTAAATATATATTGAAAAATGAGCGAATCAGAATATGAATATGAATACGCTGTCGGAAAGCGACTCACAAGGAAGAGATAAGTCGTAAGTGATAAGTAGAAAAAATATATATATTTTATACTTGAATAAGTAAGTGTTATAGCTTACAATCCTATGTAAATGATAAATATCAATAAAACGATTTTTTTCTTTCACATTGTTATTTTCAATTCTTATATGCATTCCAGTGTGAAAAATTATAGCAACATAAAGTACAACACCGCTCGAATTATCTCGAGTGTGCACAGTTTAGCAAGTTTAGCACTCTCGAGTTAACTTGATCGTGCAAGTTAAGGGGTTAAAGCCAATTTCGAACGGCTATGAACAATCATGCCAACTGACCATGCCTGCAGTCTTCGAACCCGAGATCTCTGGTACAGAAGACAACTCCCTATCATTCGACCATCATCGGATAATCATTTGGTAGCAGCAGCGATTAACATTTTTCATATCATCTCAATAGTTTATTTGAGTAGCAAGAACTGATAAATAACTAATTTCTTTTTTTTTAATCTAGATTGAGATTTTTGATTTTTCAAAAGTCTTTAAACATCTGTATGCAGAAGCATGTTAATAGTAGAATTTTGTGTCATATGTTATTTGTAAAGGTTAGAGGCATT
>CM063501.1:116839000-116879000 GCA_032207245.1 Pardosa pseudoannulata | reverse complement strand
TATAGAAATGAAGAAAACAATATTGCTATTTAGCAAGTTGACTGCCATGAGGGTGACCGGTGACCGGTACTCGACATGGCTATAACGCCTTGGGGACCACCGTTGAACGGCGACGTAGCAAATAAAAGTAAATTATAGTAAATATAGATCGTGATAAATTTTTAAATATTACCATTGTTATTATAATAAATTGAAGAAATTAATGTAATATAGAACATACAAAAATAATTTTATTAGTACATGAAAAACATATTTTATCAGTGCATATTGCGATGAGTCAGACTGAAACATTTAGGTCAAAGAAAATGTGAATCAACGCAATCGGAACAATATGTCACCACTTTTTTAGTCAAATCCTTTGCTCTAGTTCTTCCTAGCTTCTCTGAATGCTAAAGAGAGTAATCCCTTAGAAACTGAAGCACGATTGATTGAAAATAAGGACAATCGTAACAATTGCTTACCGCGCCGTGGGAGTCACTGGTAACCCCTACCCCGAAAACTGCTTCAAGCATGATTTTATAACTCATTTAATCTGCTGCAAATATATTCAGCATAATATGTATCGTAAATAAAAGTTCACGTGCGCCTTGGGCAAACAATTGAAAATGCGTCTGGCAGACGTGTTAACGAAAGTAAAATTTATATAAGCATTAAGTACTAATGAAAAATACCTGGTCATTGTATAAAACCGTTCATTTTTTCAGTATCCAGTTTTGATATTGTTGGTTATACTAATATGTCTGAAGATTGCGGTTTGGTTCAACAGAACATTATCTTAATTTAGGTTTGATTTAGTATAAAAAACTAAATTGCAACTGAACATCGTTAATAATCATCTGAATGGTTTGATTATATTGCTCATTATTTCCTATATAGCATATAGCCCGTTATATGACGGGATCTGTAAAATATTTGATTTTCCAGATTGTAAAGTACCTTATGAGGCATAAAAAAAGAGGTTTTTATTTTTTTCTGAAATTATGCAACAAAAAATAAATGATTATTTTTAAAATATGTACCATTTTTTTAAGTCAATATATAAAAAAATATTTACGTAATACCTAAGTTCAATGATAAAAATTATGAAATAATGCAGACATATTTCATAAAAATAAATGAAAATGAATGGTTAAAGGAAGACGTCATAATGCTAGAAAAAATGTTATTTTTACCTATTTATTATGTGAAAACTGAATTTGAAGAAATTAATGCAACATAGAACATACAAAAATAATTTTATTAGTACATGAAAAATTCACATTTTATCAGTTCCTATTGCGACGAGTCAGATTGAAACATTCAAGGCAAAGAAAAGGTGAATCAACGCAATCGGAACAATATGTCACCACTTTTTTAGTCAAATTCTTTGCTCTAGTTCTTCCTAGCTGCTTTGAATGCTAAAGAATGAGAGTAATCACTTAGCAATCGAAGCACGATTGTTTGAAAAAAAAAAAAGGACAATCGTAACAATTGCTTACCGCGCCGTGGGAGTCACCGGTGACCCCCACCATGAAAACTGCTCAAGCATGATTTTATAACTCATTTAATCTGCTGCACATAATATTGCAGCACAATATGTATCGCATTATGAAAAGTTCACGTGGGCGCCTTGGGCAAACAATCGAAAATGCGTCTAGCAGACAACGTGGTAACGAAAGTAAAATGTCGATATAAGCAGTAAGTACTAATGACAAATACCTGGTAATGCTGTAAAACAGTTCATAGTTTTCAGTATCCAGTTTTGATATTTTTTGGTTATACTAATATGTCTGAAGATTGCTTTTGGGTTCAACAGAACATTCCATTATTTATCGTAATTTAGGCTGATTAGTATAAAAACTAAATTACAACTGAACATCGTGAATAATTAATCTGAATGGCTTAATTATAATTTCCCCCTAACTCATTATTTCATATATACTTTTAATATTGTGTTTACTCTTCTTGCGAGCGCTCCTCATAATACAGTAAATTTTGATGAAGAATTCAATATCATTTCTAATTTAAAGCAGCTTGTAAACGTTGAAAATCGCACTGAGACTTAAATATTCTCCATGGGAATCAATACTGAACAGTAGGAGATTTTTAACTTTTTAATAATTTCTTACTGCATCAATCTCATTGATTGCATTGGTATGAATGAACTAAATAACGCATAGCAGCAAATAGTTATTCAGACCATAAAAAGTGTCTGCATCGCCCTGGATACATCCATCAGTTTTAAGAACACGGGTGTACTTGGAGTCTAACCTTGCATGATCTTTCCAATTTTGTGTTTTAATAGAAAAAGGAATTCATTAAACTTTTTTACTAATTTATATTTCCTTCATAGAGTTCATGTGTTTAAGAAAAGCATTCTTTTGTATTTAAGAAGTAAAAAGGTACACTGTTTCAACTACCATAAAATATACTATAAAATGTCCCGAAAATAATGCATTAAAAGGTTTCTGTTCTGTAATTTGTCGCTGTATGGATTAATAATTTGTATTGTATAAAATTCCTGAAATTTACTCTCAGAGCGAGTTGTCGAGGATCATTGTGTGCGATGTCGTAATTATGTTTATTACTAAAAACTGTATCATTATGATCATTTCTATCGTAGTTCAAGGTTACGAGAAATGTATATACTACCTTTTGTAAATTTTCTTATGCTATATATAATTATAGCATATTTATTAGTGATATATACAATTTGTTTTATTGTGATCTCTGTGGTTCACTTTTTTGCTACAGGAAAGTTAACTATACTCGGACCTACTACTTAGTCTATTCCAAATACCAATGTCACTAATGGGAATACAACCCTCTGACTCTACTACCGAAAGCCGCAAAATTATTAAATAAAGATTTTGGTACTTAATTACGTGAGTTAATGTTTTTAAAGGAAAAGTAATCATTACACCTCACGAAAAATATAGTACAGAGCATGCGTAGACTAAAAAAAAAGTAAAATGAATCAAGCTGTTCTAAGTTTTTTTATTCCCTGTAAATGTTTCACTCTTTAAAAAAGGCGTTGGTTTCTTGGTATTGCTGGGCTAAGAATATATATAAAAAAACAGTTATGACTATTATCAAACCTTTCGGATATCTGCCATCTAAAGAAACTAAGGATATAATTGCGGTCGAAGCTTAATTGTAGGGCAAGTACAATTAACGACTAAAATGGTAATGGTCCTGTTCAATGAAGGCGCTTTAGAAATAATCACTGTGGCCTAAATGATTTATTACTACCATGTGTAAATCATTAGTATGTGTGGAGATTGCAATCGGACAGGGATATAAACTAATGCGTCAAAGCTTTCGATGATTACCCTTCTATTTTTTTTTCAGATAATTTGTTGCAAATATTTTTACTTTCTCTTATACGAAACAGACATATAAATTATTGCATCATAAACTGTGCGTGTTTGTGTATCTATGCAAATGTGTTAATTCCCAAACGCAATTAATGAAATTTGGAATCCGTGTCGTACTCCAAAGTTAAAGATCTATATCTACTTTTCAACGGAAGATGTTTTTTGGTTTGTCTTCAGTTTTGTCAATTGGGCAAAGCATCACTGGAAAAGGTCATTCTAGATAAGTTTAGAGAAGGGATAGTTAACATTTTAGCCATAGAGGGCCACTTCGTGTGATGGGTAATAAGAGATTTGAAAAAAAAATTTCAATTTTACAACTCCTCTTCAACCTCCACTCAAAATACGTGTTCTGCAAAGATCGGTCGATTTACTTAAAAATTAGAAAAAGAATTTACCAAGTATCTAACGAGTTCTATTAAGATCGCTCTTTTTACTTAGAAAATAAAGGAAAATTTATATAAAAATATACCATTCAAATTTAAAATGGTTAAACAGAAAACAGAAACTCAAAAGGCTGCTCGACTTCAAAAACGTCGTGAACAGTATACAGCTAAACGAGAAAAAGAAACTTCTGAAGAGCGAGAAAAAAGGCTTGCAAAGACTAGACAAGCAAAAAACTCAGTTTATTTAATTTGTAATTAAGTGAATGTTTCAGTCTATTTAGTATGAATGTTATGTGTTTTCTTTGTTAATTCAATTAGATTTTAAATATTCAATTTTTGTAAAATTTTTCCTCAAAATGTTGTTTTTGTTTATGTATCAATTTGTTGAGTTACGATGCCCTCGCCAGATTTCAAACGCTACGCTGCAAGCACGCCACGCACGCAAGCTGCAAGCACGCCAATTTCGCCAAATGTGGTTGAAGTACCAACAAGATCCATGATTAGAAACAGGAGAGTGAGCTAAGAAGAGGAGTTGAAAAACCGCAGGCAGCTCTTATTGCATATATAGACGTTTTAGGAGGAAAGAGGAGAAAATTATATTTTTGATGCTAAATAAAACTATTTCCTCAACATATAAAAAGTATATATGGCATATTTAAAATCAATCTTTTAACAGCTCGAGTATATTATATTATATTATGAAATAAACGTGTTTTTTTTTCAATATCTTTTTCCAAAAAAATGAATTTGAGATCTATTTCTATTTTTAGTCAGTTCTCTATATACCTTCTTATAGATCCATAGGACACAATTTCTTTAACATTATTTTACAACAAATCATCTTTTGTAATATAACCATCTTTTGTAATATATCCTTTGTAATATAGCCATAGCTTTTGATGGTTTGGTTTGGGAGTGCTACGGTCTACTTTTTGCAAAAGGAGGGCGAATGAGACCGGAACCTACTGCTTAAAGCCGATTCCGAACGGCTACGAACATCCATGCCATAATGAGATTCGAACCCACGAACTCCGGTTCCGAAGGCCAGCACCCTAACCATTCGGCCATCGTTCGGCATAGCTTTTGATGGAGTTGGCCCAACACAGTCTTCTAATAATAATCTTTCCCCATAAGATGAATCAATTTCTATGTTCTTAATTACATTAATATTTCAATATTAATCAACATTTAATTAGGATTCGTAGATTATACCAAACACTAATGTACACCAGTGTTCTAACCATAACCGTAACAAAGGGCAGCCACATGCGTGTGAAAATGAGATAAGCACAATAACCTACAATAAAAACATTTCTTCAACTTCTCCAGTTATTTTTCAATTATTTGTGTACCTTACCGGCATCAATTACTAACGTATTAAGACAAATTTAAGGTGTGATTCTAATAAAAATTTGTGAATTCTGAGGAAAGTATTTGCTTTTCAAACTTTGAAACTTCTTAGAACCGAAATTAAACAAATTCTTAAATTTTCTACGAATTACTACGTAATTTTAACATTAAGTAAGGAGAGAAGAACAATAACCTACAATAAAAACATTTCTTCAACTTCTCCAGGTATTTTTCAATTATTTTTGCAGCTTACGGGCATCCATTACTAACGTATTAGAACAAATTTAAGGTGTGATTCTAAGAAAAAGTTCTGAATTCTAAGGAAAATATTTTCTTTTCAAAATTTGAGACTTCTTCGAACCGAAATGAAACAAATTCTTAAATTTTCTACGAATTACCACGTAATTTTGACACTACGTTGTATAAGAAATTCAAGAGCAATTTACATAAGCTTGAATAATCAAAAAATTTTGAACTAACCACGTTCGACTATATTTGGATGAATATGTTCATATGTATAAATGCATGACAGTAAAGAAAAGTTGGTACGTAAAATTACGTATAAATAAATTAGAATTAATTAAGTTAATATTTTGTTAAGGAAACAACATGAGGTAAATTAACAACTCACAACTTTGTTTTTATTAAATACTTATTACACTGTATATGGATTTTATTCAAAAACTATCAGTCTTATCGCATTCCTTGAGATGGGAACGTTAACTGAAAAATACTATTTTATCCAAATTCCTAAAGTTCTGGGGTCAACCCCGGGCAGACAGAAGTAGAAACGAGTCTATTGAAAAATAAAAGAAAATTCCGAAAGTACTTATCATTGGATATCATCTCCCCTTCACTTTGTGAAATGGTGTCCCTGAAAAGAAGTGTTCTTCCAACTGACGCTTCCAGATTCCAGGCGAGTCAGAGATATTTATTTTTAACACGGTCAAAATGGACTGTATTTATAGGTGTATAATACGTACTTTTTTTTTCAAATATTTAGGGCAAAAACTCCAGACGTTCGTTATACCCGGAAACATTTTACTGATTTAATAACACGATGTGCGTATAATAAAGATAAATATTTAAGAATGAAAAGAAATCAAATATACTCCACAGAAATATTACTGCATTTATATTTCGTTCCTATTGCACTTCTTTTGTACAACAAGTTCTTGCAGCAATTATTAATTTTGAACGCAGAATTTCCTATTTTAGTACTACGTTGAACGGCCGTTGGAGTCATTTTAACTCCAAGCCATTATTCCAATATTTTTTTTATAAAATCCAGACATGTTTAACTATCTCTCTTTCTCTTTCCTACAACCAAAAAAATTCATCTTATAACACACACATATGTTTATATACATTTAATTATATACTATATTATCAAATATATCGTTAATATACATTCTGATAAATTATATATATTAATTCTTCATAAGTTTAACAATAATGTAGAATAAGGATTGAATATAAAGCTGAAATGCATAACATTTATATGTGTTTGTATATATATATATATATATATATATATATATATATATATATTGTGTGTGTGTGTGTGTGTGTGTTTATATATATATATATATATATATATATATATATATATATATATTTATGACACGGACGAGGGGTTAAAGCATGGAAGACACATTTGATTTCATATATAAAAACTTATATATGAAATCAAATGTGTCTTTATAATAATCCTTCTGTCCATATTTATGCTATTTAAAAATCTTGTTTCCATAATTTGTCCCGACAAGCTTGGAGGATGTTATCAGCCCGAGTTCCCGCTCAGAACCGTCTTTTTTGACTTTGCTACCTAAGCAAAATTCCTATGTCTACTTCCGGGTCAGCTTTTTTACTCTGTATAGTTCCGCTCGAGGGTGTGTCTTTCTCCTATTACGTTATCGTTAATGAATTCTAGCTACCTTTAATTATAAGTCGCTTAACTCTTAACTTCCATTTTTAAACCTGACATATTATATATATATATATATATATATATAATATTATATATATATATATATATATATATATATACCCTTTGAGATGCGTGGTAATAGTAAGCTGCAGGGTTCTGGACGTTTTAGTGTGAAGCGCAGTTCCTATTTTTGTTCCATATTCCACTACTTACTACTAATATATTGCAGTATATCTAGATGCCTTTTTCAACTTGCTCACATGCAGTCGCAAAACACTCTTTTCTTCTTGAATAAAGAGGAATAAAAATACATCTTATAACACGCTACAAATAGGGTGGAGATGTACGACACCTTTATCAGCTCCCGCGACTATATAGTATTTAAAACTATCTCAATGACCTATTCGGACCAAGAACAAACGTGAACATTGTAGTCATATACATAGTACATAGTATGTAGTTACATAGTTAAAATTGTAGTCATATTTAAAATAATAATAAAAGGGTATGGAAGTTGATTCTCATTGGGTCCACGAAAAAATTGGTTTACAATCTGGAAAGTCACTTGAATGATAAAATTTTGACGCTCTTTATGCACGAATAAATACAATATGAACAACGTACAGCAGGATCCTTGTTAAGAGATGTAAAAATTGGCGGTGTAAGAATTAGTTTTGTAAACATTTGCAGTATTTCCGCAAGGAAAAATCCTTTTAAGTTTTGAATTTGTCTTAGAAGAAAGGAGGAAACTGTGAAAAACAATAGTTTAACTTTACAATTTGGAAAGAGTTATTCCTAATTTTAGAGGTGAAAGACATTAAGTGTGGTCTTTCATCTAATTTAACGTCTTTCACCTTTGACGAAGAAACTGTAGCGAAATAGCTCCTTCTAATGTTTTGTAACGGATCTGGGATTGAGTAGGACTGAAAAATTGTTGCTGACTACTGTGACGTCACGGCACCCCATTAGCTTCACAAAGAGGTTTTGTTAAAACCCAGGCCAATGCGACATTCTTTCTGGAAAATTGACACTAAACGACAAAGGATTTTCGGTTCGACATGCCTTGAGATATCGGAGGTGATTAGAAGGTCTGACGCAACGCGGAATGGCAGACTCTTAGACGCCAACGAAAAGACCAATCGGAGGCTTGCAGGATGACGAAGCGGGAAGGAAAAGCCAATAGGAAGAGGCGAAAGGGGACGTCAGGCAGCGCGAGTTTTCGACAGACGCCGACGAGGAGAGAGTGAAGGCGAAGAGAGGTTGCGTGTTTGGAGAGCCGAACTCTAGTTTTTTGTGGAACTCAAAGAGTCCAAGTTGTATCCCTGTACAACCGATATTTGACGGGCAGCTGACCGCAGATATCTTTTTAGGTTCACCTTGAACCTGGGACTTTTGGGTCCGTACCCAGCTCACCCTGAGAGCCTGTCATTTCCATTCAAAAACTTTGTAAATAGTTTTACATTTAGTCCAGAATTAAAGTTGTTATTGGTTTAAGCTGTACGTCGTGTCACTACAACTTCGACAACCACACGGTATCAGAGGATCCAGTGACGTTACACTACTCAACGCGAAATGCATGCTTTCCCCCCTTCAATTGCCACTAAAAGTATCTTAGTTTGTAGTTTTTCAAGAAAGGTATTAATTTAAAAAAATAATAAAAGTAGAATGTTTATGAATGTTATTTTTCATATGGGGTACAATAGGTGTAAATTACAGAGTTTGAGAAATATTCAAATTCACAGCTTTGGAAATAGGAGTTTGTTTTTCGGTAGACAGTTTTGTCTACTTCCTAGTATAATTCCGCATAAACTTATAACTCATTGTTTCAAATTTATAGAGATCCAGTTTATTTTTCAAGAACCAAATGATCTCGATTTTCCTTCCTAAAAATATCAATAAGTATATAATGTGATTTAGAGTGCAAAATCGACAAAATGAATCGACAAAATTTGAATACTTATAGTTACTTATAAAAATAAAACATTATCCAAAAGTAAACTTTAATATTATTATGATTTAATATTTATAATGATAGTATTCAAAAGATAAATTACGAAGAGTCAGGACGAGTTAGAAAGTGACCCGACAAATTAAGAACAAATTTAATAAAGACTTATCACAGAATCAAAGACTTATCACACATCAACTCGTATGCGTTAAAAACGCAACGCATTTTTTTAACATTTCTTTTCTCAATGAAAAGAAATACGCTGATTTCTCCTGCGAAAGTGACGAGTTTTTAACCGATTCATTTTAGTTTGAAGTTAAGTGAGGTAAAGATTTTAATCGGTTGATTTTTCTCCATCACACGACAAATCCAGGCATTCTTCATTTGGAAAAGAAATCAAATTAAAACCGTTGCTTTTTCCACGTGTTCAGAATGACGCGTGCCAAGACTTTTACAGTAAAATAACTACATGCTAATTTTCGATAATCTAAATTCGCTACATTCACCAGTTGAAGTCGAATTTTACCATTGAGTGTCGTCAACATGATTTTCATATAAGGTATGCATACTCCAAGACTATGTTATATATTAATAGTAATATGTAATTGCAAAGATAGTTTTGGTTTGTAGAGTTACGGTCTACTGTTTCCTACAAGACAGCTAACGAAACCCGAAGGTAAAGATAGAAGGGTGAGAAGATCGAGTAAGAAGTATCTGGGTAAAGAAAATTATATCTTTAGTGAGAAATTTAAATCATGGATTCAATGCATTCATTTTACTATAGTCAAACAAAGCTATGCTTACAACCAACTTCCTAATAGTCAAAGACAAGCTACAGCACACTCTTGTGAGACAAGAGGTAAAATAGTCAGGGAAAAAAGATGGAGAAAGTATCAGAGAGACATTTATAAATTTTTTGCTATCTATTTAATACACAAATGCAGAAGTCTGAAAATCTGGAACACCTATGTAATGAGTCACTTTTGCTGACCCTTAGTGCAAGGCTGCCTAAAGGCTAAAAGCAAGTAAAAAATTTGCACACCAAAGAATTGATAACCTTCAGAACAAACCCAACAAAGAGAATAAAAAAAAGCACCATTAACTCTATATATACAGAACAAATTACTGTAAAAACAATCTGATAGGTTGACATCGCTATTAGTTCAAAAAAAAATTTGTATGTTCTTACATATGTGAAGACCAGTCAAAAGCTGATAAAGCTCTAACAAAGCTTGAACTTATATCACATTTACAATAGTTACAGACATCTCGTTGTACAATTTCTTTAAAGCAACATTTGAATTAGTAACATTATACAAAATTTAAGAACTTGACATCAGAATTGGCTTCTTAAAGGTATTATATACATTAAATACATTAGGATTTGTAGTTTGCAAAACGGTTCAATGCAAAGTGGTGCATAGTTGTATGATTGTGTTATCATATGTATAGTATACATATGATAACACAATCATAGAACTATGAACCAAGTCGTCTAGAGTATGACTTTACCCTCTTCCCAAAAGCATAAGGCCTCACATTCCATTTGGGCGATCGAATGCGTGGTAAGAGCCAAGCAAATCCAGGTGAATCTCCACCCCTCCCGCAGCCCAACAAAAGAAACCGAAACTATTAATGGGCGGTTTTCTCTCCAGTGTTCCGAACTGATTTTTAGGGCCGATAAAATGACACAAAGGGCACCGCCGGAATGTTCGTCAGGTTTTGGGCCCCGAAATGATGCTCCGAAAAGGATCGTGTGGGAAACTGAGAATGCCAAGGACGCTGATCTCGAACATCCGAGTCCTACCCCGACCGGCAATCGCTCGAAAAGCCCTTTTGTTCGCGAGAAAAGAACCCCTCGTTACACTCTCGTAAAATCGAAGAACCGCTCTTTGCGAAAAAGATTCCGTAGTGTGTGTGTGGGGAGTTGTAAATTTGAGTGAAGGTCGCCGCTTCCCATCCGCTTGTGAAAATGGTTTTATGGCACCCCCTCTTCCTTAAACCTTTTTTCTTAATTCGTGAACGAGTCGTAAATCAAATTCACTTTCGTAGGTAACTGAAAAAAATTTTTTTACGATTACTGTATTGTTCGCGTTTGATTTTAGTGTCTGATATAGATCGTAAAAATTAACTTTTATCCTACCTAATTGGGTTTTTACGACAGTCGTTGGCCTGATGAAATACAGAAAGATAGAAGCGTCCAAAAGTTTAGAATCTGTTTTTAAAACTGATGTCTTGTAGCAGATATCACTGATAGAATGATTCATTTATATAGTTCTTTAGAGTGACAACTCAAACTACTCTTTAGCCTCTCATTACAGACTTTCTTAACTGTAAGAACCAATACAACATTTTAAAAAAGGATTTAATCTAATATAGGGGTGGGAAACCAATCAAGGAGGGCCATTTTTGGATGATATCACATAAAGCTACAGTCATTTCATATATACGTCTTTTAGGGAAAAGGAGGGAAAATTATAATTTTGCTTCCATTTATACTATATCTACAATATTTAAATATTGAATAAAATATATTTAAAATTAAAAACTTCCTTTTTTAACAGCTCATGACAGAAATACCTAAGGCCAGATTCAAGTGCAACGTATAGATCGTAAAAATTAACTTTTATCCCCTACTTAAGTTTTTACGACAGTCGTTGGCCTAATGAAATACAGAAAAATAGAAACTTCCAAAAGTTTAAAATCTGTCTATGGATGTTGTGTAGCATATATCACTGACAGAATGATATAGTTCTTCAGCGTGACATATGAAAATACTATTTCTTTAGCCTATCGTTACAGAAGTTCCTTAACTATTAGTGCCAAAACAACATTATAAAAAGTTATCTAATCTTATATAGGGGTGGAAAACCCTTCAATCACGGAGGGCCAATTTCGGATGATACCACACAGGGCCACAGTCATTTCATACACTCGTCTTTTAGAGGAAAGAAGTGAAAATTATAAATTTGCTATCTTTTATACTATATCTTCAATATTTAAATATTGTATAAGATATATTTAAAAGTAAAAACTTGAATTTTACCCTAGGTATTTCTGCATGAGTTGTCAAACGTGTATCTCTCGTATCTCACCCTCCGTCCACAAACTTGCGAAGATAAGAAAGTTTCTTGTTTGGTTTGATTTAGAGCGCTACGGTCTACTTTTGCAAAACGAGGGCTACTGAGATCGGCACCTATTGCTTAATCGTTCCTAGAGGGTTTTGAAAAAACACTGATGAAGAATCCCGTACAAAGCAGCTGTGCTTTATCTACACGGGTACGAAAAGACCCAAGCCTCGCGATAGCGCTTCTTCTATTTTATGTTCTGCACTTAAGCTTCAATACTGCACTACTATTACAGTATTATGCAGAAAATATATAGGCTGATTATGCAGAAAATCAAACGAAGCAGACGTAGAATAAATAAAACTTAGTTTAATAAACGGCACATCTTTTAACACACACACACACATATATATATGTAGGACGGTAACGAGTACATCACACTCTTGCTATAACTCCCGCTGAGCTCCACCTAGCGAGCGCCTGCGGCGAAAGGCAGACGAGCTTGAGACGAGCTGTGAGATGAATGTGAGACGTACGCGCAAGTTGTGTGTTGCGCGCTGATTAAATGTTTAACCTCCCTTTTTATGTCAGTTCCCCCTGTAAATAGGTTTCCCCATTTGTAAATAAACATTATTAACTATAAATGTCTCCTTTAATCCCCGACGATTCCCACATTATATATATATATATATATATATATATATATATATATATATATATATATATATATACATTATTTTTAGCTCTCTTACATTTTTTCCGAATATACAAGAAATAATTTAGGATATGCGTCATTTTTTGTCAATTGTCTACTTCTTCTAGCACTCTAATCGTGTGAAACAAACTATATATATGTATCTGTGCTTAACTGTGTATTAACTGATTCTTAACATAGTTAAGGGGACAAGAGAAATTTCAGATTTTAAGGATATTTGTGTAATAAGAACATATGGTTTTGTCATGGGATACATATGAGATGCTAAAATGTATAAAAAAAGAATATTCAATTATAATCTAAGACTATTTGATAAATAATGTGTCGTGAAAAATTGAATATTGACATTTATGTGTATATGTATGTATATACACAATATATATATATATATGTGTGTGTGTGTGTGTGTGTTTGCGATGTATAAATATGTGCATAATAGTGTTAAATGCAAATGGTCGAGAAGTAACACTATTCTTCTCACAGATTAAGATACCGATAGAGTCATCCAATATCGCCAATACCTAACCACCTTAACTTTTTCACACAATTTATTCTTCACGCATGCACGTGCAAAAGGAATCATTATTGGTAAACGAGTGCCTTTAATTGGAAGATAGTCAAGGTGGAAGAGATTCATATTTTCAAAAGAGGGTAAAGGGTAAAACAAAATTCCTTAGTATGTCCTTTGTTGCTTATCCTAATAGGCTGAAAATTAGTAAATTCTTTGTTAAAAGAAAATATGTTCAATACATTCCCTTGTTATCGGTACATTTACTTTAAAGTGGCTACTTTATTAAATGATGTAAACAAAAATAGTTTAAAAGGATGCTTAAACGATAACAACCATTTTAGATATTGTGCCCACACAAATAAGAGATGACAGTTATGTTGTATAGGGCAAATTAATATCATTCCCATAAGCCAAAGTGACATGATGTAAGTTAAACTCTAGTCAAAGAGACAAGACCTCGCCAACTTCATTAGCTGCCCGAAGGAGATTTGTTGGCTAGACAATACGTTGACATCAAGGCTATTGTACGTAGAGACTCTGCTTTAAGCGTGTAATTCTCCTTAATGATGTATTTCCTATAGCTTATTTTCCAAAGGATCACAGATAATTGGTATTTAGGAACAAATAAATTTACAAAAGCACTTAAAAAAAACCTCCTCTGTGACAACGACCAATTATTAGAAGCGCAGACCTCAAGGCGATCTTCACTAGAAACCAATCCGAAAAGAACAATTTAGTTTTAATATGCTGGTATGCAGTCAAATACCTCCTGTCCATCGTTTCTCAACATTTACAAAATAATATATGTCATTCCAAAACATCGAAATATATTTTTGTTACGAAAAGTAACTAACACAGGAACACAAAATGGAGGGTGGGTGAAAAGCTTTGCAGTTATTTAGAAATTTAATTGTAAAAAAGTACATAAATTAAAAGTAGTTTATTCTTTAAAATAAAACTGAAATTTGGTAAAGGAGTTCTCCCTGACACCATACAAAACTTAAGCTCTAGTTTATCAAAGTTCGAATTGGATTTTAATTTATTTAACTTATTTAATGTTAACTTTTTATCTTAAACTGTAAATAGTGTTAACCGCTGGGGTTGACCGAAGAATTGGGTTCCCACGCCAACTTGGGGATACTGGTTTGAGTATGGTCGCCTAACATTTTCTCCTGATCTCACCGTGTACAAAGAATCTGTATCTATATTATAATTTATATGTTATTTGCATCCAACTCTCCTTGTGTCACTCTTTTCTTATATATTAAAAGTGCGAAATGCTTAAAAGATTTAGATATAACAAACCATTAATGTGTCACTATTGCTGATTTTTAATAATTTGGAGCTGTTGCGTTTGTAAACTGTTAAGGAATTAATTGCCAATAAATATAAATGTCCGGTTTTCAAGTCGTTTTCTTTAATTAAGTAAGAGTATATAATTCTATTACGATGGCGTACTGTGCATTAATTAAAGTCGCCAGAAAAAGCAAGAAATACAATGTTTGGATGGATTACCTTTGTGTTTTAGTAAATATCGCCAATATTTTCGCCCAATTTGCCAAGGGGAACCCAATTCTTCAGTAGTCCCAACTGCTGTTTGGTAACTTTTTGTTTCTAGAAGCAATTTGTCTTAAATAAAACAAATTCTATTTGAAAGTTTGTATAGATAGGTCAGTTCCTGTGGTCCAGTTATAAAAAAATAAAGCTAGTGAAATGCATTTAATTTATATTTCACTTTTTATTTTACTTTCTAAAGTATAGAAACACTACTTTGACAGACGATATTTCGGTGATATTCTGGCCCCATATCAGTATTGTTTTAAAACTTTTTCTATAAGCAAAAAATAAATAAAAATTAAATAATTCATTTCTATTAAACTCATAATTTCCTTTTTCTTTTGGCCTAGTGGTCAGCGTTCTGTGCTAGAATCCTGGGGTTCCGTTTTTTATCCTGGTAGACGCCCAAAGCATCTTCCTGTATATCTTCCAGGCTTAGTTTGCGATCTGGATCTATCCTGCTGGTCCTCCCATTGAGATTGGTAAGTGGGAGAGATGTACGGAATTAGGAGCAAATATCTACTTTCTGAGGATGATCGAAATTGAGAGAATTATCAAGCTTAGCATTACAAACGACTTACATCTTCCAGGGTTAGGCGTACCATTACGAGGTATTTTAACAAATGAATACGCCTCGATTCAAACTAAAACAACGATTAATAAAAGACGATGCGATTAAAGTTGCATAAGCAAAACTAATAGTTTAGTGATGAAATCAAATTCAAACCATTCATTAGTCCTAAATTAAATTGAATTTAGCAGAAGAAAAGTGTTTTCCTATTTTATCTTACACTAATGTATTATTCTTTACCCAGTCAACGGTAGAATATCTTTTTAAAAGTCCCTCCCTCTGTAACAGATCAAAATCAAGCGATGACGAGTAGTCACGACATACTCAATACAAATGGTCTCATAATATATTTCACGAAACAATCAAAATGAAGCGATGAAAATTTCATTTTTATTAGCAATTGATTAACAATAATTGAATACTAGTATTAAAAACTGATTGTTAAAAAAGTGTTATATTTGAAAATTTAAAATTTTTTCGAAATAAATTCATAAGCATAAAAAAATCACAGTAAATATCAAGAAATTCATATAGTTTAAGTGTGCTATTTTTCAAAACAAGGCATCGCACAAAGTGGTAGTATGTACAGCACCAGTAAAGTACGAAGAATGCCCCTTGTACAGAAAAAATTAATATAAGTTATTTTGTAAAAAGTAAAACATTATACAGGAAATAACTTCTATACCAAGGAATTCAACTTTAATTTATAGCAAGTTTACCGATATTATAAGAAAAACATACCATTAAATGGCGTATGTGTAGTATTTTATTGAAATTGTCAGTTTTATATCGAATGGTAGTTTTTTATTTAATATTATACGACGTGTATACTCGTCGACCGCACTAAAAAGAACATTTGGATCGACGCATATACACGTCGAACGCAGTTAACTAGTTATTCCATTCCTTTTATTAATACTGCGGTTCTTCTATATTTTAGACGAAATTATTTTAAATCAACCATTGTCTATAAAATTCAGTTTTCTTTTGACAATTACCTTCAATAAATGTTCACCCTTCATAGATTGGGAACATGTTCAGTTCAGTGTAGGTCGAGAAATCATCTTTAATACCAATTCATAAAGATCGATTCAATATTGATGTCATAAAGTCCTCATTTACTAAAAGAAACTGGACAAAAGCTAAAACAGAAACCACTTATCAAACCATACGAAAAAAAAGGCGGATTAAAAGGCACGACGCGTGACGATGACAAATGTCGAAGCAGTTGGTCTTCGCTGCACTACACTAATGTCGACTAAGCCCACAATGATTATGTGTTGG
Source organism: Pardosa pseudoannulata (assembly GCA_032207245.1). Lineage (NCBI taxonomy): Eukaryota > Metazoa > Arthropoda > Arachnida > Araneae > Lycosidae > Pardosa > Pardosa pseudoannulata. Next base: position 116,862,327 of record CM063501.1, on the reverse strand, counting down.
AATGCGACGACAACGATTTTTCCCTTGATTAATTCATAAGCCAGGAAAGCTCGCCAGAAATTCTGGAGAGTCACATCTCTCGATAATAAACGACATCTCTCTTTTCTCAAGTGCAAAGGTAGAGAAATATGCAAAAAGGACAATAGGCTTGTCGCGATAGCTACAAAATGATTGGTCGTTTGTTTCTCCAGCTTGACGTGGCACGCACAACCTTACGATTTCAGCAGAGAAACAACCATTTATTTATTTCTTCATTTATCACCTTGCTTTTGAGCGTGATCGGATGTTAAACCTTATTGAATGAAACATATATTCGCTAGGCCCAGTTTTGCTCTTTAAAAAATCGTTTAATACAATTTTTTTCTAATAACAATAAGGTTTACTTTTAGAGAAATAGTAAAAGCTTTTTAGGTTTTAATAGTGTTGCTCCATCACCAGTAAAGTAAAAGATAATTGGATTATAGTTTTTAAGTTATTAATGGAAACATTAAAATACATCCATATGTATTCTCATGTTTTGCATAACGTGTGAACTACAGATACATTTTTATAATATTAAATTAATAAACAATGATTAATAATAGAGCTAATTTTATGTTAAAATTGGTTATTAGTATTTCAAGGTCATCAAAAACGTAACTTTTGAGCAAATTTTAGTTTTAACCGTCTGATATACATACTTTCAGTATGATGTATACGCAATCGTTTGAGGGAACAGGACAATATTGCTTCTATATTTCATTGGAAGTCTGCATTCCATTAATAATTATGAATTTTTATTAAAATGAACCAAATATATTAATTTAATACTGGGAGAGATTATTTTTATTCATATTGGTTACAGAGTCAAGTTGAAGACAACAATTTTTATAACACAATTTTTAATAATTTTTTTAAATCCAGTACAATTCCTTTAAATCCCTTCAAAAGTTCAGCTCAATATTTTTAAATTGTTATATAAAGTGAGGAGTTTAAAAAGCTATAAGTACTATTAATTAATGAAATATTATAACTTCCCAGTATAGGCATCAAAATTCGAGAACAATAGCCTTTGAGCACTTTTCTTCACTCGGAGAGAACCAGTATGCAGTTTAGAAGTTCAACTGATTGGTTGGTTTGTTGGTTGAATTCGTGTCCATTTAGAAGCCTTCTTCTAGAAAAATAGTTGTCATTGCCTCGAAAGAGGTTGCACTTCTAAATGTGGGTCCTTGTAAGTTAGAAGCATGGATCAAGCAGGAGACCCTGAGGGTTGGACCACTATCTCCAAAAGGTATCGTTTGTGATTTTGGAAGACATTGCGACCACGAACCTAATTTATGGGTCCCATCCAACATTAGCGATCACGGTGGATCTTAGGCCGGATCATCTGGTTACGAGATCGCTACTTTTGCAGACTGAGCTACCAGCGAGGAGATCAACTGTCATGTCATAAAAAGCTAGTCACAAATGGGTTTTAATTAACCAAAAAATTAAACATTTTTGCTCCGTTTGCAAAAAACTGTTTTTTCCGTATATATAACGGTATCGGTTTGGTTTGGAGTGCTAAGGTCAATTTTTTCGCTACTACAGCTATTAATTATATCAGGATGTTCTGGTGAAAGCCGATGTATATGGTTATGAACATTTACGATTGCAGATTTCTGTACTTACTTTGTGGGATTTAAACCTAAAGCAACGTTATAGTAAGTACAGAAAAAAAAGTGCGCTACAGATTTAGATATAAATCATATAGTGATATTGATAGATATCCCTGAACTTTTATCTTCTCTCGAACTTTATATGAACATGCTTAAACTGCTCGGCGCAACAACCCAACGTGGAGGCTATGGCTTGAGGTGCCAATCTTCCTTTTCGAAACCAAAAGCCCTGGATGTGAATTATTTGATATATTTTACTTTTACGTGTTAAATAACTAAAATATTTTTTAACATAACTCATCTGGTATCGTTGAAAGTGTTTCCAAATAATAAAATTTTTCTTCCTATTTGATCCTATTTATTTATTTTATGAATTTTACTATGGGCATATATATATATATATATATATATATATATATATATATATATATATATATATATATATATATATAAATGAAATTGTAAACACTTTCGCGCAAATATATTACTACCTAACTTCTTCACATCCAGCCATCGATCTGAAAAAATAAGGTTTCCAGATGACAAATATAAATTTCAAAATTGAAATTAGTTTTTATATTACACAAGAAGCAAATACAGCATTATCATAAGTAAAATACTGACGATTTATTCCCCATTCTTCTATGACACTTATCAATTTGTATAATTTGTTTCATTGTTATAATTTTAGTTTATATTTTACAAAATGGAATTTCTATATCATTTGTACTATATTAATGACGTTTGGTTAAGCAACAAAAGAAGTGGTTAATATAAATGTCATTAATGGAGTCCTAAAATATATTTCATTTGAAAACTGCTTAAATAAAAAAAGATATAAGTGCACATATTAAAAAACCCACAACAAAGTATTTAATTTTAAAAAAATTAACAATTTAATTTACGAAATAAATCTGACAATAAATTAGACGGGCATATAAAATATAGAAAATATACAACAGTATTTTAATATCTGATACAATAAACTGTTATAGAAAAAAGAGCGTTCAGTGGTTTTTCTTTTGTAAAAGGTGGTGGTCCAGAAAAGGTTGAGAACCTCCGATTTGGAACTTACATACACGTGCAAGGTTCCCTCTGGGGTCAAGGAAAAAGTTGCTATCTTCTGAAAAAAATCTTGCTTAAAACACAGCAATTTAATACCTATGGCGATTGACAGAGCAAATTAGAAAATAAATTGGAATAAACCCTAGACTTGTCGTTGCGTAAAATACACACATGCACACACAAGTTTTAACAATATGTAACGCACCCCTAAATTGACCTCTAGACGTGACAGTTATTTGAGAGCCCAAGGTGTGTACTTCCCACGAAAATAAAGGCTCCTAAAGAGTTCAAACTGGGAGATAACAAAAAAAGAAAACCGACTGATATTAATGACAATTCACGACATTTCTGACAGACGAAAATAGACGGTTTTGACGCGTCACGTGGTGCTCGCACGGAGGTTAAACACTCTCTCTTCAAAAATGGATGAACAGAGGAATGAGACGCGAAAACAACAGCGTTGCAAGAGACAGGTAACTCTGAGTTATGGCAGTCATTAAGACGATTATTTGTTCGATTCGTGGCTCCGGGCTTACAAATTAAATGTGGACAATTCGCGGGGGGTCTCTGCACGCCCGTAGAACGCCTGTCAGGCGGTTCAACCACCTGCATACGTTTCTGTCATAATATTTTCGTTGATTATTACTCATCATTCATGCGAAGGGGAGGAAATTAATATTTTTATCCCTGTCAAGACAGGGGTAAAAAATCCCTAAGTTTAAAATGCCGCCTATTAATTTGTGAGATTATTGAGAGCGCTTGTGGTAAACATGGTTGCATGGTCACTTACATTTGTCAGTTTATCGACGCCTGATAAAACTGAGATTTAAATCACTATCGTTTTGCGATATCAACGCTAATTAAAGAAAATGTCATTACAGGAGTTAAGTAATAATTTCAGATTCAATAGTGCATTTAATTCTTATTTCACGATGTACTTATAGTTCCATCTAGTCTGTGTATGAAGTCCTTTAAAAATTTATTAACACTGCTTCATTTCTAAGAATCGATTAGTTACGGTAAATTACTTTTTAGCCTGCTTTATTTTTCTCAAAAGATTGGTCTGGTTTGATTTGGAGTGCTACGGTCTACATTTTGCAACACGAAGGCTAATGAGACCGGGACCTACTGCTGAAACCCGATTCTGAACATCCATGCCACTGTTGAATTCTAACCCACGAACTCCGGTACCGAAAGCCAGCACCCTAACCAATCGACCATCGTTCGGCTTTTCTCAAAAGAAAACACAAATTCGGTTCTAAGCAACAAGAATGGTAGAAAAATCAATTGAAAGTTTGATTAATTAAAAAAAATTATCTTAATATGTAATAAGTAAGGTTAACATAAAGGATGATTTCAAAAATAAGCATAAATAATATTGCCTAAAAGGTTTAAGAAATTTTATGCGAAGCGCAACTTTACAATTTTAGACTACTTTTATTGACCCTTCATACCAGGGACTATTGCTGAATGGGATTTTCTAAATCTCATTTCAACTTGCAATTTTGCAGGTTGAACTTCAAACAAACAAAGAAACAAACTTCACATTGTGTTTGTTTCTCCAGTTCATGAAAATTTTAGTTCTTTGATTATTTAAAATATTTTTTTTCTTTTTTTAAGGCAAGAATTTCTTAACAGGCTCAGAAATCTTAAATATTACATTAAGCATTTCTCAGCATGTTTCCAAAGTATAACTTAGGAGGTTTCTTTAATGATAAAATCTGAAGAGAGGAGTAATTGTATGCTTATTTCTGGTAATGATACTAATTTTTTCCGTATTTCTTTTAGCAAAATTTTACATCAGGTATTTAATAATACACGTTTAATATATGTTAAGAAATACTAAGCAAACGTACAAATATGGTCAAATCATTCTAAAGTGTACATGCAAAATCTGAAATTTTTGGCATCAATATTTCAAGAGTTATTTACGTATTTGATTTCATACTTAGTGTTTATTTTAGCAAATGAAAGCTGTAGATAGCTTTTATGCTATGCTTGTTTATCTTAGAATTCCATGCGTTTAATAAAACCTAAGGATTTTTTTATTTTTAACAATTAAGATACGAGTATTTCTTTACGAAATGCGCGTGGAATTATCGATAAGATACTTATTTCTTATTTTATATACAAATACGTACAAGTTAAATTTCCTTGTCTGTCCTGTGTCAGTATTTTTTTCTATAAAATTCTAAAGATATCTCTAATCTCTAAATAAATGTACAATCTCGTGTATAAATTTTTATTTAATCTGAAGAATATTAACAGATGAAAAGTTAAAAAGATTTTATTAAATAAAAATTTAAACGTCCAAATTTTATTTAAATGGACGTTTCAAAAAGTTTTAATATGATTAAAATGAAATTATAAAATTACAAAAAAAAATATTACTGCTTTATGTATAACTTAAAAATATATTTAAAACGTTACCATATCCTATTAATATTACAAATATGAATAACTTAAGATTACTTGGCAGATCATTTTATAACATCGCCAATCGGCTCACTGATCTGGGATTTTGCTATAATGTCCAAAATTAATGTTGAGAACACATTATTCACAAAAAAGAACTGTCTATCACTATTATTATTAAAACTGATATTATATTGTGCAATTTAGGAAACTACTGCAGTTAAAATCTTTCTTAATTGTTTTCATAACTCATAATTTTCATAGTCTTTCATAGTAATGTTTCGGTAGTTTTGTTCATGCTACGCCAATTTCTGAATAATTATTTTCATGCATATTAAATAATAAAGAACACTGAACTTGAGGGTTTGGCTCAGGCAGTTCAGGTTACGAGATTTCAGACAAGATTGCATTTTATGCTTATAGTGTCTCTTTAATAGTTTAGAGGGGCAGGGGTTAAAAAAAAAACGCAAGTAGAGTTTAAGGTTGAAAGGAGGAAGTTTACTGACACCAGTAAATTTGTGTGTTGAATTTTATTTTAAAGAAAAAAACACTAGCCGTACAGATTGTAGTTTGAATTAATACAATTGATGAACAGAATCATTTAAAATAGGAATTGCGACGGACACTCAATAGTAGGCAAAAAGCTGAACAATTCCACCCAGAAGTAGCTCGTTAGGTAAAAGTGTCACATATGGAGGCCTTAGGATTATGGCAAACATTTCAGACAATTTGAACTATCCTTAGAAGGAGTTGACAATGTCTCTCAAGAGTCACAACACCTTCGGAGGACCGTTATGGGGTTTCAAATGCATAGTGTCATAGAGATATGACTGCTGGACAGCCGCAGACTTTACTATTGAGTCTAGAATAATGTATGAATAGGAACCATGTACAGACCGCTAGCTCCGAAACACCAGTGGTGCGTTTCAAACTCACACTATTTTTACAAAATAGTCCGTCTATCTTGGAGCCGTGAAGACCATTCTTAACCAGAGGACGGTATCCTCTTCAGTGATGAGTTGAGATTCAGCATACAAATAAATTTTCGACGAGTTTTCATCTGGATAAAACTTGGGAGATACTATCAATCTGCAAACATCAGGGAAATTCATCGCTTTGATGGCATTGGCATCCTTATACAGAGGGGAATCGGGTTGGACGGTCGTACTCTGCTCTTACAATAGAATGCTATAGAGTTGAGATTCTTGAATCCTACAAGAGGCTTTTTTGAAAAGCTGTGGGAAGCTTGTTCTTTTTTTAGGACAATATCACCCGACCACACAGAACTGCATCTATTGATTATCTGAAAGAAGGAGGTATTCACAGTATGGTGCGGCCAGCGAGATTTCCATATTTCAATACTATAGATCACTTCCCATATAATTTAGGAAGCACAATTACATATCGACAACCCTCTCCAAGGATCCGACACGCGTTAATATCTATGCTTTTGAAAGAATGGCATTTACTGCCACAATCGTTGATCTATAGTCTCATTAACAGTATGAGAGCTCCATGTGAACTTTATATAACAGTACGAAGTGTCCATACCTCTAACTAGACGCAGCAATAACGAATTTCCAATCTTTAACCCTTTTTTGCGAAATTTATCCTTTTTACATTTAAAACCTTAATTTGGTCATTTAATATAGAAAGAAATACCTATGACAAAATTTCGAGACCTCGGATATTATGAAATTATGATTTTTGTATTAGAATAAAACAAATCTGTATTTAGATCTACAGTGTGAGTTTTTGTTTTCTATATTAAGATTTCTCATTACGAATGAAATCTTTCAAATATTATACTAACTAGAATTTTCTTCGCCATTTCTAAACTTCTATCAGAACAGAAAACATTAGAGCAGGATGAAAGCTGCTTTTAATTCAAGGATTTTACGCGATAGACAGCCTCGCAAACTTAACATGTCAGTTGGAGCCTAGAGGCGAGATGCCACCATCAATTAACACGGAATTTAGAAGCAAGTACGGAAGTAACAACCTATTTACATGATAGCTGCTATTGCAAATTTCATCTTGACTTAACACCTTCCATTAAAATGTAATTAAATCATTGCTATACTCTACAGCTGTAGATAGCTAGAAAAGAAGAGTGTTATTTATTATAAAGGAAATAATTTCACTTTAAAGAAGGAAACCTGGACGCAACTAAGCAACAGTCTCAGATGAGGAAAAAATTACATTAAAAAGAGCAATTATAGAATAAAGGTTTAATGAGAGAGTTTCTTCTTACGTTTGTTGGGTACTGGCCATATTGAATCTCTTTAGCTCCATGTTTACGTCTGAGGAAAATTGTTCCACTTCTGAGTAGTTTGTATTTAAAGATATCTTTTAACTTGTTTTAACACGAAACAGAACAAAAAGTTTAACAAAATAATGCATGACCCTTTTTAATGCGTCTAGTTAATATAACGCGTTTACCAATGCATACATATAACACACACATTAATATATATATATATATATATATATATATATATATATATATATATATATATATATATATATATATATATACATATACACATGCATATATGTATATTATTTTGAGCTTGTTCATAAGTGAATAAGAAACATAAATGGTAACTGTGTTTTCAAGAACTCCATTAAAGCTATAGGTTTCCTGCAGAATAGATAAGCAGAATCAAAGAAATTTTAGAGCATCTAAACATTTCTTATGGGAAAGAAAATTGATACGTCTAATAATAAAAAGATTCCAGAAGTAGATAACGTTTGTACTTCTATAACAGCGTCGTTAATGAAATGAAGATATTTCCTTTTGGGTCCTTTATCTAACCTCAGCGGGGATGATTAATCATTCAAGATGCAGATGTAGGAAGATACGTTGTTGTGCCTTCTTCCTACGTGCGTTCAAATCTCGAAATATCTCTATCAGAAATAATCACCTACAGCTGCCCCTCTGCCCTGTTCACAACTGAGCTATGATATTCTACTTCGGTGTACTTGCTATTCCACGTGTTCAAAACATTAAACAGAAAAGAGTTATGATCCTAACGGTAATTAAAGGTAAATAAAAAAACTAACAAAAGGGAAATCTGAAATTGGAATAGCGATTAGAAAACCCAGATGGAACAGGCTTAAAAAAGACATTGGAAAATTGGATAAATGAAATAGTAATTACTCTTGAAGAAATGCTTTTTCTGCGGGGTGACAGTAAAGATCCGAAACTTGTCATTTATCATTTTTAACAGTGCAGGTTTTATGAACAACAAACAGGTGTATTTATATGCGATTGTCTTGCATTCTAAAATATGACTACCTTAACAACATCTCGCCTGTTAGCAACCCTTCAGTGCAAACGTCCAGTGAATTAATGTTCAAAACTTGATTGGTGGAGAAAATATTGTCCATAAGCATTTTATATTTTTCATAAACCTACTCAAGTCCTCAAGTGGTTTAATTCTGTCTATAATGATTAGCATTGCTAAAGCTTACTTCGAAGCATCTCTCCTCACTGCCCTCGAAATACAGTTAAAGAGGTGCATTTATATGCTATTGTCTTGCATTCTAAAATATGAATAACCTAACAACATCTCGCCTGTTAGCAACTCTTCAGTGCAAACGTCCAGCGAATTAATGTTCCGAACTTGACTGGTGGGAAAAATATTGTCCATAGAATTATATTTTTCATAAACCTGCTCAAATCCTGTGGCTTAATTCTGTCTATAATGATTAGCGTTGCTACAAGCTTACTTCGGAGAATCTCTTCTCACTGCCCTCAAAATATAGTTAAAGATATAGTTCGAAACTGACCTCGAAATATAGTTCAATGTACATTAACACTGATAAAACAATTTTTATGGTTGGTTGGTTGGTTAGTTAAAGTTTTAAGGCACAAGGTCCTATTTAGGACATAAATGCCAAGCACAAGGTGTTTTTTCGTAAAAACAATAAGACGTAACAGATAAAAGTGCCCTAATCCGAAAACAAAACAAGCTAAAACCAGCAAAGGTAAACTAATTTAAAAATTTTAAAGAAATGTCTACTGTATGTATACCCAAGTACACAGGATAGGTACGTAAAAGGTAAAATGATAAAACATTAGAAGGTAAAAGCTAAAAGCATAAAGCAAAATAAATTTTAATTAAAAGATGGAAAAAGTACAATAACAATTCATAAAAAACAAGTTAATTGACCAAAAAAGGCCTGTAAAATGGAGAAAAGAGAAAAGACAGAGATGCGGGGTTCATCCTGTAAATCCGTTAAGTTAGGCTGCCGTGTACCAAAAAATAAGGCATAGACAGGCTGTAAGTGGCTACAAGAGGTAAGTATATGTAAAATAGTTAGCGGGGCCTGACAAAAAGAACACCGGGGTTTGGGTTCGTTTAAAAGGTAGTAACTATGTATGAGACGAGTGTGTCCAATACGCAAGCGAGTAAGTACGTCATGCTTACAACTAACATTATCCGGGAAAAAGCGAATGTCCGCAGTAATGCTGTGAAGCTTATTCCTGATATTTATGTCCGACTCATTCTTCCACATAATATGCAACTACCGTTTAAAAAACAATTTTTATGAATTGGCACTGTTTAATAGTCACAATACATACAAGGCTATGGTGCAACTGGATTACCTAAGTTGAGCCCTCTAATCCATTTAATTCTTACAGTAAGCAAAGAAATTGACAACGAGCAGAGCATAAAAACAACTAAAAGATGAAACAGGGGGATAGAATGGTGGATTTTTGAGTTCAAAATACAATAACTAAAGAGGAGAAAGCTTAGGGATAGAAAATACAAAAATATATTTTGGCCAGGGACATCCATACAGTAATAGAGATATAAAATATTTGATACGTAATCAACAGCCGCATTTTTTTACAGTGTTTTTAAAAAAATTTAATCGAAAAAATAAAAGTGGTAAGTAAATATTGTTTTGGTTTTCTAATGAGCGAATGAAACAATGTATTTTTCTAAATTTTCGGCGATTTGGCTCATATCTAGGTTTCTTTTCCCTTTAAAGAGAAAAAATTCTTAAACAATAAGTGATATATAGGTTACACCTAAAGTCCACTAGGGGCCTGATATTAAATATTAATATATTATTTCTATCAGATACAACTAAAGAAAAAAGCAAATACACTCCTAGTGATACTAATCATTCTTTTGTAATGTCAAAATTACAAAGGATAAAAACTGATTTTTTCTCCGAAATAAAACTTTATTTTCTACAACAAAATCACATTCTTTACCAATATTGTATCTGAAACAATCATTAATCCTTCAGAAATAAAATTATTTTATCCTTCTGTATTTAACGTTACTTTTTCTAATAGTCTTGTATAAGGCAATTTGTCGCAACGTCACGAACTACTACAATGTCCTTCCCATTCATTTTCATGTTTACAACAGCCAATAGGCAAACAATAAACTGCCCTTCCGTTTGAAACTAAGCCGAATGATGGCCGAATGGTTAGGGTGCTAGCCTTCGAACCCAGAGTTCGTGGGTTCGAATCCCACTATGGCATGGATGTTCGTAGTCTTTTGGAATCAGCTGTAAGCAGTAGGTCCTGGTGTTATTAGCCCTCGTGTTGCAAAAAGTAGACCATAGCACAACCAAACCAAACCGTTTGAAACTAAAGCCAGTATTGTCATAATTTGAGAATTTGCCCTACTGCGTGAAATCGCCTTATTTTCTAACACTATGTACCCTCCTACCCCAAATGTTCCCATATCTAGAACATAAAACTTTGACGTTGATTTAAACTTTCTCTGGGCTCAAGATAAATTTCATGCATTATTCAAACTGTTTAGGATCCTTAAATACAATAGTCTTTCTTTTATGTTTACTTTTTAGTTAACATCTCTAAAAAAGTCATTTCCTTTTGATTGATTATGTACTTCCTTTTCACAGGCTAATTTTTATTTATTAAAGTCCTATTGTTTCTTAGTAGATAGAAGCTTGTGAAATTTATGAAGGCTTCACGTTAATAGAACTTAAATCTAATCAGAGGTGTGAAAAAATATTTATATAAAAAATATATTCGTAGTAAAAAGTAAGACGAAGACAAACAATTAGCTGGCATTTTCATTTATTTGTAATTAATAAATAACTCGAGGAATATGAACTTTATAATTCTGCTGTTTACAAACATCTATAAATTGATTTGAGTTTCAATGAGTCGTCCGCTTTCTCGAGTCTTTAATTCCTCACAAACTTGTGAGAGAGTCCTTGCCAGGATAAGACTATATTAATCTAATACGACCCGCATGACATACAAACTATCTATAACAGACTATCTACATGATCTAGGTACGCGAACACGAATAAGCAAAATACAAAATTCCCTATCGTTCTATTCTCACAATTTTCTACGCTTTATTAATTGAACATATTAAGTAGTCTTCATCAACACAGATAGCGACGGTGTAATTGATTGGACAACGATCAAAACAAGCAAAATCTTTCGAAAACTAGTTTACATTTTTCTGTATCCAGTCTCCTCATAAACGTCATTCACGGTTAGTTATTATCGTTTATTTTATCTTTGATAAAAGACCCTGTCGTAAGTTATTCAGGATTCTATTTCACCTCTGCTTTTTATAGACCAACCTTCTCAGGGGCACGAGGGTATGAAGAACAAGTTCATCTCAGAATTCAGTATTTGTATGACATTTAAAATGTCTTCGGTTGTATCGATCATACAGCCAAAGAGTGTACTTCTTAGAATCTTTAACTATTCCAATAAGTTTTAATCTATTCATTAAGTTGAAAGCTGGACATACTGTAAGACAGCATTACTAATTCAATTATACCTTCAATTGAGCTATGATTAAACAGTAATTTGCATATTTTAGAAAGAAACTTGATATAATTTCTTGTATTTCTAAAAGGTCTTATATCATGAACGTGTTGGAAAAGGAAGTAGATTCAGGTTAATATTACGAAAATTTCCTTTTCCCGTTGAAGAATAGGCAGGTTTCTTCTGTGATAGCGAAAAGTTTTCAAGTGATTAAAGGATTTACAATTCAAACTAAACTAACTTTTCTAAAAGAGCTTCACTGTAACACAATAAATCTGCATGTTCTTGATCAGCACAAGAAATCCTAAAGTCGCACGAAAGCGTTGACGTTTGATAAGGTCTTCAGAATTCTTCACAAACCTCTTATTCTCTCATCCCCTTAGAAAGCGGTAAATTATAACAGATTTCTGATTTTATTTACACCATGTTAGATCATTATTTGATGCATAACTGTCCTACTGTATATTTGCCACTTTATATGATCAAAGTTATAGAAAAATGGTCTAAACTTCGGTTCTCAACCTTTTCTGGACCACTGCTAATTTACAAAGAAAAACAATTTCAACGTGCCTCTTCTTTTGTTTTTAATGTACTATCCTTCATTTATGATTAATAACATTAAACATATTAATAATGTTTTCTTTTAACTCTACATCTCAAAGTATATATACATACATCAGTGGCGTGCGGTCCATATGTGCAGGGTTTGCAGTGCACACCCTGGCAAAATTATGAGGGACAATAATTTTCTGCACCTATGTCTACCTATCTTTATATGGTATATAATAAATATTATTTATAATATATTCAAATATTATATTGATTTGCTTGCTTGTATTCCCGCAGTGCGTGAGGTACTAGGTGGTGCACCACGTAGCGCTTTCAAAAGCTACCGAACATAGGAATTCTGATGTGTACGCACTGCGCACTAAATTGAAAATCACGCTTTATATGTATGGGCTACTGGAGAAGAACAGCAGACTATGGCACTGAGGCAAGTGCAGCTATTTTTCCTGCACTTGGCATTCAGAATCATCCGAAGGTACGGTTTAATAAGCGTTGTATTAGAGCGGGGACTTAAGTGCCGAAGCGCTTTTGGTTTTTTTAACTCATTAACTGGCCATGCGATTTTTCAGACGTTTAATGTTTAAATTTATATATTGTAAGATTTTGTTTTCATGGAATTATAAAAGAAGTATTTCATCAATATAAAGTGAAATGTTTTAGTGTGGTAAAGCAATTTCGGTGATGTATTATATTTATTGAAATAATTAGCTGAAAAATAATGTTTTGTTTTAAAGAAATGGATTTTAACGGGCTCCATGTGGTACTACGTTTGCTGAACATATAAGTTTTTCGTGAAAGTCCGAAGGCTTTTTCGACGCCGATATGCCACCATTCAACAAAAGACATGATTTTTGCTTCAGTGCTAGTAGAATTCTCATAAGTTTAGCTCTTTTTATAGTTATAACTCGACTACTAGTAGGTAAATATTTTATTTATTGCAATCTTTAAATTTATATTCATAATAAGTAACCCATTTCAGAATGGAGAACTGAGATGTGTGAATAATTATTGGAAAATCCGTGTTCTCTGCACACCCTGCATGAAAACCTACCGCACGCCTCTGACATTATATATATATATATATATATATATATATATATATATATATATATATATATATATATATATATAGTGCGGCGCGGAATAAAACGCACATCCAATGCAACCATCCAATGCTTTTGGGTTCACCAGGCCTACTCTATATAGTCCAGGGTTAGAGAACTAGAATTTATATTTGGAGCCAGAATTCTTTATTTTCAATTCTGAATTAACTTTTTATTCTTCATTATTTGAAAGTTTTACGAAAATATCTTCTAAATTTCGTGGTTCTGGTATATCTGCATTTCTATATTTTCGCGTGCGAAGAGTTCGGTTGTGTTCGGTATATATTTTAGAATCGTTCAGTAAAATCATCATGAAAAGCTTTCAAGCGTTGTAACAGACAATACCAAACCCTATTAGCTATACGCATATCTAATGATAGTTTAAATTCTTTTAATGCCTGTTTTAAACTATAATAATAACGTAAAAATTTTAGATACCTAAATAAAATCTTTACTCATGAAACCAGTTGGTATTGTACCTAAGTGTTTTATTAATTGTCTAAATAAGTACATTATGGCCGCACCTCTCTCCCCCTATTTCACTGTCTTAAAGTCCCGTATTTGTTTCTAAACTCCCTATCCCTCCCCGTAGAATGCTTCAACTCCTATTGGGGATACCACCCCCTTTGGGAACCTATGGTCCGAATTTATGAACCATGTTAGAAACTAGAGCCCCGGTAGCTCAGTTGGCAAATATCTCAATGTTATAACACAAGAGTTGTGGTATCGAGGCTCGAGCTGGTCAAAGATCCTCCGTGTTCATTAATGGCGTCTGGGGTATACCGCATTGTCCCCCTAGTTTTCAAGTGATACCTCTGGAGGTGGTAATCCAAGTCTCGTTCTTTTCGTCATGGTCCCTGCTTGTAAATTACGAGGAGCAACTTTGAGTTGACCTAGAAAGTTTTGACCGCCTACAAGGTCCTATATAACATAACATGGTCAACAAATTCGGAGACTTTGTATGAACGAATGCTTAACAGGAACGTGCTATGTCGTTATTATAAAATATTAGAAACTAAATTTTGTAACAATGCCAAACTAATTTTTTCCTAAAAAGGGATTTTTACGTGCAATTTTGCTCTTTTAAAAAATGATGAATAAAACTGTTTTCGTCACGCTTTTATGAAATTTTGTCAGATTATTTGGTGTATTTTTCTACTTGATATGTGCTAAAAGAATTAATAGGAGGACTTGTTTAAATACTGCGTTTTTACTTAAACTTTTACAAATAATCTGCAGCCAGCTATAAAATTTTATACGATATTTTAATACTTAACTCAGAAGATAACAATATGCAATAAGCTACAAAATCTAATTAAAATTCTGTATAACTTTCCTATTTTTCTTTTGAAACTCATTAGGGATTTATTTCAAATTTAAAAGTACGCCATTAATATATACTTAAAAAATAATTGATAGATTTGGTTATAGTATATCCACAATATACTTTTGTATGAGCTTACTACAAATATGATGGGCTGCATATATTCAGTTCACTTAGCCTGTCGTATTTTTTATATGAACATACCGCTATCAATCATTTTATGTCAGGTAATAGTTGAATGACCAAGTAAGTTATTCCGTAATTCAATACACAGAGAAACTTTTATTTAAATATTTATTTTCTTACTTCTTTACTTATTTGTTGTAATGTTTGGAATAATAAAAAGATCCAAGTCGCAAACAGACAGATATAGTGCAGGTGAAATAAAATGTTCGTATTATGACAGGAATTTTCTGCCGTGAGATACTAGTTGCTGTGACAGAAAATTCTTGATATGCGGTTTTTTTAATCTAAATTTTATTATCCGCTTGATCTATCGCTCGTTTATTGGATTAAAAATTAAAAAAAATAGTTTAATAAATCGTTATATTGTGGAAACGTGGTATTTTTCTAGATACAATATATATTTCTGAATTTTTTAATAACTTTAAACCAATCTAATCCGAAATGATTCTATAATTCCAGTAAATTATATATATTTTTTGGTCAAGAAAATATTTTTATTCCTTTACGAATGGCAACACCTGTTTGAGGTGAATTACTTTCTACTGTTTGTATAAATGTTGCTCCGGATCGAGTCCGATTTTTCAATTCACTCGTATGCTGTATAATTTTTTAACTAGCATATAGCCCATCATATAACGGGATTAGTAAATTTTTTAATATTCCAGAACTGTTAAGTACCCAATGAGGCAGGTAAAAAATGGTTTGTTTTTTGGCTGAGAACTATCTGGTTCGCTCTCAATAATTTATTTATCGTCATACTCCTCTAGTGTCTCCCGATCCTGTATTTTATTAATTTAGAATCACTTTGAATTCATTTAGTCAAATCGTGTGGTTATGTATAATAAACAAACACACAAAAGAACAAACTTCTTAATTTCCAAATATATATAAATTAAAAGTTTTATTAGTCCGTGAAATAGACTCCTAGACTTATTATGAAAAGAATTTGTTGTTAATACCGGTGGTAAAAATTTCATTGCAACAAAAAATAATCGATGATTCAATTTAAAATTATCACGTATGAACCTTATCTATTATTTAAGCCAAATATAAAAGACAATCATTTACGTCATATCTAAGTTCAGTGATACAAGATATTAAAATAGTATAGACTATATTTAAATAATTTAAAATATGAAATGATTAAATGAGATGTTTAAAGGAATGACGTCACAATGCTAGAAAAAATTGTTATTTTTCCTATTTATTAAGTGATAAATGGTTAAATTTAATCGCCTGCTCTTAACCGGGGAAAATAGGGCTTGAAATAACGGCATTAAACTCTCGAAAAGGGGCGAAGGGGGTGGATTTCGAACGTTTTAAAGACGACAGTATTATTTGCTGTGATATGTAGCATATTTATACAAATTTATTTTAGAATCGGATCGATAGTTTAGGAGAAGATAAACTTTATTTGCTTTGAATGAATGCCTGTATCCATTCCAGGTCCAACCGCTTTATAAATTTGCGGACAGATAACTTAGGCTATTATTATATAAGGGATAAGTTATTTAATTTATATTTACTATGTTTGCTCCGAAGTGCAGGTTATAAGCAAATAAAAACGTGGTAATCACAAACTGGAATCGCAATTCGTCAACGGTATAAGCAAACATAGTATCCGACTCTATGCTTTTTCGCTGTTATATGACATCAGGTTACTTTAATTTTTAGTTTTAGATTCTTATTTTAATTTTCCTTACTTTTGTAAATTATATATTTATAATATAAAATCTCTTGAATTATATGGGTGTAAATTTTATTGTAAACAATGAGGATTTTATTATTCTATAAAGAATAAAAAAAATGAATAATGTTTTGTCCCGTTCAGATAGTTTCTAGGTAATGTAGAAAAAACAGATATATCATCTTGGTCCCCCTTATGTAAAATTCAAAATGCACCATAGGAGATTTGGATGGCTACAGATCTATCAATATCAAAAAACTAAAAAATAGAAAGTTTTTAAATAGGACATTATATATATACCCTCCCCCTCACACAAAAATATAAAACAAATAAAACTAAAATAATATAAAAGAAACAAATTTTGACAAAATCTCATTACATTTCAAATAAATATACTAACACATTGTATGCGAGACACGATTGATATGTGGTTTGGTTTGGTTTGGTTTGGTTTGGTTTGGAGCGCTACGGTCTACTGTTTTGCACACGAGGGCTAATGAGACCGGGACCTACAGTTTAAAGCCGATTCCGAACGGCTACAAACATCCACGCCAGTAGCGGGATTCGAACCCGCGAACTCCGGTTCCGAAGAGCAGCGCTCTACCATTTGGCCATCGTTCGGCACGATTGATATGTGAGAACGGGTCACGTACTAGAACGGGTTAGTATAACAACATGGTTTGTTTGTGGGTACAATAATAATGGTTATATACAGGAAAACGAAGCAGAATGTTCTTGTTCTACTACATAGAGTCTGGAAAAATTTAGACAAATAAAAACTAGATTTTACGTCAGTCGATACAGTACCACAGAACGGAAAAAAATTAAAACTATATACTACTATTTCTATTTGATTTTTCATATTTACGATACTATTGTAAGTTTATTCACTCAAAAATATATTGTTTGCAAAAATCTTATGGTTGTTATTTATATCTTTTTATTTATATATTTGTTTATATATTTCAATTATAAAATACGAAAATTTGGTTAAAAAATTAAATAATTTTCGATCTATTGAGATTTAACTGAATAACTAAATTTATGTGCAAAACGCCCGCTCTCGGTACAACTCCGCTGCCAAATGTACCCACACACAATGTGTTAAGAAAGCTTTTATCCATTTGCTATTGCACACCACATCTTATTTTTCAAAAACACCTGCATAGGAATATTTTCTTTCTTATTTATGATTTTCTTTAGACTTATTATTTGAAGGGAACTATGGAACCATCTTCAAATTCGGAGAGAGAGATTCTTAGCATCTTAGAGAAACTCAAAAACTCCTCTCCTTACTTCCTTGATCGAAGTAAAGGATGTGTGGTAATTACGACTTCCGATTTCAAGGGAAACACACAGTGTGATAATG
This sequence comes from Pardosa pseudoannulata, assembly GCA_032207245.1. Lineage (NCBI taxonomy): Eukaryota > Metazoa > Arthropoda > Arachnida > Araneae > Lycosidae > Pardosa > Pardosa pseudoannulata. The sequence goes on along the minus strand of CM063501.1, from coordinate 116,844,190 downwards.
GCTCAATCCATTTTGACTAGCATAAGAACCACGTCTGTACGTACAAAGGAACATAAACCATGAAATTGTAAGTACACATTTTGATCCTCCCTGAATTCACTTTGAATATTCGACCTGAGGTTTGTACGTACAAATTTGTATATTCATACGTAAGTACGTCGTTTAAATTTCTTAGCCGTAGAATGGTGTAACTTTGTGGACAGTTGTAACTTCTAGTTGTGCCATCGAAGTATTCCGATGCAGTTTAGAGAATGCTTTTTAACTCATTCTATTCCTTTTTTTTAGATTGTACATTAGATATAAAGCTTTAAATTTAATACGTCTAACTGAAAAATATAAGTAAATTTAAGAGGTCACACCTAATTATTTTTCGCTTAAAATAGAGTTCACTGTGTACCACATGTGATATACAAGCGTATGAAGCATTAGATGTGTATATCATATGCGATGTACAAGACAGACAAAATGTTATGCAGTTGAGATGATGTGTTATATCCACTGAAAAAAACTAAAATTAAGTAAACAAAAATGTATTAGTTAGGTAGAATATTTTTTATTACTACTACTGATTAGTTTTACTGATTACTGATTAGTTTTACTACTTCTTGGTACGGAGTAAATGAAATATTGCCGTATTGAAAAGAAGCATTAGAGTCTCCACAGCCGAATGGTCATCACACAAGTCTCGTAATCAAGAGGTCGTGACTTCGAACCCCGAAAGCGACGATAAAATTTAAAATACGTTTAAATATTTAATTCCGCTGAACGATGGCCGATTGGTTAGGGTGCTGGCCTTCGGAACCGGAGTTCGTGGGTTCGAATCCCACTGAATCATGGATGTTCGTAGCCGTTCGGAATCGGCTTTAAGCTCTAGGTCCCGGTCTCATTAGCCTTCGTGTTGCAAAAAGTAGACCGTACCACTCCAAACCAAAAATATTTAATTCCTTTATGCTTTACCTCATTTCGTGTTCCAGGAGATTCTGGACCTTTCTTTAGTTTGCCAGGAAATTATTCTGGAATATTCGCCATTTCTCTGCGTTGCGCAGTAAAACTTTCATCGCCTTCCCAGACAGATTTCTGGAATTTTCTCTGCTGTTATAAAAGTCAAAGATCTCTCAGTCACAGAGAGTTCTGAGTTCAGAGTTGTGCAGAGCTTGCAATTGTACTTCGTTCTTTGAGTTAATAAATTAGATTAGCTCTATTTCTGTTTTCCTACTAGCTTTTGTGTTATTGTGTTTCACATTAAGGCACTACGTGACAATATAATTTCAGTTTATAACGAAATACCTAAGTAGTGAAATAATTTTAATATAACAGATATTAACGTTAACGGTCGCCCTCAGATGGCAGTACTTGATCTCTGTTCAGACAACACCGATGTCTTGAGAAAAAAAACGCATTTTAAATGTTTATACCAATGTTTAAATGATAGCTGCAAATGTATCACAATAATAAAATTTTTAAAAATGTGTATAATTTAATAGGATTACAAAGAAGTCATGAGTATACACAAACATTTTATTTTCAATTTTATTTTGAAATCTCATTGGGTCTCACTGAGTCTCAAAGTTACAAAGAACCTTCTACCAAGAATAAAAATGCAGCTCCTCTTTACCACTTAAAGACATGTTTATTATCTGATACTTCCTTTTACTCTTGTGAAAACTTTCAACACCTTTTCATTCTTAGAGTTTGAGTTTTGTATAAGAGCTTATTATATTTTTAATAATATAATTTTAACTATAATCAAGTAGATATAAAAAGAAAAGATATGGGAGCATAGGGGCAGTTACAGCGCCGAAGAGAAGACATTTACATTTTTAGCATTCACAATCACTAATATAAACGTGAAAAGACTACGAAGAGTTAAAAGTAAACGAATTAAATGATTTATTGGTGTGATTCTAACCCTTTCTATGTGTTTTTGATGATTGATGATATTACGAATAGGACAATTGTTTTACACCTAGGTGCTGATAAGCAATGCAAGTATAAAACAATTGTGTAGCTTGGTAATTATGGGAATTGCTTTTCTCCTGTAAAGATCTCATCAGTTCATTGTTAGAGTTAGAGAACATAACAATAAAACACTCAGACATTTTCTTTAACGCTGATTTTAAGAGGACAAGTGACCTTCGATTTAAGCCAAAAGTATGATTTGAATTTTTATTCAAGTTAAGCACACGCTTCAATATCAAAATACATTTTTTAAATAACATTTTTCTGTACTGGTACCAGTTATTTTTGCCATTATTTTAAACTTCATAAAATAATATTTTCCAATTTGATAGTTTTCATATTGAATTACAGTAGAACCTCGGTATAACGATCCCTTGTGGGACCAACATTATATGGTCATTTTAACGAATTGAAAAAAATAATAAAAAAATTGAGCAAATAAATGATGCCAGAGTACATACCGAGAGAAAACTTCTATTACTTTGTATTTCCATTACTGAATTTTTGAAAAAAAAAGTCTTTGATGGACGCCTGTTTCAAGTTAATTTGGGAATTTTTCATTATCACTGATTCCATATCCGTTAGATTTTGAAGAATATCATCAGAATTAAATTGTCCTTCAAAATAAGGACGAAAGACATTGATTGCATTGAAGGCTTCTTTTTCATTCACTTTTTCAAAATCTTGGACGATTTCTTCTCCGTCGTCGGAATCGCAGATTTCTTCATTTCCGGTAATACGGGCAATAAAATCGTCTTTAAAATTTCGTCTACTGCAACAAACCCATCAAAAGATAATTCAAGATCCGGAAATTCGACATTGAGGAGCTGGGTCATTTCATTAGTGTCTGGAGTGTCATCTACCTAGGACATCAATGTCGGACGTGACGAAAGGGTCCCTTTAAGCAGACACAAAGAGAGGAGTACAGGTTTCTTGAAGTTGCACCACATTTTAAACTAGCCCAATTGCTCATGAGTTTTGTGGTCGAAAATTGGCGGTCGCTCTAATGAAAAAAAAAATAAGCTTGGGGTCGTTGTAATGATTCAAAATTAACATTATTCCTATGGTAAAATAATTGGGACTTTTTAAGATGGTCGTTCTAACGAAGGGTTCATTGTATCGTGGGGTCGTTAAAAAGAGGTTCTACTGTAATAATTTCGAAACGTTCCAGGGGCATTACTTTTATGTGTTTTGTAGTTCAAGTTTTTGAGATTCTTTATAATGTGTTTAACAAAGTATTTTGAGTTAGAGGATTTAATACCGTAAAAAGATGAAAACAGCTGCTAAAATATTGTATCCTTTTAAGCAATTGTGTTATAATATTTAACGTATCGATACCCAGTTTTGTTTCTATGTAAATTCTAGAAATATATTGAAATAATAAACGCAATTGGTTAGTATGGTGTACGCTCGAAACATTTTTTAAGCAATATTGCTGGACGACTCAACAACTTTTATCAAATAGAAAAGAATTTTAGTTTAAAAGGCAAAACTAACACGTTTTTGTGTCATATGTTTTATATAATATCATTACATATTCTCATAATAAAAATATAGTTTAAAATTTAGAATTTTTTATTTTAAAATCGAACACCCTTTATGGCACGTAAAATACCTTCAAAATACTAGAACCGGACGAAAAATATTAAATGATTTTTTTCTAAAAAATTCCAGTTAACACATTGTGTGCGAGTACATTTCGCAGCGGAATTGTACCAGGAGCGGGTGTTTTTCACGTAAATTGAGTTATTCAGTTAAATCTCAATCGATGGAAAATTATTTCATTTTTCAACCAATTTTTCGTATTTTATATTGAAATATATAAACAAATATATAAATAACAACCATATATTTTTTGTTTACGAAAATCTTATTTTTAGTGGAAAAATTTATAATAGTTTTGTAAATATGAAAAATCAGAAACAGTATAGATATAGTTTTAATTTTTTTCGAATTATGTTATATATAAACTTTTTACATCATAAAAAATGAAAAGAGCAATAATAAAACTAATAAAGTGAAAACTAATTTTTATTTGTCTAAATTTTTCCGGAATCTATGTAGTAGACAAAAACATTCGGCTTCGTTTTCCTGTATGTACCGTTATTTTTGTACCCACAAACAAACTATGTTGTTACACTAACCCATACTAGTACGTGTCCCGCAATGCGTTAAGTATGACCATTCCAGTTAAGTATAGATTATTTTGGATAAAATAGTACTCTATAATATGATCCTTAGGACGGAGATCTCTGCTGCCGATATCAGATGTAGAACCCCTTTCTTCCGCTGCTTATCTTCGACTTAAAGCTGATCGCTCCCTAATACTTTTCTGGCAACTTGGCTGCAAAAGGAAGAGAAACCTTCTCTTCTTAAACTCTAGTCGTCTAACAATCAGGACTTGGCTCACAAACCGAAGTCCTCAAAAACTAAGTCACCTCGCAACTTAAGCCAAAACTTTCCTATCTCTAGAATAGGAAATATGTCGCTCTCTTAGCGATCCCGGTTCCAAAAACCTCGACCACTCACAGGATCTCAAAGGATGAGTTTGTAACAGAACTCCCAGGGCCAAGCCGTCTAGTTCTGGTGTTGCCAGTAATGGTAATGCATAAGTCTATGAAATTGAGTTGGCTTGACATTTACAGAGTTTAATTAGTTAAGGTAGGAAACGGGGAGAGAAGAGAAAATGCTTGAGTTTGGGCGGGAGATTATGCAATGCAAAAATACATTAAAATAAAACAAGCGACTACGATTAGGTACACACGAAGTTATAAGTTAAAAACTGGTCACATGAGAATTAATTAGTAGAACATTGTATCAGATAATTTTTTTCTAAATTAATTGAGAAGATAGAACGAAAAATAAAACAAGTGGAGAAATCAGAAACTGTGCAAGAACAGAAAATTGGTTAACTTAGGTTGGGATCCAGAAGCGAATTTCTCGGCCAATGAAAGGACGGACTAGTGGCAATCTTAGGATTTGACCCTCCAAACTTGGAGACCCCCGTTTTTAATGCTCCTGTCGTGGCGTCGGATGAGCATGACATCACTCCTTTTACGGGCCCTCATTGGCTGGGGAGTTCATGTAGGTTATTGATATACCTCGATATTAATTTGTATGTGTGAAGTTCACTATGTGGCATGTCGGAAATAGCCGAAGAAACCGAAATTGTCGTTTTTAGACTCTGCGGCTATAGCGGCACAAATGTACATTTACCGGCGTACAAGTAGA
>CM063501.1:116793701-116838900 GCA_032207245.1 Pardosa pseudoannulata | reverse complement strand
TGGCGTACAAGTAGAAGCCTAGTGTCATGTGTTGGAAACAATTTTTTAGGTTGAATTTCGTTTTCCACTTATTAAACAACTTGCTTCAGTATGCAAGTGGTTGTAAAGGGAGTAGTGCAATCGTATTTTCATTAAAAAAAAATTTTTTTGTCATTTTTTATTTTTGTTTGATTGTGAACTAACATTTCGTGTAAAAAATTCTTTGCGCACAAAAAATGACTTATTTGAGTCATTAAACCCGTCATTTACGTTTTTAAATTTTTGCTGTTAGAGCTGCCACCGTCCCATTATTTAGTGTCTAGAGTTTTCTGGCGCCATGACGGTTCTATCCGCAATCTAATTAAAGGTGCTGAATTAATTAAAATTAAGTTTATTTAGGCAGAAAGAGTAAAACTATACTTCTAATATTCTAAAAATTACAAAAACATGTAGTGTTATTTTTTCGAACTTCACTTGTTCCTACTGCCTGTCAATGTCTTAAAAAGTATTGTAATCAAATTCGCTAGAAGTCACATTGTTAAAGTGAAGATAATCGATTCCTATGACATTACTGTCAAAGAGACGATTAGTTCAATGATAACGTCAAAGGGAGAATATGTGGTTGTGATAATAGGAAATAATAAGAAATTCATTAAATTAATCTTGATATATTATTATCCACAGTTCAATTATAAAGAGCTTAATGTTGTTGCTGTAGTTATACAAGACATTTTTTAAATGCACTTATCTCCTGGAAGTACGCTACTACACTGTTATGAACTTAATTGTGCTACACGCATGTAATCTTCTTAATTCATTAGTAATCTCAGAATCGATAAAGCTGTTAATATCAGATTATATATCACGTAGGAGATAAGCTACTTATGAAGTATTAGTTAATAACTCGCCCACACATTAGACCTCTGCATATGAGCGTGTTGGTCTAATGCTTTACTTATGCAGCAATGCGTACAAAAAATTTCATAGACGTTAAAAAAGCATTGGAAATATACTTAAGTCTGTAAAACTGTCTGCGAATCTTAAAAATGGAAGATTATATATTAATTATTAATGAAAAATATTGCATAGGTAGGTATACTTTCAAAATAAGTATAACAAACTTTATAAAGTTTGTTATACTTATTTTGAAAGGATACCTACCTATGTCTATCTGTATCTATCTATATCTATCTATCTATATCTATCTATTTATGTATATCTATCTATCTATGTATATCTATCTATCTATGTATATCTATCTATCTATCTATGTATATCTATCTATATCTATCTATTTATGTATATCTATCTATGTATATATATCTATATCTATCTATCTCTATCTATCTATATATATATATCTATATCTATCTATCTATCTATCTATATATATATATCTATATCTATCTATCTATCTATCTATGTATATCTATCTATCTATATCTATCTATCTATATCTATCTATATCTGTCTATCTATATCTGTCTATGTATATCTATCTATATCTATCTATGTATATCGATCTATATCTATCTATATCTATCTATGTATATCTATCTATATCTATCTATGTATATCTATCTATATCTATCTATGTATATCTATCTATATCTATCTATATCTATCTATCTATCTATATCTATCTATATCTGTCTATCTATATCTATCTATGTATATCTATCTATATCTATCTATATCTATGTATATCTATCTATGTATATCTATCTATTTATATCTATCTATCTATCTATGTATATCTATCTATATCTATCTATTTATGTTCTATCTATATCTATCTATCTATGTATATCTATCTATATCTATCTATCTATCTATATCTATCTATCTATCTATATCTATCTATCTATCTATATCTATCTATCTATCTATCTCTATCTATCTATCTATCTATATCTATCTATCTATCTATCTATATCTATCTATCTATCTATCTATATCTATCTATCTATCTATCTATATCTATCTATCTATCTATCTATATCTATCTATCTATCTATCTATATCTATCTATCCATCTATCTATATCTATCTATCTATCCATCTATATCTATCTATCCATCTCTATCTATATCTATCTATCCATCTCTATCTATATCTATCTATCCATCTCTATCTATATCTATCTATCCATCTCTATCTATATCTATCTATCCATCTCTATCTATATCTATATCCATCTATCTATATCTATCTATATCTATCTCTATCTATCTATCTATCTATCTATCTATCTATCTATATCTATCTATATCTATATCTATCTCTATCTATCTATCTATCTATCTATCTATCTATCTATCTATCTATCTATCTATCTATCTATCTATCTATCTATCTATCTATCTATCTATATCTATCTATATCTATATCTATATATATATATATATATATATATATATATATATATATATATATATATATATATATATATATATATATATATATATATATATATATATATATATATATAATTATACAACTATTCTATTGCAAACATATAAGCTTGTATTATATATAAACACAAAAATATACTTATCTGTAAATAGTATATAATTATTCAAATAGCTGCATTTACAACAAATATTTCGCCACTTTTATAAACTAGCATATTTATAACTGTATTACTGGATTAATTGTATGACTATATTCCAAACCCAAACACTTATAATACATGTAAGAGATATGCGTAAATATGTAGCATTTGTGTTGTCCGGTACTTACGCAGTACGTGCCCAACACGATCCTCCACCCCCAAATTACACTAGTCTCAATATTGACGGTGACACACCCTGCAATGCCAAATCATGAACACAATTCTACTGATCAGCAGACATACGCAAAGGGTTGTTTCTTTTTCCTCCTTAAGATGGACGTCACCACCTAAACGCATCGACCTCGCCTTTTAAGGGGGTCTCCAAGAAAGGGTGGGTCGAGCAGAACAAAGGACGAAAATGTTAACGAAAGATCGCGAAAGTCTGTTTGAGATAGCGATCGGAGACTGACAATCGCCTCTTTTCCAATACACACACACCTGCCAAGACAACTTCATCGGTGATCTCCGCTTAATGGATTCTCCAACAGTCATTAATGAGAGGGTAGAGCGGTGCTTACATCGCTTTACAATGTTGTTCACGCGAACCGTATCCGCATAGGATGGACGGGACATGGAAAGATGATTCCCTCCCTCTTCCGCTCCCTTCCCAGCCTCTCGGATTTTTTACCTGTAAGTCTTAGCTTAGCATGACTTCTGGATGAACTCTTTCTTTAACGAGATCCATGCTGTATGCATGTTTAGTGAACAGCGTGCAAGTAAATAAATACCGTATTTGGTAATATTGGAATGAGTTGTCCCAAGAACCTCCCCCCCGTAGATATCTTGCGTTGACCACCACTCCCAATTGAAATATCTCAATACAACCACATAACAATATTGCAGTTTTAACTTTGATTTTTAATAGTAATAAAAATGAAATATAAAACATTTTGATATTTGAAGTAATAACCAAGGATATTACTTTGTCTATAAAACTATAAAAAATATTGCAATACTCTTAAGGAAATGTTTTGTTTTGGTTTTGGAGTGCTTTTTTGCAACACGAGGGCTGATGAGACCTGAACCAACTGCTACGAACATCCAAACCACATTGGGATTCGAACCCACGAAACTGCGGTTCCGGAGTCCAGCACCCTAACCATCCGGCCATCGTTCGGCTTTAAGGATATGAGTTATACTAATTGGTCCATATGAGTTTGTGTTTGGATTTGTAACATTCGAAAGTTTGAATGAGCTCTAATGTCCTTTTTATTTCTTTTATTTGGTATCAGGATTATACCTGTGCTACATCTCCGTTCTACTAAAAAGAAAAGCTGAAAATCAATTAACAGATCATGTACAGTTACCCATAACGCAGTATATAAAATCGGTATATGCTTTAGTAACCAGATTTTGTCGCATCCTTGTTCGAACAGCTCTTCATCTGTGAATAATTATTTCTATAAGATGCTCCTGTTTCAGTATAGTTACATAGAGTTTTACGGATTTACTTGTGAAAGGATCAACACCCAATCGGGGATAACCAACTGAAGATTATTTTGAAATCTTTGCCGTATGTCAGAAGAAAGAGCTGTTAAGTATCGACACCCTATATGGTGACATGGGTTCACATTGAGAACCCTGTTAATTGATGTCTCATAGCACTAGACAGACAAAAACCGCCATTTTAACGGTTTCAGATACATGACTAAGTTTTACGTATTTACGTCTATTCAAGCTCCTGAAATTTTTTGACATTCCCCAATTTTACATAAAATATATTACTTGCACTTATAAATTTACATTCGGCTACACAGATGTAAAGAAAATGTGTTGCATATATATATATATATATATATATATATATATATATATATATATATATATATATATATATATATATATATATATATATATATATATATATATATATATATATATATATATGACTACTCGATGATCTCACTTTGACGGCAGTATGAAAAATTAAATAGTAAATACAAAATAATAACAAATAGAAAAACTGTTTTCAAACAAACGAAATTAATAAAACAAATTATAATATTTGTATTATTTTTTCTAGCATCAGGTGTTAACACTTATTGCAGAGAAAACCAAAAAATTAAATCATTTTCTAGCTGTTTCTGAAAAGGGAAGCAAAACTGTGTATTAATTAATCAAAAATATTTATTCAGAATATTAGAGATTGCTACCTCCAAATCCTTTTATAATTTTATTATATTTTACGTCCGTAAGAAATAAACGAATAGCAATCAATACTGAAATTAGAAACTTTCGATTCGTGCTTGAAAAATAAGAAACACTCATCAGCATCCGTGAAATGCAACAGGTGCAATAGATATGTCTGCAACTGACTCTCTGGAAAATAAGAATAGTGATTACAGTTATTAAAAGCTAATAAGAAAAGAGCTCTTTTGTTTTCCAGTCTTGACATTAGATTTTCTATGCTACGTTTTATTTATTTTTTTTACAAGTAAAAGTCATTGTTCATCTTTAGTTTCATTCCTTTCATTACTTTCTTTGAATATTTTAATAGTTTTTGGTTTGCAAATAAAATTGATTTCCGCGAACGATATCTATAATTGAGGTGAAGATATTGAAAATGGTGTAAGTTCCCAGTACCTTTCCTTTTCAGCGAAGGTAGATAAACAATCTACCAAATTTTAAAGTATTTGCTATTACAGTAGAACCTCGGTATAACGACCCCCTGTGGGACCAACATCATATGGTCGTTGTAACGAATTTAAAAAAAATATTGAGCAAAGAAATAATGCAACAATACATACCTAGAAAACACTTCTATTTCTTTGTATTTCCATTACTGAATTTTTGAAAAAAAAGTCTGATGAACGCCTGTTTCAAGTTCATTTGGAAATTTTTCATTGTCCCTGATTCCATATCCGTTAGATTTTGAAGAAAATCTTCAGAATAAAATTGCCCTTCAATGCAAGGTATTGATTGCATTGAAGGCTGTTTTTTCACTCACTTTTTCAAAAGCTTGGACGATTTCTTCTCCGTCGTCGGAATCGAATTGAAGTTGCACCAGAGTACAATTTTTTTTTCAAATAGCCCACTTGCTTATGAGTTTTCGGGCTAAAATTGGCGGTCGCTCTAACGAAAACTAATACGCTTGGGGTCGTTGTAATGATTCAAAATTAACATTATTCCTATGGTAAAATAATTGGGACTTTTTAAGTTGGTCGTTCTAACGAAGGGGTCATTGTATCGTAGGGTCGTTAAAAACAGGTTCTACTGTGCTTATATTTTTTGCCATTTTGAAAGGCATTTCAGGAGCTTTGCACTAAGTTAATTTTTCGGCAGGAACATCGAATAAGGCCAGAAAATAATTTTATATATTATAAAGATTCACTTTGTAAAACAGTGTTTATGTGTGATACCTAATAAAGATATAAGTTTCTTTTATTAATTGCATCCTGTGGTGTGTGATGATCACTAACAGATGAGATTGCAATATTCGAAATTTAATAGATTTCACACCGTTTTATTCTGTATAATTCATAACTTAGATTTAAGATTTTCATCAATATATATTCGCAAAAATTACTCGGGCATTAAAATAAAGTTATAAGTTAAAGTATACCAAGCAAAATCATCGAAACATAACTATGAAACGTAAGAAAGCTTGGCACGATTGGCACGTGGTCAAGATTGGCACGTGCCGTAAACTTTAAGAAAAGAATACAATACAGCTCTAGATCAACGATTAAACTGGGTTTTTTTTAGAGTTAAAAACAGGCTAAAAACCATTTCTTCATATAGAGAAAAAACTGTTAAAAGAAAGGAATGATTTTCCGACCCTATCTACCGATTCTGGATTTGAAAACATAAGATATATCAACCTTGTCGTAAAACTTTGGCAGTTTTCTTGTCCTTCGAAAAGACAAATAAGGCAGTTAAAAGGTACATCTTGTGCATAGTTAAATTATGTAAACATGTAGATAACGTCTGAACACGAGATATTTTCTCAAACCTATTATTAACTTGCTGGTATAGCCTCCACTTCTCATTTTTTACTTTAATGAGTTCGCACCTATTTAAAAACCAGCAAGATGTTTCAACAACGACTTGAAATGATACATATTAAATTAATTTTTGCTTTTACTTGTTCACTAGCTATTTGGTAAGTTAGTATAGCTTCAGTTGGACATAGAAAAATTTGGCTGGTCCTCCGACATCAAATATTCATAGCTGTCGGACCAATAGCAGCCCGTCCCGGGTGTAATGATCTGCGTGACATGCCATGCAACGAGGTGCCGGTGACGCTCGACATACCTGTCGACGTTAATAATGGGCTTGAAGGGCCATCTTGCATGATTGAAGTTGTAGTTAGGCGGGAAAAGTAATGTCTATGAATTAGTTCTCCATTTTTCAAGACAAGGGCGTGTTCCATATCGTTAGCAGCTACTGGGAAATGTTTTCCCAGATGAACACCCTGACAAATTGACACATGAAAAATGTCCATACTGCCAGCACCTCATACTGCATTGATTGATTTTAGACAGTAGGAAGATCAAGGGCAATAACAGGTGGGAAAGAGACTGATAATTTGATGTACTTCGAAGTGACCACAGCCTTTGATAGGCTAGCTACTGTGACTCCACGCTTCGTCAAAGTCTAATTGGTGTTCTAAATTTCTAGAAAACAAAAAGAAATACTATTTTACCCTTTACACTTATTTCTATTTAACCTGTCTCTTTAGATAAGTGCCCGGAGTCCTATAATCAAATGAGTCAAAGGCTGTTGTTTATTTTAACTCCATATGTTATTCTTTAAATAACCAATTTGCATCAAAAAATTAATTTAAGAATTTATTTGAATATTTTAATACATAATATATACTCGATAGATTAATTAAAATCATTTATCCCTCATTATGTAATTAAGGTATACACTGGTTTATAGATTATCAACTTTACTATAAAAACATCCTCTTAATTATGATGGTAATCTATAGAGTTGTTTTGGGAAAGTAAACATTTTCCAATTACTCCTTAATCATCTGTTTTCCTCCCTCTAAAACTCCATATTTACTCTAAATATGAAGGTTTAGGCCACACCCTATATAAGGCAGACATAAAATTTAAAGTACTTCAACCTTTTGTGTTGGAAAGACGTAACGTGTCACTTTAATAAAAATGCGTCACTTTAATAATCTACTAGCTGCTTCGCACCCAGCCTTCGGTCTGGGTTATACATGTTCCCATGTAAAGTTTTAGAAACATTATTATAGGTATTCATATTCATAAAAATCTAAAAATCCTAAACCTCGTTCGCAAGATTGTTCACAAATATGATAGTTTATTTATAATGGATAATCACAGTTATAACTACGTATATGGTCTATGTTGCCTTTAAACCGCTGTATTTTGATGCCAAATTCCACAGCCTTTTCTATTAATTCATGCAACAGTGTGTTATAGTTGGCAAAGATGGATTACTATACGTAGAAAGGCATAGCGTACAAACATTCTCAAAACTTTCATTTAAAAAAATAGTTATGTCTCGTGGCGTCCCATAGATTATCTCGAATATTGTAATAATAGTAAATAAACTAACTTTTAACAGAAACTACAAGTCAAAGGTCACTTCAACCGAGCCCTCTGCTAATTAATTTAAAGCGTAAGAGGTAAATGTACGTTTAAATTTCTCATAAAAACTAATATAGTTAGTTTTAAAATATAGTTTTAACACGGTAATTGAAATATATTCCAAACCGACGTTCGGAATCTATACAAAAAGCACGCTTGTATGCTCATACTAATATAGTAAAATGAAAAGAAAGATGTTAAATAGGCAAAGGAGAAAATTACATTGAGGTCTTAAATCATGAATATAAATATAAAATGTTAGATCAAATAGAATTTCCTTAAGTTTATGGAAAATCTCTTTCTAAATTCCCTTATATAATAATAGTCTAAGTTGTCTGTCCTCGAATTTATGAAGCGGTTGTACCTGAAATGGATAAAAACATCCATGTTTTATTTTTGATCAGTTAGGGTTAGCAAAGTTCAAAGCGAGTCCGAAAACGTTCGAAATCCACCCCGTCCCCGCTTTTCCAGTATTTAATGCCATTATTTCAAGCTCTGTTGTCAAGCAGAACATTAAATTTATCAATTTATCACATAATAAATAGTTAAAATAACATTTTTTACTAACATTATGAAGTCATTTCTTTAACCATCGTCTTTAATCATTTATTATTTTAAATTATTTAAATGTAGTAGGCATTATTTTCATACGTTTTATCACTGAACTTAGATATTACATAAAGAATTTTCTTTTTTATTTGGCTTAAATAACTGATTAGGTACATGTGTGCTAATTTTAAATTTAATCATCGATTATTTTTTGTTGCAATGAAAATTTTATCACCGGTATTAACAATTTATTTTCCTAAATGCCTACGACTCTATTTCACAGACTAATAAATATCTACAGTCTAAGTTATATATCTTTGAAAATTAAGAAGTTTGTTCGTTTGTGTGTTTGTTTTTTTATACATAATCTCACGGTTTGCAATCGATTCACTAAGTTTTGGACATCATTCACATATACCGCCAAATAATCACTGTCAATATTAAAACCTGCTGTTCATCCTATCACGTAATATGAGAAGATAAATTAAAGTTGGCAACTAACATGCGGTCAGTAAAGATAAACAAATTATTGAGAGTGTACCAGATAATTCTCAGCCCAAAAAACAAACCCTTTTTTTTTTTACAATTCTAGAAAATTAAAAATTTTACTGATCCCGTCATTAGATGGGCTATATGCTATTTTTAAATATAAGTTTATTATAGATTATCAAACAAAAGAACTTTAGTAAAATGTATATGTCAATACGCTAAAACAACATTTTGTTTACTCAAAGTTACTTTATGTTCACCAAATGTTATAACAATTATTTTCACCTTGAATACCAATCTAATGATTTTAAACATATTAAAGTAATTTAAATAAACTTTATTTATGATCATGTGTGTGTATTTTTTCAAAAACATTTTTTACCGTTTTTCAATTCGATTATAAATGCAAACCTCGCTATAAACTATTTCATCGAACACACCCTTTGAAAAGAAACGAAAGCAATTTCTCGGGCTAAACCCAAAGTCATTTCTGAACGGTGACAAAATGATAAATTGGTAAAGGTTGTGTCTAAAATGTTTGCAAGATTTATTCCATCTATTTAATATTGCCTGAAATTTCGAAGCCAAGTCAAAGAAGATTTCTCCATACATTAGTTCTGATTTAGACATTAGCCATGAGGTTGAGGACCTTACCATTTGAAAAGCAACTTGTTCGAACCCCAGTTTTTTTCCTCTTTTTTCCTCCCTTTCACAATGTTTCCATCTAAGTCACGAGTATGCCCGTTATTAATGGATTTCGTCGATGAAGTTCCCTGTAATTGCAAAGTAGCCACTAGTTATACTAATCAAGCCCGGCTTTTTACCATTAGCCGAGATGGCATGCGATGACACACTTCAATTGGGGCGCGATATTGATGAGGCAGCGACCAGCATAACGAGCAGAGAAATCTCAACAAGACGAGGTTTTCGTCGATGCTATCTCGTGGTGGATTCATTTGCTATTCTTGGACTGTGGACCGCGAGTTCGATACCGCGGGCGGCGAGCGTTCCCACAGGCTACGTTAATTGAGACATTACAGTTTAATGTATCCATGCGTGGAATTAAATGGATTCTAGGTATTCATTAGTACGTAGCGTCGTCATTTTCTCGTTGCTTTAGCCACAATGAGAATACTCGTTGTCAAACCAGATCATGCAAATCTAACTCGGAACGAGCTGTGATCTGCTGAGCGTATAAAAAAAATTTTTTTTTCGAATGAGTTATGTAAGTATTGTAATCGACCAAACATTTAACATCGAGATTTTGATGGCTCTTTACGTTGTGGACCTACCCAAGTCAAAATACCTATTTTGTAATACTGATAGATATATATATAGAGAGAAAGATAGATATATATATATATACAGATATAGATAGATATATGTAGATATAGATATATATAGATGTACATATATATAGAGAGATATAGATGTATATAGATGTACATATATATATAGAGAGATATAGATGTATATAGATGTACATATATATATAGATATAGATGTGTGTATATATATATATATATAGATAGATATAGATATAGATATAGATAGATAGATAGATATAGATACAGATATAGATATATATATATAGATAGAGATAGAGATAGATAGAGATAAAGAGAGATAGATATATAGAGAGAAAGATAGAGATAGACATATATATATGTATGAGAGAGAGAAGAGAGAAAGAGGGAGAGAGAGAGTCAGACAGAGAGAGAGACAGAGACAGACAGATAGAGACAGAATCTAGAACGGATTCACCTGGAGCAGGATTTCTTTGGAACCGAAGGGAAACCCTCGAATTGTTTCTCAAGAAATTTTTAAGCACTGTCTAAGAAAATATGTAAATACATTCCCTAATTTTTCTTTAACCCCTATCATAAAATTAATATTAGTAGTTACTACGCTAGAAGCGCAACAAGATGGCTCAGAAAAGTGATGTGACAAGGAGTCATTCAAACCACACGCGAAAGTAAAGACACTAATGGGGTGAAACAGTCATCAATTATCTTTTTGCTTATATCATTTCATTAAAAAAAATTGCATCCATGTCACCTTTCGTATTATATACATTGTTATACTGCTCTATATTGTTTAGGTTTTATGCTTATGTACAATTAATAAATAATAGGCAGTTTCTTCTTAAGTAATATTTAGTCAGGAATTCCGTTGCTGTGTACGTCGTAAGAAAAGATCTCGGTCGGATAAAATGTTTGAGAACAATTGATCTAGAGAAAACAAAATTCAAATATGTATATTACACCAGAACTGTAGTTTTCTATCTAACATAGGGTTACACTGACAACCGGAAGTAGTTTACTTGCTACTTCTGATTACTCAATCGCTATTTCTAATTACTAACTGGTTAAAATTTTAATGTAAATATATATTGGTCTTTCTTCTCATAACGGCTAGCCACTGAAAAGCGTGAAAGGTACCAAAAGATGGAAAATGATCCAAGGAAGTCATTTCGGCCACTTACATTCAGAAACTCAAGTTTTTTAAAATGATATATTTAAAAATTGACCAAAAACAATTTAATTGTATGAAACATTCATTTCCATTGTTGACTTAGTTTGAATAAATGAAAGCTTTCTCATTGTTGGCATCCATGACGGATATTTCGTATTCCATGTAACACACACATACACACAGACATACACATAATTAAAGTTAGAGTGTAACAAAATGCATCTATATATTTTTTATGTATTTGTCTATGTATGTATTTGAGGTCGCCTTCTCACGAACCAAAGCTGAATTTATTTAGACCATTTAAATCGCAAAATTACAATTAGTTAAAAAGTAATCAAAATAATAGAATAATTTGTGAGGCTAAATATTGACTACAGTTACAACTATCAGTCGCACACTATAAGACTGATACTGCTCTCTATTTCTATTTGAAATATATCTCCGAAATGCCACGATATTAAAACAATTTTCTGTGAGTATACGAGTATGTCCATGGGAGTCTACTCACGAATTTTATAACAAAAATACGTTTTGACAATTGATAGTACTGTTGTGGTGTAGTACATTGCTGCTGTTATTTCAAAGTCATTTATAACCCAAAGTTACTTTATATCGTTTTTAATTATAGTATAATACCACTGATCTATATTACAATGTTCAAAATCAGAACAAATGACAAGGAAATATGCAATATATATATATATATATATATATATATATATATATATATATATATATATATATATATATATATATATATATATATATATATAAAGAATTAAAAAGTAAAAGAAGCACTCCACGTGCTACGCCTCAAAAAAAATTGCCAATGTCCAAGAGAACGCTGCATTCTTTTCCTTCCTTCTTTCTACTCAGGCAACCCTATACTTTTTCCTTTATCCTGTGCTGATGTGTTCTTTGTTCCATTGTCATTTCTACAATGCGTCCTTTCCCGGCTCTGCCCAGAAGGACCGGGACTCCACGGATGGTCCCGAATCGCCTCCTGGAGACCAATCACAATTCTCCAAAACTTGGTGAAGTTTAAGCGCAATTATTTCCACTGGCCACACCACACGCTTCCTGGAGTCGCGGAAAAAAAACTTGGGCATTTAACCCACAACGTGTGAGTGCGGCGAGCAAATCAGTTTCGCAAACCTTATGTCAAACATAGCTGCACTCTCACAAGTACCATAAAATGGATCTGTACTGAGAATATTGGCTTGCTTTCACTCTGTTAACCTACGGAGAAAATAAAATTCCCCTCAGTTTCCTGGCAATTTAAGAATTCTTTAGAAAAAAAAATATTCCACGTGATAGAACAGAAAATTCTCTAGGATACTACCTTTTCTCTTTTTAAAAAAACATGCAGTAAAATGTTAAAATTATTTCCGAGAAATTTCAGTATACTCTCTTTCAAAAGCAAATACATACATTGAACTGACGAATTAAAAAAAAGCATCTTTAAAGAACTTTCTGTTCGTTTTTAAATAATTCTTTAAATGCGAACAGAGGGAACGATATTTTTATTTATAAGTTTTCCTCATAAGTTCACATTGATCGTGAGGAATCCAGTATGGCAGGCTAGACCTACCTTAAAAAGTACAGCACACTCTCTGATATTGGCTACTGTTAAAACTAGCCTATGGCATGAAAGTCATTTATACGCACAGTTTAGCTACAAATATCACTACAAATGTAAATAATCTTCTTTGGAAAGGATTACTCTTCTTCATAAACCTAGAAATTAGTCTCATTCTAATTGCTTTTGAGCATCATTTGTCAACATCTTCAATATAATTCGCACCATTTGGTTTCGAAGGCTGCAATAACAGAGCAATTTTCCAATTTGCTCAACTGTCTAATCCGACGACCAACATTATCCAAGGTGCAGACATCAGTCTCGATTTCTGCAAGTTCTGAGTATTGGCTCTGTGCATATTTTTTCGATTTGGAGTTTTTCGTCTGTCTCGTGTTATCACCTTTGTTATACAATGAATAATCCACGAATTCGCTTTGCTGCCTTTTATTTACAAGCACAGACTAGATACATGTTTTGAGTACAGGAGGAGAGCTTATCGCCTCGTCCTTTCGCTTCGAAGCATAATTTAGATCCATCTGTTCAGGCAGAGTGACAAAATATTCTCAGCAGTGCCATCTAGTATGGTACTAGTGTCCTACAGGCTTTAATCAAAAAAGGATTGAATATTATTGTACCGATGTACTTTCCCACGATGGTCAGCACGTGAATACACAGCTGTGGAATAAATTTCCAAGAAGAATTTAGGTGCAGCTGTTGTCTTCGAATTTTAGTGGGAACCCGTGAGGAGAAATTGTAGATAACGGAGAGACACAAGTGTAACGGTCAAGCCCAGACAGGGATGTAGCCGTGAGATATGGGGGCAGAGGCTAAGCAATAATGTCAACTTTCACTAAAGGGGACATTTTAATGAGCCCACTACACACCCGAAAGGGATGCAGATGTGGGAAAATTCCACCAACAAGTGATTGGCAAGGAGGAAAAAAAGGGGCGTTGAACCGAGGTGTAAAGTTGTCGAAAGTTTGAGAAGGAGTTGATGGCGGGATTCAAGAGTTGCTGAATATCCAGATCCGGTGAGCAAGCCAGGGACAGTAATCTATTCCCGAATTCGCATGCGTATGATCGACGGCAGCATAGACGTCCTTTACGTTCGCACCGACGTCCAGCCTGTTGACAGCCCCTGCCTGCTCCCCTGTAATTACTGGAGGTAAACTTAATAATATTCATTATTACCTGGACTCAATCTTTTGATAAGGAATACTATTTCAAGACTATTTGATAAATAGAAAAACCAAATACGTTTAAAACTAGTCAAGTGATGTATTAATTTGTAAATATTGTACATAATAAATGTTTTAGTTTAAATATTAGGTATTTTCCTTTAATTCCATAGTTTATATTTTACTGTGTTTCCCCTTTAAGAACGAACACTGGTGTTTGTGTTGTAAGAACATTACAATAATTATAGTACAGGATATTTGTGATACAGTTTTTAAAACTTAAAAGTCAGTTCTGAATTACTAGACAAACACCGATTGAAGAATATACTACGTTATATATACGATATAGTTTTATGGAGTAGAGTGTAAATAATTTAATCGTTTAAGTCGGATTTAATATTTCAAGTTTAATCAAAAATAAAACTGAAGGAAATCCACCTTATAAGCTATGCGATGTTGGCCCTTTCATAAGTGTACTAGAATTTAATTGTAAGGAATTTTATTGAAATTTAAATTTAACACATCTTTTAGAACTAGACATTCCCATAGAATCTGAATCGAATTATTTTGATTCTAAAAATCAGTCTCAGGATAATCAACCTACCGATACAACTGTCCAATCTTTCATCTAAGATTTTATCTTCAATTTATATAGTAGAGAGATACATGAAAATAAATGTTTTTAAAATAGTAAAATATTATAAATTAATATAAAAATCAATTTTTACCACAGCTGAGACATAATAAAGCGTATAAAGCGTTTGATGTGTATATCATATGTGAGGTAAAAAACAGGCAAATAGTTAAACGGTTTTGGATCAGTTTTTAATTAACACATTGTTTGCGGTTACATTTCGCAGTGGAATTGTACCGGGAGCGGGAGTTTTGAGCATACATTTAGTTATTCAATTAAATCTCAATACATCGAAAATTATTTCATTTTTTAACCCTCCGAGTGGATCAACACCGTGGAAAAGAAGTCTCCAAAAATACGCTAAAGGTTTATTGTGTCAGTGGCCAAAGCGTTCTATGATTTTTTTACTTCACCCTTTGTCGACTAGAATAGAATACGGGAAACCCACCCTCGTTTTTGTCCCTTTACTTCCGGTTATAAATAGGTATATAAATAGATATTATAGATTGTTAATTTTTAATACACATAATACTCGTCAAGTCTCGAAGATTATCCCATAATAAATTATGGATTCTAAAAGTACAAATAAAAATATTCTTATGAGAATTATTTATATTTTTTTACGAAAGTCATCCAGGATATTTAAGTGGTGCAATTAGAGATACGTCTATTACCACAAACGAAATACTCCGAAATAGAGATTTATAAAGCCATGAAAAGCTATAAGTGTCTTTGTGCCTCAGAGAGTAGGGGTACATCCCTCAATAAATGTCAAAGAGGGGTGCAGTTCCTAAACAATCGACCTGACCCTCCTACCTCTAACACTGGCAGAAATGTACATTACATTCACTTTCAGAACGTTTTTGGAGGTCGAAAATTGTACTTGACAACCACTTTGAAGTCATCATCGGTTTGGCGGAATTGTACGTGCGAACCGCTTAGAGGGTTAACCAACTTTTCGTATTTTATATTGAAATATATAAACAAATACATAAATAGAAATATATAAATAGCAACCATAAGATTTTTGTAAACAAAAAATATATTTTTTAGTGGATAAATTTATAATAGTATCGTAAATATGAAAAATCAAATAGAAATAGTAGTATATAGTTTTAATTTTTTCGAATTATGTTATATACAAACATTTTTACATTATAAAAAAGTGAAAAGAGCAGTCATGAAACTAATAATGTAAAAACTAGTTTTTGTCTAAATTTTTCCAGAATTTATGTAATAGACAAGAACATTCGGCTTCGTTTTCCTGTATATACCGTTAATTTTGTACCCACAAACAAACCATGTTGTTACACTAACCCGTACTAGTACATGGCCCGCACTCATGTATCAATCGTCAGAAAGCGTACTAGTACGTGTCCCGCATTCATTGTGTTAATATCTTTTAAACTAATTGGAATTTAAGAATATAAATGGCCAAAATATCTTCTTCGTATCATTTTCCATCTTTTAAAAAATTATTCACCTTTCTGGTCCAGCTGCTTGCGAGACGATAGACGCACGTGGATAGATACAATCAGATTTTAATGTAAAGTAACTGAAATTAGCCATTCAGTAACCGGAAGTAGTAGGTAAATTTCTATTTCCAATGGACGGAAGTAACCCCAAACTGGATAGAAAACTGCAATTCTGCTTTAACACATTGTATGCGGGACACGTACCAGTACGTTTTCTGACGATTGATCCTTGAGAGCGGGTCACATACTAGTACGGGTTAGTGTAACAACATGGTTTGTTTATGGGTACAAAACTACCGATATATACAGGAAAACGAAGCTGAATGTTCTTGTCTACTACACAGGCTTGCAATTCTGTCACTTTTCTCACCTTTAGTCACTTTTTTTACAATTGATCACTTTTAGTCACTTTTTTAAGTAAACAGTCACTATTAGTCACTTTTTTCATGGTTTATCAAAGCAAAAGTCTGTTGTTGAAAAAAGAAAATCTGAATTAATAACAAAATAATTTAATAAAAGACCAAAAATGGGATGCTCTAATCTTATTTTTATTATTAAAATGTAACTAGTCATATGGTTTCCAGAATTTAGTGATTTTAAAAAGTCGTAAAGAAGTTCCTGAAATGTACATTTGTACTGAAATGTACATTTAATACATTAAAGTAATTTACGTCAAAGCACACATTTCTCTTTTTCTTTTTCTTCACAGTTTTTGTTTAGATACTCTAATCTAGCTATGTCCATATTTCAAAACATCATTAATATATGCAGAAAATTGTGATTATAAAATCAATGTATTGTAAGTATTCAAATCTAATTTATAGATTCTCTTGAATAAAAAGCAATGTTGAGTTGTGTTAAAATTTTTTGTTTAACACAAACAAAAACCTTTTTTTTTTTTTTTTTTTTTTTTACACTAAAATCATGTCTTGCATGAATCATTCGATTTAGAGTTAAAATAAATAGAAAAATCTTAATTTTAGTATCTGTAATCAAGAGGAGAAAAAAATTGCATTTTTTATTCAATGTTACTTTTTAGTCATTTATTCTGTATTATTTGTCACTTTTCTCACCTTTTTGAAAGTACCTCAGCGGTTGCAAGCCTGACTACATAGATTCTGGAAAAATTTAGACAAATAAAAACTAGTTTTTACATCAGTCTATGCGAAACTACAGAACGGAAGGTTGATTAAAAAAAATCAATTTAGACTTAAAATTAACTTTTTATTTATCATAGCGAAAATATTATATGTATGTATATTTATATAATATATATATATATATATTTGTATATATATATATATAATATTATTTGTCTATATACTTGTTTACAGATTTCAATATAAAATACGAAAAGTTGGTTTTAAAAATTAGATTATTTTCGATCCATTGAGATTTAACTGAATAACTAAATTTACGCTCACAACGCCTGCTCCCTGTACAATTCCGCTGCAAAATGTACCCGCACACAATGTGTTAACATACGTAAGCCAATTTTGTTTCTATAAGTTAAAAATGTGTTCCTAGTTATCGTGTTTAAGCCCCAAAACACAAATTCTCAAAATGGTATTTTCGGACTTCAAATGGTCGAAAACATAGATTAATATAAATTTCAGGATAGAATATTTTGGGGATAATAATTCTTTCTCTATATTACGTATACGAGAAAGTAAAAAGTAAATGCAAAAGAGAAACATTGTATCATTATAAGTTGTACCGTGATGATCTGCACGTTCCATCGAACACCTATTCATAGATTTCATAATATCCATCGATAGTCACGTTAAATAATTCATTATTAATGGCTCTTTCTAACGCTAAGATTATAATTAATGGTGCGTAGAGTTTTCTCGAGGAGGTTTCATTTAGAGTATTCCTTCAGAACCATCAATCGGAAATAGATGAAGAAAGATTAAGGTAGGGATGCGTGATACTGTAGGAGGAAATGTTTCAGCTCTTGAATACGATATCGTTGATCAAAGAACTTGTTGAATGGCGTGTTTAATCCACAATAACACCAAGTTCTTTAAAATATAATACAGCTAACTATTTTTGAATTAATGAATATAATTAAAATGAATGTTTCTGTTTAAAAATCCTCCGTTTCTATTGTCTATTTTAAGAAAAATTGGTGAGGTTTTTTTTTGGTAGACATTGTAACAAGTTAGGTCAGTTATCTTATTCCTAAATATGTGAATAGGCAGAAAACACGAGACTTCTGTCTCTAATGTAAGGACAAAGATCCCTGCTACTTTTTAACCCCTTCCCGGTTTTTCCCGAGCTGAACTCGGGCAGGCGAAATGTACCATCCTGGCTCATCCCGAGTGTAGCTCGGGCTCTGTGAAATTTTACACTGTGCAATCAGTCTTTCCCAAATTATCTCACATATGCTTTTTATGGTTTCGAATGCTTTTGTTTACTTTTCTGGCTACTAGATTATTTGCTGCTCAAAGAGAGACAGCAGAGGGAAGACGGTAAGGAGAGAAACAAGGTTCTACTGTCCAGATTGCGATATTGGACTCTGTGCAGTACCTTGTTTCCGATTGTATCATACATGATCAAATTTTGATTAATAATTTCATAATCATTTATGTAAATGCAAAGGATATAAATAAAATTTAATTCAAGATAAAAGCTAGGTATTCTAAGCTTTATATTTATAGTTAGTGTGAATTGACTCCAAAATCTAATGATTTCTTACGCACAGAAAGCCAACTATACAGGTAAATTACTCATTTATTTACATTAATTGCATTAATCTCTAGGAAATTTTGTATGCGAATGATGCTATTATGTTCAAAAAGCTATGTATGAAAATAAGCATAAAAAATTGACATTGTTTAACCCATAATCCCGAAATAAAATGAACCTGGAAGAGGTTAACGTAATCAATAACCCAAAATTTAGTAGTTTTAAGAGCAAGTCTCAATGAGAAATGAAATATTGTCCTGTCATTTACACTGTTCTTAAAAATTAGAGGAATATTTCAAAAGCTTGACATAGTTTCAGTTCGACTAAAACTTTCTGAATGAAGTTATTTAAGTGACTCTCAGTACAGTAGCCGTTCATGTTCAAATATATTTCAGTACTGGGAAAACAAACATGTGGAATATATAGGAGTAATATAATAGTATACCGCAATTTGCGTTTGAGTAACACTTTCCAAAGTATTTTTTAAATCATGCTTTGTTTCAAGATAGCTCTTAAGTACGACGCAAATAAGCCATCGAGTACGATCTTAGTACGACTTACCATCAAGATGTTAGGTTCACTTTGTATATCG
Organism: Pardosa pseudoannulata; assembly: GCA_032207245.1. Classification (NCBI taxonomy): domain Eukaryota; kingdom Metazoa; phylum Arthropoda; class Arachnida; order Araneae; family Lycosidae; genus Pardosa; species Pardosa pseudoannulata. The sequence goes on along the minus strand of CM063501.1, from coordinate 116,819,072 downwards.
ATGAAAGAATTGTAATCGTTTAGTCTGTGTTAACTTGTGAAAACGTATGTTGGTAACATATGTATGTTGTCGATGTCCGCCATGGTTGTAACCTTCGCAGCTGCTTTACCAACAATAATAAATCTTAATGTTTCTAATTAAGAACTCTTTCTTAATTTCTAAATTTCAAGAGGCTGATTATAAATCAACCTTATAAAGAGGATATCTAAACTAAAAGATTTATTCTGCACGATATCTGAGAGTACAAAGAGGTGTTTTAGACTCAGGACACTGCTGTCCACTGGGATTATCTCGTACTATTTATGTATAGTAAGACAAGTAAAAATGTTAACTACTACTGTTAGTTCTGAAATCCAAAAATTTTTAGGCCGAACAATGGCCCTGCTCTTCGGTACCGGAATTCGTGGGTTCAAATCCCGTTGATTTCAGGGATGTTCGTAACCGTTTGGAATCTATTTTCAGCAGAACATACCGATCTCATTAACCCTCGTGTAGTAAGAAAATAAACCGTAGCGCTCCAAATAAAACCAAAATCAAAAAATTTTAACGATTATAGTACTTCCGTTAATTTGTTCAAGGAAGAAGAAACTTTAACCTACTATTGACAATTACCGAAATGCAAAGCAAACTTGCTTAACCGCATATTGACCACAGCCAGAATTAAAGGCAATTGCGAACAAACCCTCAGCAACGAAATTAGAATAAACGGATTCTAGTGCAAAAAGGCCTTAACAATTGTACTATTGTCTGAAGTAGCATAAAGTATTTTTGAAGCATTTTAATTGTAATTTCAAGTTTTGCAAAGAGTGAATACATTTTGCAGTAGTATTTCACTTAAAATTTCGTGGAATTCGTGTAATGATTTTTTATAAGACAGAATTTTAAAGAGCTATACATTTATCTTTAACCTTTTTTATCATGACAGTACTTATAAGTATCGCTTGAATCAAACACTTATATTCATAATAAAGCCGTTTTTCGACGATTTTTTAAAGCCGTTTCTGACGGCACTCACAAAGACATGAAGCATGCAGTTTCTACAGCAAAAAAGAAATGACAGTACTAATCAGGAATCCTTTTAATTCGCATAGTAATGAATTTATAAGTGACGTGCTGCATTCGATGATCATTTTGTGGTACAGTTGATACATGTGTTGTTGAATTAGTAAATTTAGTGGTTTATTAGCACTTATTACTAATTCAACAACTACAGTTATTTAGCACTAAATAGATTTCTATACTTCGCAGTTAAGCATTTAATTTGTTTTATTCACAGTTTAATGCTTTATTTTCTATCATAGAATCAAAAATATATGTTGGTACTAGAAAGTACCAGCTGCAAAATTAACCACTAAAATACAGTAAAGAAAAATTTCTTTTTTCTGTGATTATTCTCCATTAAAACTTATCTCATGTGGCAAAAATGTACTAAGATGGTAAATTAATTCATGATATAAAGAGTTAAATTCAGGCCATGCATCGTGTCTTTGTCCAAGCTTGGGATTGCCGAAATATTCCGCCACGAGGCTCTACTCTTTCGCCTCCAAATCAATGATGACGTTTCGTTACATTCCTGAAATTTTTGGGTAATCCTAAACTCATTCATCAAACGGACATTGCAGCACGCACTCATACTAAAGATCAGAGCCGAAGCGATACGCAATGTTTCGTTGTAGTCAAGGCAGGCAGCCATTCACACCGAAGCAAGCGATTAGCCATTCGGGACGAGTCTTCAAAAGACAAGCGTAAAAAATAACATGCTGAAGAGAGAAAAAAAAGATTCTTTAAAATAGAATAAAAAATGGTTCGAATCAAGTGTGCCGCCCACTGACGAGTCCCGACCAAAATAGAGCCTAGGAGAGGTTCCTCGCTTGTTGTTTTGTTTGCACGTGATTAATGTGGAACCCCTTTCGTTCGGTGGACGTGGTCGGACTCTCAAAACTTCGTACGGGGGCGGGGCGAACGTGTTCTATCGCCGATGACGGACGCAGTAATGGGACATAAATCTTTGCTTATGGGCACTCATTAAGCCTGCTCATCAGCGACGCTTCCAATCTACACTAAATAAATCGCATTGACAAGTCGTTATATTTCACTTGCATGACTTCAGTCTCAAAGCGTTACATCTCCAACAGCAAAATTCAACCGGTCTTTAACCTCTGATACCGAGTTGGGGGAAGTACTGATATCCTGAGAACTATTCTTGGTGACACGTAGAGAAAATACTTTACTTAAATTGTGACACTCCACTGCTAGTATGCATGTGCGTAGCCGTTCTGAATCATCTTTAAGCAATAGGTTCTGGTTTCATTAGCCCTCATGATTCTAAACAGTAGACTATAACGCTCCAAACCAACCAATCTATCAAACCATGTCATGGATCATTTATCCTCTTTGAGTCATTTATCACGAAGCAAACATAAGATTTGGCCAAAGACGGATTTAAAAATATGCCGCCAAATCGCACATTTTTTAATTGATCTGATCCAAATAACAACCTATGCTACATTTCTATCAAAACTAAATACAGGTGATAAAATAAAAATACGAAAGTTATGCAAACGTTTATTTCATCATTTCTACAGTTTTAGTTTAACTTGGGGGAAACTATGCAAATAGTAAAACCTCTCAACTTTAATAATTTTATAATGATAGAAAGAATCGCTCTTAAACAGGTTTATTGAAGAAAATACCCTTTTACAAAAACTAGAGATGAGGAAAAGAGGTTGATAATAAAATATACTACAAATATACTGCGGCAAAACCTATTACTAAGAACGAAGTTTGGACATAAGAAATTCGGCCAGGTTAATACTCTGTTTTTAGTTGCCGTCTTCAAAACTTTGTCACCATAGGATATTTACCTAGCTAATCTGTTTAGAAATACGCCACTGGATATGCAGTTTCCCTTTTTAATTTGATGACATATCCGACTGCCACAATGGGTTTTCATAGCCGTTTGTATTAGAATCTAAGCTATTGGTCCAAGTCGAATTAGTCCTTCTTTAACAAAAATTTGACGGCAACAAATCAAACTCAAAATTTAATCATAGAAATTATATATATATATATATATATATATATATATATATATATATATATATATATATATATATATATATATATATATATATATATATATATATATATATATTAATATATATTAATATATATATATCTTTATTCTTTAACTATTTTTTTTTACTCATGAATCATATTAATAGAAATTCCGAACATCCATTCATAGCAAATTAGAATACGAACTTGTACGGAAAATATAATTTATGCTTAAAATACGAATCGATCATATAATAAATTATTTTACATACAACTTATTATGAAGAAGAAACTATTTTCGGAACTCGGTAAAAAAAAATTACTTAAATTTACAGTTTAAAATTGTTTTTTGTTACTTTAACTACTTTCATTAAAACACTAACCTATAAAGCTATAGGGACAACCCCGTGATTGCTAGCAAGCAAACAAGCGGCTACATAATGCCTTCAGGAAAGGAAAATGCACTACTATTTCCGACAGTTTTTGTAATATAGCAAAAACCCTTTTATGTCGTCCAACTTTTCCATTCAACAGTTATCTATTGTTACAGAATCGTGTAGCTACCTAATTAAATGAGTGCCTACTTTTTAACATCCATTCTAGTTTCGAAAAGCAACGCATCTCACCATCTTCAGCCATCGTTCAAAGGATTTTTGCAAGGTTTGGTTTGGAGCTCTACGATCTACTGTTTTGCTATGCGAGGGCTTATGTACCCAGAACTGCTTAAAACTTATTCCAAATTTGTACAATCCTCCCTGTTATCAGTGCGATTCAAAGCCATGATGCCTGGTACTGAAGAGCAGTGCCCTACCCATTCGATCAGCGTTGGTTGTTTTCTAACAGAAATAAGGTGCCTGTTATATAGAAAGAAGCTAGTGTTTCAATTAGGTGTAATTGGTTCGGAAAGCTACAGTTTACTGTTTTGCTCATAACCACAAATAAGACTTGGATATACTGCTTAAAGCCAATTTCGAACGGCTACGAATATCCCTGTTAACAGCGGGCTTCGAAATTGTGAACTCTAGTACCGAACAGCAATGCTCTATCATTCAGCCATTGTTCGGCGCTTCAACTGAGATCTCGTTAAAGAACTGTTTTCATCGCAATTGAAAGTGAGGAATAAAGAAATTTCAGGATTTTTTATTTACCGTTATTTCCCTGCCGTTTCTCATGCGACATCTACGTCCAGCCTATATTTACCGAAGTGGTCCAACTTTTTCATCGCCTCGATTCCGTCCGAAGTACCATCGTGTGGTCGTCATTAAAGAGGGGGGCATCGAACCCCGTCGCATAAGATGATTGTAATCGGATTTGTCGGCACGCCTCCCGCGGGATTAAAGTACGCGATCAGCGTCGTCAAGTTGCCTCTCTTACAGACCGTCGATTAATGAGGCATGAAATTCCCTAAGTGCTCTCTCTCGTGGGCTGGTCGGGCGATGCCGTTCAGAAAATCATCTTCCTATCCTAAGCATGCCGCGTGAGTCACGACAGAGCTGGAGAAAATTGTCATAGTTCGGGTTCTCACACGGACTCCGTAAGTTCTGGCCCTTGTTCTGGAACAAATACGTAGCTGACTTCTTTATAATGGATGTGACCTCTAGAATTTACACAGCACGAACAAAAACACATTTAAGCAGTCTTTTTATAGTAATCGTAAATTGAAAATAACGGCACTCTAGTAAATGATGGAAAATGTATAAGGTGAAAATCAGTAAGCTAAGTGATCACCATGTATAATATTAAATACTTGGAACTGAGGTTTACAGAGTTACAGCTACGATTTGCTGTGATGTCAATTATAACCAGTTGTATAGACCATAAGTTCCCAACAGGGGTCGTATCTCCCCTTAAGGGACGCTTAACCCTTCCATGGCAACGGTAGCCGGTTCAGAGCCAAATGGAGGGAAATGCAATAAAGCAGTAAAAGGGGTAGACCCGTAGACATAATAGCTAAAATATTTACATGACATTCATAAAAGTAATCAATAAATCAATCGAATGTTGTATTTACCATAATAAAATTTTAAAAAACGCCTTTAATTTCATTAATTTCATCAAGGGACGCCGTTTATCACCCTTGGGGTAGAGTAAAGAAGTTCTAACTGCCTTTCCTTCATCATATTTGGTAGAACATGGGCACAATGCACTGTCTAAGAAATGTCTAAATGCAAAAATTTCCGAATAATTATGAAATCGGAACCTCATATTGAAAAGTTGTTGAAACTCCACCTCCTCAACCATCTGTTTTATTTCACATTGATTTTATGCTTGTTTTTAATGCTAAAAAAATTACTATATTTCATAGTCATACTTTCTACGTTGAGCTTCTTACTATATAGACAAGGAGATAGAACAAATATAGTAACATGAAACAATGTTTAAATATTTGGTATAAACTATTATAGAACAGAAGACATTGAAATATTTTTCTTGTAATGGGAGGATAGATCCAAAAAAGTTTAGAAACCCATGCTGACCTTTGAAAACCTGTCGTCAAACCGCTTACCCTCACAAGCATAAAGTTTTCTTGAATTTACACCAGATAATGTACACACGTTAGATGATCTCCAGGAATGGAAATTTTTTAGCCCATTCTGTACCTTTCTCCTATCTTTCGAGAGCACTTTCAGACCCTCAGATTTATCTTGCACGTCGTCACATATACAAAGATGGTTCAGTACCTACTAAGTTCGGATTCAACAATTTAATTACTCGACTATCTAGTCGCGTAAAGCTTAGTTAATGCAATGCTTAGATAATGCTTTGTTTGTGTGACGACGTACAAGATAAATCTGAGGCTCTGGAAGGGCTTTCGACAGGGTAGGAGAAAGGTACAGAATGGGCTAAAAAATTTCCATTCCTGGAGATCATCTAACGTGTGTACATTATCTGGTGTAAATTCAAGAAAACTTTATGCTTGTGAGGGTAAGCGGTTTGACGACAGGTTTTCAAAGGTCAGCATGGAACTCTTTTGGATCTCTCCTCCCTTTACAAGAAAAATATTCCAATGTCTTCTGTTCGATACTAGATTATACGAGAGTGCCGTTATTTTCAATTTACGATTACTATGAAAAGACTGCTTAAATGTGATTTAGTTTAACTGCTCGACTATCTAATCTAGTAAAGCTTAGTTAATCCATCGGCGTCCAGCATCCTTGAGAACAGTTAATAAAATAGTTTGTAGATTTTTTTACGTTGTATTTGAACAATTAACGTTGTATTTGTAACGTTGTATTTGAAGTTTGTAGTGAAGGTAAATGGGAACCTTATGAAAAATCTTCCAAATTTTCAAATATCTTATATAATTTATAATTTCATAACTTTTCAAGACTCACCAATGAATTTCTATCTTTATGAACAGGTGCCTCATATAAAATTAAGATGTGTATGTGTGCGCGGTTATATAATATACGTATGTGTATCTAATTTCTTAGTTCTGTGTTTACATATAAATGCAAATAAATTTTCCCCGCGAAATTTTTCATTTCTACCAATGATGCACTTTAACGATTAAAACAACCCCTATTCATAAATTAGAATTCAGTAATTTTAAAAATTATTAATTTATTCATATTTTTTTACGATGAGTACTTCAAAATACCTGAATTGCCCGAGTCAGAGTTAGCCAATGTTTCTTTGCATGGCCTGTCTCTGAACTCATTCCAAACATCTCCCCCGAGTTTATCCTTTGATTAAATTGATAGTTCCGAACTGTATTCCATCATTATATTTTCTCGTGCGATTCTCTCAAAAGAATCCAGGGGAATGAGACCCTGTTGAATAGATAGCCTTTTTGCTGATATTTCCACATGAAATGAAATACATTGGATTTCTACAGTTTTACCTCCCTCATTTAATTCCCTGATTATATGATTTACTTTTACCAATAAGCAGCCTCAGTGAGTTGTTGGAGAGCTAGCTACAGTCTCTAAATCACAAAAGAAGGCCTCGATGTCAAATTGCACTCAATGTATCGAAAAGTAGAACTTACAGCTGAAAACCACTTTAACAACAGTATTAACATCGTTGGTAATCAGAAAATAATTTCTAAAAACTTATAAATATTTATAAATATGTAAACATTAGCATATAGCCCGTCATTTGACGGGATCAGTAAAATTTTTAATTTTACAGAATTGTAAAACACCCTATGAGCAGGAAAAAAATAGTTTGTTTTTTGGATAAGAATTATCTGGTACAAGCTCAATAATTTGTTTTGCTTTAATGACCGCATGTTAGTTGTCAACATTAATTTATCTCGTCCTGTTACGTGATAGGATGGACAGCAGAGTTTTTATGTGATTATTTGGTAGTATATATGAATGATGTCCAAAATTAAACGAATCGATTGCAAACCGTGTGGTTATGTATAAAAAACAAACACACAAACGAACAAACTTCTTAATTTTCAAAGATATACAACTTAAACTCTAGATATTTATTAGTCCGTGAAACAGACTCCTAGACTTTTATGAAAATAATTTGTTGTTAATACCGGTGATAAAAGTTTCATCGCAACAAAATATAATCCATGATTAAATTTAAAATTATCACATATACACCTCATATAATATTTAAGCCAAATATAAAAGAAAGTTATTGACGTAATATCTAAGTTCAGTGATAAAACGTAGGAAAATAATGTAGCTGATATTTAATTTAAAATACGTGATTAAATAAGATGATTAAAGAAATGACGCCAAAATGGTAGAAAAAAAAATGTTATTTTCATCTATTTATATTATAATAAATTGAGGAATTTAATAGCCTGCTCTTAACTGGGGAGATTAGGGCTTGAAATAATGGCATTAAACTATTAAAAAGGGGGGAAGGGGTGGATTTCGACCGTTTTCGATATCGCTTTGAATTTTGTTAACGGTAACTCAAGAATCCAATATGAATGCCTCTATCCATTCCAGATCCAACAGCTTCATACATTCGAGGACATACGGACAGATAAGTTAGGCGATTATTATATAGGGGATTAAATAATTTCTTTACTAAAATACAATAATTTTGTTCTTTATTTAAATATTGAAATAACGAGAGGAAGAACTCATTCGAAATCTTATTTCATCCAAGACCAATTAGATTAAATCCATATTTTATTTCCTCTGCTTGCAAACAGTTTTTCAGGGAAAAGGCCATGTTCTTCAAAAATATTCAGTCTATTGCACAAGATTAAGATATACGTGTTTCTACATGTACGTTGTCTAGCTTCTTTCGATGTCCGCCATTATTACACATATTTTATTCAAAGGTTCACCCTTATATTTTATTCAGAGGTTAATTCTATACTGAGAATATCAGAACTATCGTTTAGTTTTACAACTAAAACTGTAATAAGTAAAATCATCCGTGGGAAATTTTAAGCTACTTGAGTTTTAACAATCAATAGAAATACTTTCAAGGTAAAACATTACAAATAGTTTCCAAGAAGGAAGAAAAACTTGAAGTCTAAAGTACATTAACCCTATCATGGTATTCGTGAGATGATATTAGCTTACAGCATATTAAAATGACGATCTTATTGGCGTGAATTCATATTTTTTAAATAACGAGATACTTTTTATTTCATGTTCATTTTTTTCCGATAGGTATTTTTTAAATCTCTATCCAAATAAAAAAAAATCTTGATATTTTATCCATACTATAAAGTCACTGGTTGTATTACTGCATTATACCTTCTTTAAATATATACAAAGGTCAAATGATAATGAAAGTGAAAAAAACGGGAACATCTCGTTCATGCCATTAGTGGGCCTTTTTTTTCTATTTCTTTTGGGTGTGTTTTGTTTAGAAAATATATACTGAATATTGATTTACCTTACAAGTTAATGATGACCTCAAAATTTATAAAAATGCAAATAATTTATAGGAAATCCTAAATTTTGTCCAAAGGGTATTTATACATAAAAAAAAGACCCATGAAATCCAGGTTTCACATGCCTTCAGTCAATGACCACTGTGTGACCTTTCGTTTCGCCGAGAAGTGACATGTTTTGCGAGCGTCAGTTTTCACTTTCGGAAACAGATTAATACAGTGAAAAACTTCTGGAACACTCTTTACACATCTCTGGCCAAAAGACCCGAATTAACGAAATCCGATTACAACCGATATTATTTTTTTCTTCTTTATTCCTCCCTCCCAAGTAAGTTCGATGCTCCTGCGCAGTTTGTAGTTAAAAATCTGGGCTTTTTATTCGGAATGGATGTTATTAGTAATCTGCCTATTATCTGATCTACTAAGGCGTTTTTCTCGACTCGTCCAGTGGGTTTATAAAAAGCTTTGTGGGGCATGTTGGAAAGGGGAAAAAAGAAAAATGTTTGCCCATCATAATAATGTTTCAAAATTCCATCACGCAGGCGACCTCTGGTGGAACATTAACCTTGCTAATTCCCTTGTCCTGCAGATGATTAGGGATGATAATGAAGTGATAATTGCATCGATAGCTTCATCGTCATCGATCGGGGACGCTTTTATAGATGATGACGCTAAAGCAATTGTCAACGAGAAACACAGTAGCTGACTAAATTGAGTGATCAGAAATCAGAATAAAACTGTGTGCGTGTAGGGGTGGTGTAAACAAGACCTTTCGAAACGTTTCTATTTCTTTCTATTACTATGCTTTAAACAGAATTTATTGGAGACTCAGTACAAAAGCTTCCTTTTCATAGAACGGTGTATGTAGATTATAAAAAGTTGTAAAATGTAATAAAAATTATTAAATGGAATTTCCAATAAAATATTTCTCTATTTAATGTTTGCGCTAAGTACTTAACGCTCATATGTAGGAAAGAACTATTTTAACTAATTAAGTACGGAATTTTTTAAAGTTTCTCACGCAGTACATAATTAAAATCAAACAATGACGTGTATACACCTCGAAGGCAATACAAATGGCGGCATGATAAATTCTACGAAAACACTTTTATTAGATAAATTATCAGTTCATTGTTGAAAAAGGTTTTGTTGAAATTTTAACATTTGTTTAAGCAATGAAATTCATAAGTAAGAAAAAGATTAAAAGTGAGAAATTCATTTAGTTTAACAGTGGTATTTTTCAAAACAAGGTACCACAGAATCTTCTTCACAGGTCGAGCACCTATAAAATACGGAGAGTACCCGATGCATTAGGAAAAAATAATACATTATGTAGAAAGCAATGAATTGTACGGAGAGTTAATTCATGCCAAAGAATTTAATCCATTTTTTTATTTTATAGTAGTCCTCCTGGTATTATAAAGGAAATGGTACGAAATAACCTCTGTAGTGTTGCATTTTACTGAAATTTTGAGTTTATATATATATATATTGGTAATTTTTTATTGGATATGACGTGTATACATGTCGACCGAAGTTAAATTGTTTAATTATGTGTATTAAGTTTTTCCTCCAACAGGGAGTAATATTGGCCATTAATATGGGATTTTCATAATAAATGTGTCGTCAAATCCACAGTGTTGGAATTCTGACAAAAAGGCAAGTGACTCCTTCAATAGAAAATAAAGTAATGCGTGGCATTCGAGTTCTCAATTCTTTAGTATTATCAATTGGAATTTCTTGAATTGTTGTAAACATTCTTGTTGCAGATTTTAATGTGAATTTTTCGACGTCAAGCTACACCATTATTTAGTTAGTTCATTGTTTGATTGAAGCTTTAAGCACTGCACCCTCCTGGAATAAACTATGCAAAATACAAGACTGTTATAATTGAAAAACAGATGTATTGAAAATTAAAGGCAATAGTGAAACAGTGAAGGGACAAGAGACAAAGGGAAAAAAAGTAAAAACAAAAAGCTATCAAGATTAAAAATAAAGTAAAAAACAATTGAAATACGATAATAAAAGTCAATAACATTTAAATATGTGAAATTATCAGTAAGTGGAGAAAATTTTAAAAGATCTTTTATGTTGCGCACGTGAGAGGCAAAACAACAGTAAGTGAGCACACTTTACGAGGGCATGCTTAATAGACATGCCAACATTATTGTTACTTCATTTAGGAGTGGTGTCACCAAATCATGACGATGTGTGCCATGTGTGCTCTATACGGAGGTGAATGACAAGAACCTCTTATTTTTTGGACAAGATAGTGCTTCACTTCTCGATGTTGAGTTTGATAATGAGCAAATTATTATTATCAACAAGTTTATCCGAGTTCTTCCAAATCTCATAGAGAAATCTCTTTACATTTTTTAACACATTGTATGCTGGACACGTACTAGTACTTTTACTGACGATTGATAATTGAGCTCGGGACACGCACTACTACGGGTTAGTGTAACAACATGGTTTGTTGGTGGTTACAAAAATAACGGTATGTACAGGAAAACGAAGCCGAATGTTGTTGTCTACTACAAAGATTCTGGAAAATTTTAGACGTCGTATACAATTAGTCAAAGACAAAAAAAAAATTTAATATAAAAAGTTTTTTAATTTCGTCGCATTGGAATGGGTAACTGATCAATTACCGAAACTAACATTCCAGATCCAGGGCATCCCAGATCTAGTACACAAAGGGCACCTGAATATGACCCTCCTGGAAGATTATCATTAGATATGCGGAAACTGTTATCTTATTGAAAGTTATAATAGAATAATAGTTGAAGTAGAAGCATTTTGCCTTATCAATCCTGAACAGTATTATGACAAACGTTAGCATCATTTAAAACAACATTTATTAAACATAAAAGAAAAAGGAAAATAAACACCGGCTAACTGCCGTACACACATAGCCGCACAACCACACTGGCTGATACATAGCCTTTTCCCCCCGAGTACTTATCCGTAGGGGAAGAAACGATCTTCAAACGTATGCAATACGTCACGGCTCGAAAGAAAATGCATGCATAATATATATGATAATATCGCCAGTGGTTATGAGATGGGTAATAAAATATTTAAATCATTTATAAAAATAAAGTAACTAATTTTCTAACAGAAACATATTTTAGAGAAAATTTTTACTATTAGGAAGAAAAAGGCGCAAAGACAATGTCGTGTGTGTACTATGGAAAAGTGCGGAGGGAAACATCTTACATATGCAAGTTTTGCCGCGTATCTCTTCATAGAGGAAAATGCTTTGAACCTTACTACACTGTAAAACATTATTAGTTTTATGATTGCTGTATTCCTTTTTGTATAATGTTAAAATGTTTATATATAACATAATTCGAAAAAATTAAAACTATACTACTATTTCTATTTGATTCTTCATATTTACGATACTATTATAAATTTATCCACTAAAAAATTTTTTTCGGTTTACAATAATCTTATGGTTGTTATTTATATATTTGTTTATATATTTCAATATAAAATACGAAAAGTTGGTTAAAAAATTAAATAATTTCCGATCTATTGAGATTTAACTGAATAACTAAATTGACGCTCAAAACGCCCGCTCCCGGTACAATTCCGCTGCGAAATGTACCCGCACACAATGTGTTAATAGCTATAAGGGACATCTAGAAAATATTTGCGGAATTAGTAACCCTTTTTTCTCTGTAATACTCACGTATGACGAAACCCAACGAAAGATTGAAAAATCCAAAAATTAAACCTTTGGATAAGATTTAAAATTCTGAATACACCACTACTTTTGTTTTTCCTTAATAAATTATCATTTAATATGATTAATGATAGTAATGGTTTTATAACGAAAGAAATTCTTGATGTAGTTTTGGCAAAAAAAAATTGATAAAAAAATTAAAACATTTTTAATACTATTTCAGTTTTCCACAATTTTATAGTAGGTTTAAATACCTCATGGGATAGGTGATAGGTAATTACATTTAAATATATTTGGTTCAGTTTGCAGTGTTACAATCATTTTTTTCTACACTAGGACTAAATCGAAACCTGCTGCTTAAAGTCGATATTCTGGAACGGCTACTAACATCCAAGCTAGCAGTTAGATTCGAATCTATCGATTTCAAATAGAAAAAAACAGCGACCTATCGACTTAACCTTCCCCCAACCTTCGCAATTTTCAATGAACAAAAATGGCATGATTGTAATTACTATTTATTTGTATGCATATACAAATGTTTTAAACATTTTTTAATCATCGTCTTTCTTGTACCTTCTCCCTGAACACACATATTACGATTACTACATTAAGAATTTTAAACAACTTTTCGTAAACATTACGTACTCAGTACAAAATGTGCCACTTTTTATTTGTAACCCCAGCGTATCTTTTATTTATGGTCTCAGATAATCTATTCAGTAATAAAATCCGATTTCAAAATACAGAAGGTATTAATAATCATTTTTTCCCTTTTACTGGTTTTATTTCTCCAAAAAGACGTTTCAAGAAATGCAACGTAAACCCCCTTTTTTTAACAGATCTTAATCACTTTCTTAAAACGAATTCAGCTCTCTTATCAGACCCTGTACAGTAAAACAGTAGACCATAGCGCTTCAAACTTAAAAATGTAGAATCTTTAGACTCAGTGTTGTACAGTTTCTCCATAACTTTTTTTTTAAAAAAAAAGGAAGTGTTTTTATCATTATCCGTGTGCAAACAGTTCAAGTTGAAATTCTAATTAGAAATTTTCAGGAAATGTTCTAAGATTAAATATATTTGCTTGTTTAAATTTTTTCATTAATGCAGTTTACTTCAGCAAGTACACGGTTAGTAAGAACAATAAAATTCATCTGTGGAGGGATCTAGAATGCGATCTATTAAGCACAAACGAGATAAATTTGAATTTCAGGTAATTCAAATTATGTGCACGACATTTATTAAATGAAAAATATTTTTAAAAATCCCCCGATAGTTAGCATAATGTATATAAATACATTTAACCCTTTGTCTATACTGTACATTACATATTGTACACACATCTAAGGCGTTATACACTTGTATATCACATGTGATATACAACGAACTATATTATAAGAAGAAAATAATTTGGTGTTATATTTAATTTCTAATTTAGAGTAAGAAATTTAAATATTTATAATATAATTATTCTCTCATGTGGGGATAGCCAAAGAGTTAATATGCTATGGTATCCATCTCATATCTTCCATATGATGAGATTCTTTTACAGCTGCAAATAGGGCCCTATTATGACAAAGTTGGGCTCAGGGCCTGGTGTTTATTCGGGACCTACCTCCCATATAGCTCAAAATAACGATCAATCAATTTGTACAAACAATAGCAACTTTCTTTACAAAGTAGTATGAAAAAGGGTTATAAGTACCAAAGAAGTATAAATTTAACATTTGATTTAGATAATTTCCAATAAGAATAAAAGGTATCACTTGCTTTTATACAACTTTCTCAGTAACGTTTTATGAAATATTGCCTAAAAAATTAACTATAAAGATTTTTAAAATTTACTTAAATAACTTAAGTTTTAAAAATTATACATTAAATTTTGTGGGCCCCAAACTCAGGAGACCCAGGGCCATGGTCCAGTCGGCACGTGCTTTCATCCAGCCCTGGTTGCAACGGAGATCTAGTGATTAAATAACTTTACCATCGGCTCTTTTTCTTTCCCCAAAGGCGTGATGTAAAGAGAATTATTGCTTGTGCAAGTCAATTTATTTTGGGAGTTCCTATGGATGAACCAATGCTTTGCCTTTGAACCTAATAAATAGAGTAAAAGCTATGAAGGGGTAACATTAGGGGTAGAATGAAACTCTAGGTAATAATCAATTGGTTTCCTCCTATGATGTTGCTATTGTTACACATTCCCCATGTGTCGGAACAATGTTCGATCGCTTACACTACTTCCAATTAATCCCATCATAATGCGTGACTGATACATGGCTAAGGGTAATATACTGCTTCTCTTTGAGAGAGGACCCTAAATGGCTTAAGACTAACTATACCTCAAGAATGAGGCCGAACGATGGCCTATTGGTTAGGGTGCTGGAGTTACTGGGTTCGAATACCCCTGTGGCATGGATGTTCGTAGCCGTTCAGAATCAGCTTTAAGCTGTAGGTCCCGGTCTCATTAGCCCTCGTGTTGCAAAAAGTAGACCGTAACACTCCAAACCAAACCTCAAGAATGGGTCCTCATAATTTAGAAGCAGAGACCAATTAGAAGTCTCCCCACTAGCCTGGCCTCACACGTCCAGGGGTATCATTTGAGAACTTGCATGACATTACCACCCCAAACCTACTTTACGTGTCCCAGCCGCCATTAATGAACACAGATGTTTGACCGGCTCTGATCCTCGATCCCGCTATCCACCAGTTATGAGACCACGGCTCGCTTTCCTGTTATTAACACTAGAAAGACTGAAACTTAATATATACCTATATTGCCCAAAAGCACACAAAATGGCTGCATTGTAAAAGAATAACTAATGTGTAAAGAAATTTGTTTAAAATTAATTTTAAATATTTCTTATATTATTTACAGTCATACAACAAGTTATTAGTAAGTATTAACAATAAAAAATTTACTTCACTTGGAAAAAAATTAATTTATGCATTGTTTGTACATTTTAAAGAAGAAAAAATATTTTAAGTAATATTTTACGTAATCATTTTACATAGGCAAAGCATTACCCTAAAGCACTCCTTTTGGGCAATACAGGTATAACACATATATACCGGAAATGAAAGAGGGGAGAGGCAACTACAATGATTAATAAACGCATTTATATGTTGTACAAAAAGTCACAAAATTCTAAGAAGCTGTGTCATTATATACACACAATTGTTTTTCTAATTGAAATTGAAAAGAAGTCAAAAAGCCTTCCTTAAGCAATCTAGTGTTAAAAGTAATAGTATTACAGCTACTGAAGTGAAAATCTACGGTCCCAAAATAAAAAGTAATCTGTAATGGTTGTGCAGAATCCGCCATTTTTATGTAAAGAATAATGCTAACAGGCATGGGCTATAAAGCAAATTATGTTGTATGTTTTAAATACATCCAAATAAATACCATTTATGTTACGGCACTGGCTGTTTGTAAATTTTGTACAAAATTTATTTATTTCATAAATGTCCAGAGAATCATTTGAATTATCTGTAGTTCAAATTCATTTGGACTAATCGAACACTTTTTAAAGTGTGGACTTATTTCTTGTTAACTCTATATGGAAGAATGCTTGTATATTTTAATTATGAATCTTGCTGTCTTTAAACAAATTTAACAACTTTCATTATAATAAACAAAATATAAATTTACCAAACAAAAATAAGTAATTCATCGTGGTGCGAGCAGAAGCAACTTATGTTTGTTTCATCAAAATCGATTACAGCTAATCTGTGATTAACTACCATATAATTGCATCGTAATTAATCGCCGATTAGATCTAATCAAGTATGGTGAGACAGGGCTTTAATCTGTTCCACGCATGTTATTCACTTAGTAATAAGTTATTCCACATGTGCATTAACTCAATTCTATTATGTATTTTGCCAGAAGGCGAGTCCCCTCTTTTCATGCAGGTGTATTTATGTCCCATTGTTCTGCTAAATTAGTTACAGTCTCTCTACGAGATTTGTGTTCTCGTTTTAACACTCGAACGTACGGGAAAAGTGGGGAATAATTGAAAGGCATCACATAAGTCAATTTCACGAAAATTATTGCTCTCGATGATTAGTTCCGCGGTAGCTAACCTACGGTCCGCGTGCATTTCTCACAGAGACCATAATTATTAAAAAGTGAATGAAATAAAGAAAAGTATAAAATCATTTGATGAGACTTCCTTGTGCACTTATTAAATTTAAATAAAACAATTTTTTGCTGCACATCGTTTAAAATTATTTTATTTGAATGTTAGATATGATCCTCCAATTCTTTAATGAAGTGAACATTTACACAATAATTAAAATATTACATTAACAACATGAAAAATTTATATGATACTGCTTCACCAACGAGTCTAATAGATCAATTTCGCTCAACATCACGAACTACTATAATGCCTTTCCAATTTATTTTCATGTTTACAACTGCCAATAGGCAAACAATAAACTATCCTTCCGTTTGAAACTAAAGCCAGAATTATCAGAAGTTGCGATGCACCCTGCTACATGAAATCGTCTTATTGTATTCAATTAGTAGCATATTGCATTCAACATTGAATATATTGAAGAACTGCCCTCTGACAGCGAATGCTCTTGTTTTAATATTTGTGTTTAGAGATTTTTCGTTACATAGATTGCAATAAAAAATGCAGTCGCTTAAATAGGTGTTACCGCAGTATTGAATGCAAATTTTCCCTACTCTGACTGTACTGCTACAAACCTTGCATGCTTGGCAACGTGTTTGGGTAAACTCAGTCCAAAATGTATTCAGCATCCTACGGAAAGGTGACTGAATGGGCAGGATGCTGTTCTTTGGTACTGGAGTTCTAATCCCCCTCAGGCGTGGAATTTCATAAGGAGTTTGGTTTCGGCTTTAAGCAATAGGTCCCGGTCTCATTAACACCCTTGTACCAAAAAACAGCAAACACTTATATACATAAGCAAGTTATTTTATTCATATGTGGTAATTTTATTTTGAACAGCTAACTATATAAAAAGTACAAATTGCGATAAAATAATTTTAAGGTTTCAAATTATAATAAATAATTTTTAAAAAAAGGAGGATGAAAAAGAACATTTTATAAATATCAATATCTTGTTAAATTTAGCAGTAATAATATATTTTTACAAATTTAGCTGAAATTTTTAAGTAATAACATAATAAAATTAAGAAAAGCAGAAATTTAACAAAACTGAGTAAAATGAAAATTATATATTTTTAACATAATTATATTTAATACTTACTTAAAATTGTTGTTTAAGTATTTCTAGTATATTATAAAAGCATAAATAACGAGATTTAATATTAGTTGAAATTTATACATTAATATCGTTAAAATATATATGTTCACAAAATCTTACGTTCACATATCGTTATTAAGCAAATATTATTTAAGCATCCAGCAACATTTTTTCTCCTTGTTTTATTCAAACTTTCAGGTTCATATATTGCATTCGCTTCTTTAGAGTTGTCTTTAAAAGCTCTTCAAGGCAAATGAAATAATGAAGACGTTCTAAACGAATGATTTAAAAGGACTCAATCATAAAGAATGCTTTGTGTATTTCTAACTATCATATTGTTTTAAAATTTTGTCGCAATCAGTGGTGTTACAAGCACAACTGGCGCACAGTGCACGATACCTTTTCGGCATCCTTTCCCCGAATATACCATTTGGAATCTTTTTGCAACAGGCATCCTCTTTGATAGATTCCCACCCTTTATAAACCCATTTGAACCCCGTGCGCTACACCACTGGTAACAATATACCAGTTATGCAAAAAAAAATAGTTTAAGAAAAAAAAAATTATTTAATAATTTCATCAAAACAAGGATACCAAGCCCTCTTAAGTAAATACAGAATGAGCAAATTTTCGCTTTTAAAGTCTAAAACAGAATAGGAAAAGTTTAAAAGTATTTTTTTTTAACATCCACTGGGTTGTCAATATACCATACAAAAGAAAAAACTAATTTAACCCCTTCCGGTAAAAGGACGAATCTAGCTCGTCATTGGTTTTTCATTCCATACCGCACAATGACGAGCTACACTCGACATAAATATGATAATTTAGTTTAAAATTTCTAGTGTACTGAATTTAGCATCACTTTTGTTACATGTTGAAATCCCAGGTCACTATTACATATTGTTTATTTAAAGTTTCTTGGTACAAGTCACTGCCAAATTAATGAGTCAGAATAAAAGAAAACCTACTAAGAAATGCCGTGTGTGTTACAAGAATCAAATTAGAAGTGAGACTCCCTGGCGATGTAAACAATTCAGAATTCCTTTGCACTTTGTTTTGAAAAGTACCACTAGCTTCAAGACTATTATCTTAATTTTACCGTTTCTGATACTTAACACTATGTAAAAAGTGGATTTTAATTAAGAATATGTAAGAATTGTAAAATAAAACAAGTTTAAGTAAAAAATACACAGTTTTTCATTATTAAATCGTACCGGAAGGGGTTAAGCAAATTATATTATTTAAGCATCCAGCAACATTTTTTTCTCCTTGTTTTATTCCAACTTTCAGGTTCATATATTGCATTCGCTTCTTTAGAGTTGTCTTTAAAAGCTCTTTAAGGCAAATGAAATAATGAAGACGTTCTAAACGAATGATTTAAAAAGACGCAATCATAAAGAATGCTTTGTGTATTTCTAACTATCACATTGTTTTAAAATTTTGTCACAATCAGTGGCGTTGCAAGCATAACTGGCGCACAGTGCACGAAACCTTTTCGGCATCCTTTCCCCGAATATACCATTTGGAATCTTTTTGCAACAGGCATCCTCTTTGATAGATTCCCACCCTTTATAAACCCATTTGAACCCCGTGCGCTACACCACTGGTAACAATATACCAGTTATGCAAAAAAAAATAGTTTAAGAAAAAAAAAATTATTTAATAATTTCATCAAAACAAGGATACCAAGCCCTCTTAAGTAAATACAGAATGAGCAAATTTTCGCTTTTAAAGTCTAAAACAGAATAGGAAAAGTTTAAAAGTATTTTTTTTTAACATCCACTGGGTTGTCAATATACCATACAAAAGAAAAAACTAATTTAATAACAAAATGAATTCTCCTCTAATATTTTAAACATTTAACGTTTACAAGAGATGGAATCTGACAAATGAAATAAGTTATGGTAGCAGGAATTCAGGCGAGAAAAAAAAAAGGATTTTAAAAAGGTTAGAGTTTAAGAACCATTAATTTTATTCACGGTTCACCACACCCTTCAAATTGTCGTTCTACCTTCAGAAGTAAGCTAAAAAAGAAAAAGTCATCATCACATGAAAGGAAATAAAGAAATGTATTTCCGGGAAAACTGATCTTTTAGGGCTTTTGTAAGGTCAATGTTATCAATACTTTTCGCATTTAACCGGTTTTAAATTCTTTTCTTACATTCACGACTCAATCCCTAGAAAAAGGTCTGTTATAACTCCAAATCTTTTATAGCGTCATATTAGAATATCTTTACCGCATACAACACTCATCTACATAAATTGTGGCAAAATCTTTCCATTTCATTTATCTCTTTTAATGCGGCAGGTCATTCGACCATCCCACGCAACAAGTATGTTGATCATTTTATTATTATTATATATAAGACTGCGGCTAGCATTTTTCACAGCATAAATACATTAAAGTAAGGGTTCCCAAACTGCGAGCCAAGACTGGCCAGGGGCACTGCAAATTATTTAAAAACATTCATATTTACACCAGTGGTTTTCAAAGTGTTTTAACCCCTTCCCTGTTTTGCCCGTACGGCGTACGGGCAATCTGATTTCTATTTCGCTTGCACTGTTTTTTTTTTTTTCGTTTGCTTTTTTTTTTTTTCTTTTTCTTTTTTTTTTTTTTTTAATTTTTTTTTTCGGCCGTATTTTTTCCAATTTTAGTAACAAATTATTCGTACAGATGTCCAGTAAATGATAGTTTGCAGTTTATTGTATTTTCTACTCTGATTGGTTCAAAAGCATGGGTTTTTTGTAGCATGTTTTGTATCAGAAGACGAATTGTTATCTTTCAGTGTATAGCTTTCTGGTTATATTTTACTAACCGCCTGATAATTTTATTGATGTAAGAGTTGAATAATATATTTTTACTTTTAAATAAGGGATAATTCAGAGCGTATGGAACTAATTTCTTGCGATTCGAACTGTGACTTTGAATCAGAAACTAAATTATCTGTAAATGATAGCAGCGAAAGATGACTAGATGACCTGGATAGTAGTGTCTCTGGAAGTAGTACAGATGGAATCATTCAAGCAAGACAATTTTTTTAAATTAACTGTGATAATCCTTCGCATCCGCCTCCTAGATTTGCTTTCACTGGAATTCCAAAAATTAACTTGGATATCGATGAGACTAAAGGTAAACTTCAGTTCTATGATGCTTTCATAGAAGGAAAAAAAGTTGTAATAAATGCTTAAAAATATTAGAAATGTTAATTTTAATAACATATATTTGCTTAAAAATGTAAAATAAACAAAAAAATGCAATAAAAAATGTGACATTTTTTTGACCGAATTCTGGAAAAAAATGAAACTGTCAAAGGGTTAATTGAATGAAAAACAAAGTAAAAAGCTAAAAATGAGTAACTATGAATATAATTTGGTACGGTTTGTTTTTTATTTCACCTCCCAAAAAGATAAAATTGCTGATCGTTCTTGCGCAGTTTATGTGTAGTGCGGAATATGCATGACTTTTTTTTATCCTATATGTTTGTTAAAAGAAAAAACCCAGTTTTGAAATTCAGTATTTTTTTTAGTTGTATTTACTTCTAGAATCTAGAGATATTTACCAGAATTCAGCATAAATGTTTTTTTAGCATTAGTAAATAAATAAGTTTTATGGCTAAAAATATCCTTACTGAGAAAAAAACATTCTGAAGCTAAATTGCAATGCATTGAAGGCGAATTGGAGGTATATAAAAAGAAACAGTGGTTAGAGCTATTACACATCCTTGTGTTTCTTTTTCGCATGTTGTGTGTAATTTACCAAAAAATATTCTAATAATTTCTTACATTTCCTAAAATTGAACGGTTGCATATCTTTCAATATTGTCTAAAAGTGTGGCTGTTTCAATCGACTAAGTTTTCAAATATGTAATATAATTGTACAAATATTTGTGACACAATTAACACATTGTATGCGGGACACGTACTAGTAAGTTTTGTGACGATTGATACTTGAGCGCTGGTCACGTACTAGTACAGGTTTTGCCATGTATCTCATCCTAGAGGAAAATGCTTTGAACGTTACCACACTGTAAAACATTATTAGTTTTATGATTGCTCTTTTCATTTTTTATAATGTAAAAATGTTTATATATAACATAATTCGAAAAAATTAAAACTATATACTACTATTTCTATTTGATTTTTCATATTTACGATACTATTATAAATTTATCCACTAAAAATATATTTTTGTTTACAAAAATTTTATGGTTGTTATTTATATATTTCTATTTATATATTTGTTTATATATTTCAATATAAAATACGAAAAGTTGGTTAAAAAATTAAATAATTTTCGATCTATTGAGATTTAACTGAATAACTAAATTTACACGTAAAACGCCCGCTCCCGGTAGAATTCCGCTGCGAAATGTACCGGCACACGTGTTAAGATCAGTTTCAACTTCCATTCGTCCATCCCACACAAGTGTGTTGATCATTTTATTACAGAATCTCCAACAGGTGAGCGGTCAACATTACTCCTTTAAACTGAACAACAAAAATACATTAGAGTAGGGAATCCCAACTGCGAACGTAGGCTGCCTAGGGCCACCGTAAAAACATTTAAAAATTTTCCTAATTGAACAAAAAAACAAAGTAAAAAACCAAAAATGGGTAACATGTAGTTAATTTGGTGATGTTTCATTTTTATTTAACCACACATAAAGCTAAGTTGCTGGCCGTCTCCCAACAGATAATTTCATGTTTTTCACTTTTATAAAGTCAAATTGGATAGAAAAAGCACAGTGTACACGTTTTACAATGGCTGACTATATTTTTCTAATTATATTTTTCTTCGTAGTTTTCGTGAATGCTTATAATAAGTACTGTATTTCATTTTACAATCCTAAAAGGTATCTTTAAAAAAATAGCCATATTATGAGTAAAAAGTATTTACACTATGTATCTTCAATAAAGATAATTTTCAAACAATAACTCCAGAATTATTTTATTATTCAACGTCAACTACTTCTACATAAATTTCTTATGACATTTTCTAAAAAATGTTTTGCGGCTACGCAATTTAACGGTTATGCGTTGTTAACACCTAAAAGTGCACGCTTGAGTTAACTCGAGCCCGCTAAACTGCCCAAAATTGTGCACACTGGAGATTAGATAATTCGAGCTGCGTTGTACTTTATGTTGCTACAATTTTTCACACTCGAATGCAATCCAGAATTGAAAATAACAATGTGAAAGAAAAAAAACCTATTGTTTTATTGATATTTATCATTTACATGGGATTGTAAGCTCGTTTTATTGATATTTATCATTTACATTCGATTGTAAGCGGTATTCGACTATTTTCTGCAATGTTATCAAAATCCAAAATTGCAATAAAAACTTTGATTATTTTTGTATTTTTGTAATTTTATTGGACAACGTTCTAAATAGTGTTTTTTACAGTAAAAAATTGGTTTTTTTTGGTCGTCTTTTTATAAAAAAAATGTGCATGAAGAGTTTAAAGTGATGATATCTCATTTGTTATCAGGTTTGTTTTGAAAAGCAAGCCAACTGTTTGCTAAAAACAAGTCTGAGAGACCTGGGACTGACATCTATTCCAAACGATTGGATATATCTAACGATGACCAAAACGGCCGAATAATGACCAGATCGGTTAGGCATGGCATTTTGGTACCAGTATCTGTGCGTTCGAATCCAACTGCTGTCAGGGTTGTACCTTTAAGAGAAAACACCTTTAGAGCTATACGCTAAATTAACACATTGTGTGCAGGTACATTTAGCAGCAGAATTGTACAGGGAGCGGGCGTTTTGTGCGTAAATTTAGTTATTCAGATAAATCTCAATAGATCGAAAATTGGTGAATTTTTTAACCAACTTTTCGTATTTTATATTGAAATATATAAACAAATATAAATAGACAAACAAATACAAATATATATATATATATAATATATATATATATATATATATACAAATATATATATAATACATAAATATACATACATATATATATATATATATATATATATATATATATATATATATATATAATTTTCGCAAGGATAAATAAAAAGTTAATTTTAAATCTAAATTGATTTTTTTTAATCAACCTTTCCGTTCTGTGGTTCCGCATCGAATGATGTAAAAACTAGTTTTTATTTGTCTAAATTTTTAAAGAATCTATGTAGTAGACAAGAACATTCGGCTTCGTTTTCCTGTATATACCGTTATTTTTGTACCCACAAACAAACCATGTTGTTACACTAACCCGTGCTAGTACGTGACCCGCGCTCAAGTATCAGTCGTCAGAAAACGTACTAGTACGTGTCCCGCATACAATGTGTTAACATCTGTAGTAGCTGTGGGATTCGAACCTTCACTCTTTGGTTTTGAGAAGTATCAAATTCCCCCCCCCCTTCCTTTCCTCACTTATTTAAAATCGCAGATAATCTCTCAACGTTCTACGTAACATCTTCCATCCTACAAATATATACACTGTTAAATATCGAGTTTTAAGTGGAGTATCGATTTATTATATAAAAATTTTTTGGGAAAACCACAAACATTTTGGTTATAGATTCGGTGACTCGTTTAAACTCAAATGATTTCTATTAAATATTTAATGAAAGACAATTTTATCAACTAAATTTATTTTTAAGTTCGTTAATATAAAATATCGATTTTTATTGTATCAAACAATGTATCAGACTATTCAGATGCAATCAGTCAAACTCGTAAACAATGCTTTATTTATTCAATATAAAATATTAAGGGGAAAAATTACAGATGGTACCCAATACACAGATGGATTAAGATGTTATCCAATAAAGTATTACACAGAAAATATGACATTAAGTATTTAAAATTGAGAACTTTGTATTGCATGAGGGTTTTACCTGTTTTTTTTTTTTACCCCAGATTTGTCTAAATGTGCTGCGTTGTTTAAATATTGGGTTGAGTAAAAATATTAATCAATAATTTTATTTGTTATTTAAATAAAAAAAATCAGTCAAAATGTTTTGTTTTTAAAATCTAATTCAGTAAAAAAAGCTGTGTACGAATTCAGAATGTATATCTGCGTGGTACACTAAAAAAGATCAGAACTCAATTCTCTTACAGTGAGAAAGTTTACAGAGTTTAATTAGTATCTACTTTTTCACCTGCGTATTTGGTTTGGCTTTGGTTTTCAGAAAGTCAAAATAAATAAGAAGAGGTAAAAGTTATTGTCAAGGAGGACGTATTTATGTCGTTTTTCTCGAAATAAAATTCAAGGTTAGAAGAATATTTTTTTTTACAAAGAGAAGGAAATGTTTTGAATACACTCTCAACTATCAAAGAGAAAACCTTTGCATCAGGAAAACGAGACATTGATATTAACAATTCAAGCTTTACTAACGCAGCATTCATTCGTTATGTCCTTTTGTAAAGAGTGTATAGGTAACCTCGAAATCACTGCCAACAGATATTAAGGAAATTTTATCTTGACTATCATAGCGACTTCTGAAACGACTAAATATGTAGTAATGTAATATCGATTGATGTTCAGAATAGTGTACTCTATAAATTAGAATCAAGATTAAAAATTTCTTTTCATCACTTAATT
>CM063501.1:116761201-116788701 GCA_032207245.1 Pardosa pseudoannulata | reverse complement strand
TATGTGCAGGGTGTGCACTGCACACCCAGGCAAAATTATGGGGACAATAATTTTCTGCTCCTATATCTACCTATATTTATATGGTATATAATAAATATTATTTATATGTTCAAATATTATGTTGATTTGCTTGCTTGTATTCCCGCAGTGCGTGCGGTACTATGTGCTGCACCACGTAGTGCGCAAACGAACATAGGAAGCTCTGATGTGTACGCACTGAGCATTACATTGAAAATCACGCCTTATATGTATGGGCTACTGGAGAAGAACAGCATACTATGGCACTGAGGCAAGTGCAACTATTTTTCCTGCACTTGGCATTCAGAATCATCCGAAGGTACGGTTTATTAAGCGTTGTATTAGAGCGGGGACTTACGTGCTGCAGCGCTTTTGGTTTTTTAACTGATTAACTGGCCATACGATTTTGCAGACGGTTAATGTTTAAATTTATATATTGTAAGATTTTGTTTTCATGGAAATATAAAAGAAGTATTTCATCAATATAAAGTGAAATATTTTAGTGTGGTAAATTAATTTCGGTGATGTATTATATTTATTGAAATAATTAGCTGAAAAACAATGTTGTTTTGTTTTAAAGAAACGAATTTTAACAGAACAGTCCAAATTTTACCATTTATTGTGTCTTACAGACAGTATATAAGTTATATCTGTAACACCATATCCCTGGTTTTGTTTTTAAAAATTGTCAAGATGTTTTTCGCAGATTATATGATTTCCAAATGTTAAAAACAATTAATAAATATAATTTAATCCACTGACTGAACGAGAAACAGTTCGTTCTATTGCTCCAGCGTGCAGTGAAATCCTCTGCACGTGGAATAGAGGTTCGGTTTGTCGGCACCAATGAGCATCCTGATAAGGCACCGCATCGGCGGGCGCCATGTGGTGCTAAGTTTGCTGAAAATATAACTTTTTCATGGAAGCCTGAAGCTTTGCTTTTTATCCGCCGATATGAAACCATACAACAAAAGACTTTTGCTTCAGTGCTAGTAGAATTCTCATGTTTAGCTGTTTTCATAGTTATAACTCGACTACTCGTAGATAAATATATTTTTTTATTATATTATTTAAATTTATGTTAATAATAAATAACCCGTTTCAGAATGGAGAACTCAGATTGTCTCAATTAAAGATTTATTGGAAAATCCATGTTCTCTGCTTACACTGCATGAAAACCTACAGCACGCCACTGAGTTCATGAATAATCAGAATGAATGTATAAAGTTTTGGAATATCCATTTTCCAATTTTGACTTTTACTCATCAATAAAAATTGTGTCCTTATATAATATAAGCAAATAAATTGTTCTATTCTCTAAATGAAACAGTCTTTAGGAGAGCTTTTTTGTAGAGTTCATTCACATGACGTACACACACACACATATATATTTCAAAGTCTTAAACCAGAAGGTGGGGTCAATTTCGATTCTAAAGGCTTATTCTTCAAAATAAATGCATTTCATCATCGTCCTCGACAGCTTCCGCTCCATTTTGTTTTTAACTCCATTCTGTCTACGTTGCCAATCGCGGAAAACTCGAGTAATAAATATACAACAATCACACAACCACCACCACATAGAATTTGCCAAGAATGCATGCAGCATCTTATTCTCGACTTTTATCTTTTTCACTTTCTTAAAATGGTCTTGTACTTCCCAAAGAAAATTTGTCACAAAATTGTATTCAAAGTAAATTTTTATAATTAGATGAAAAATATTAAAAGAAATTTATATTCATGCCGTCTAAGAAAGGTGACTAGAATTAAAAATCGGGACTACGTTGTTTTAATAAACGTGTTCACCTAAAATGTGATCTAAATCAGGGTTTCTTAAACTTTTTAGTGGGGTTTTTTAAACCCCATTATATTTAGGAAAATTTTGTGCGATTCCATAAGCATTGCGGAAATCCGATACACACATGAGTAAAACTGAGTTTCTTCTCTTATATTGGAATATACTATAGCAGTTTTAGGTCACCAACTTCAATTTCTAATTTTAATATATATAAGAATATGAAAATTTTAAATTAGTTACAAACATATAAATATAATACCCGTGACCCCAATTGTGGTCACGACACACAATTTTAAGAAACTCTGATCTAAACAAAATTTGGCTGATAAAAGTAAAGTTCATTTTCTGAAGTGTTTCAAACTATTTCCACGAGACACTGGATACTTCATTGCTGATATCCAAAGAAATGAAAATGACACACTGCTGAAAAAAATATAGTAAAAATGTCAAACAAACAAAAAGAGACTTGATAATTTGGTGCATAAGTGAGTTATGACACCAAGATTTATGCAACTTTGGAATTTCATGCTTCATGATAAAAAAAAGTCTCTTAATCTTGTTTTTATATAAAAAAAAGTAACAGCCGAATATTTTTTATGTCACAGGGTTAGTCACATTGATCTAATTTAGTAAGCGCTCCAATACACTTTTTCCACAAAAAGATAATAAAATGATAGCATTGAAGAAGCGCAAAGGCTGCTGTGCCGGACCTGTAAAATCAATATTGGTGACATTTAAAAAAGAAAAAGCCATCCATTAATTAAACAAGATGGGCCTTGAGAATACAAATATATTGAAGAAAAAATAAGATCTGAAAGTGAAATAATGAATAAAGATATATAAAAGTAGAAACTATTTAAAATACAAGTTCCCTTGTATGTGCCTACAAACGCTGCACATCAAATGTTCATACTGCAGTCAGTCCTGGTCAAAATAAATATTTTAGTTCAAATTTGAACTATGAAATTAATCATAATTACAAAAATTACTGTTACTTTTTACAGGAAAATAAGAATGCTTTTCTGAAAATTTTACGTCAATATCATACCGACAAAACCGGTGCCAAATCCATGCATATTTGGTGTTTCTTGTAAATCAGCTGAAATTTTGAAGAATTGGATATTCCATTAAAATTCTTCCCTTGTAACTGTATTTTGTTGAAATAAATCTCCATTGCCTAATTAGTGGCAGGCTGTAACTTACATCGCTAATTATCACTAGTCGATTCTTCCCCTCCCTATTCGTAATCCATTTGCTATCCATTCCCAGCGAAAGGGGTTGCCGAGAGCAGTTCAGAACCGGCGACTTTTTCTAGAAGAGGTGTGATGTCTTGGCCTACGCGCCCGGAATGAAAATCGTCCTTTTTTATCGGTGTGAAATTGCCAATAGTGATTATCATCTCCGTCTCTTCAGTATTCGAAGCAGGTCGCAATTCGATAAATAAACTTCGCGCCATTTACGCTTTCAAAGTCGAAATCGTCTGCCCTCTCTCGCCTCTCTCTCCAACACAATGAATTCGTGATAAAGGAGCAATGTGTACTATAAATATTTAACATCGATAACCTCTTCAAAGTACAATCCAGACGCCATTAATTATTTCCAATGACGTCAAAAGATGAGACCGAAGGGGGGGAATTGAATGATATTCATTTTTTCCGGTGATTATGGGTATTAGACGAATGTACAATTCATTTCCGATGGATGTTCATTGTTCGATTGCTGCGAATTCGCTTTTATTGCCCATTTGCGTTGACATTCAGCATTTGACATCAACTGTTTTGAATTCAAAAGGTTTCATCAGTCCATCTAACATAACGATCAGATTTAAAAAATTATGATCGATGTCCAAATATGAAAGTAAATTTTGCTGGTGCAGCAGCTTCACTAACCACAGGTGGACGAATCGGGGCTCGTGGTATGCATGCAGGCAGCCAGTAAAATATTGAGCAAACTAAATTTATAATTGAAACAAATGTGTCATTTATTATGAACAAAATGTTATTAGATTGATTTATTATTACAGTTGACTCTTAACTGACCCCAATGGGGATCAATATATCAACAAAGTGAAGTTTTTATTCTGCAATTAGAATTTTGCAGTCAGAACGGCTTTATAGGCTTTTTTGGTAACTTTTTAAAACGAATGCAAGCTTGTTTAATCACTAATAAGCCTAAATTGTTCATTCAGATTAAGAGTTTTATGGTTTGCCTTTATTGATTTGGGTTTATTATTGGCGAAAAATGCTCTGGGGGCATACTGCGCCAAACAAGTGGTTTGCCTTTGATTTTATTTCTAATATAATAGTTCAGACTGATTATCCGGGCGATCCCTTCTCCAAAAATGTATTGATACCAATAACAAAAATTCATTTTATGCTTTCATTTACATTACTGATTACTTGTTTTGTCAATAATTTAAAGCTAGAAAAATTCGACTTTAGCCAACAGTGGGTGTTAGACTGGGTTTAACATAAGTTAGTAACTAATCGATTATTGCATCGGAGATTTTAAATTTCTCCACTTAATCCAATAATAAAAGCTGATTTCGAATAACAAATATTGAACAATACTAAGAATTTCTTTGTAATATATATATATATATATATATATATATATATATATATATATATATATATATATATATATATATATATAACGTATGTATGTATAAATATAAACACGTGATATCTGACAGGAAATCTTTTGATAGAAGTAGTAATTTGCACCCGTCATACCATAACAGGTAATTGTTTAAATTTATTATTAGTCGTGAAACCATGCATCATTTGTTTTAAAGAAGAAAAAATGTTATGTAAAAAAAGGGTTAATTTACTTAAATATTTAAAATGGTTCAAAATCTTAATTTTTCTTAGTTTCTAATTAATCAACATAAACTTTAAAAACCACTTTTGTCTGTCTGTGTATATAAGATAATGCCATAAAAAAGTCTTACTCATATGTTATCAAAGTTATAAGGAAGTTTTCGACATAGAAATAACATAAAAGTCCTACGTACTTCATCACCTACGTAATTCATCTACTAACCTACGTAACCTACGTAATTCATCAAATATTGTAATAAATTATTAATATTGTATTTTTATTTCGCTAAAGTTAATTTTGAGTTCTACATTTCATAAATATTCACTAAAACATATATTGTATAGATTTAATTGTTTCTTTGAATTTTTTCTTCTTTTAAATTATGCATGAAAACTGGAAGGGAAGTTTGCTTAGATCTTGAATATATATTTTTTATCTCTTGTACTGTTCCATTAAAATTCGGACTTAATTTGGAATTTTATAAGAAAAACAGCAAAAAGGAAGATTATATTTACAAAACTAAGGGAAATTGAACATTTTAAATAACAATTTTATAAAATGAAAAGAATTAAGTGGGGGATTTCTAAAAATAATTCCATGAAAAAAATTTGGCAGATCTGATAAACACTTTATTATAGGAGAAAATATTTAACAAATAATTTCAGTGACCCCATATAAGTATTTAATTATAAGAAGTTAAATTGAAATTCCATGAAAACAGAATTTGCAAACAACTTACTCGCACAACCTTTTAGTTTAATTAATTCCCACTCCCTATCAAAATTCTCAGACTAAATTAATAGAAAAAAATTAGATGTGTATAAGGTAGCTTCTGCACGCTTAACTATTTTGATATAGTTACCAGCTTCCTTACAAGAACTTAATCAAAACTAATTAATATTATCAAATCCTCTTTAGCATTCGAAGTGAGTCGAATGTTCATAAATAAAAGTCAGAACTGAGCTTGCGAAAGTTTACAGAGAACATTTTTCATTATCGCTATTTTTTTAAATGTCTCTAAAACTGTGATAACTGCATTAACTAGCGATGTTAGCATTATTTATTGTTGGTCCGAATTACGTCAGAAACGAAAAGGTAAAGAGTCCTTTTTCTCCCCTGGGGAATTTTTTTCCTCCCTTTTCAGACAATAATTGCAGTAATTAAAAAGCTACTTTTTCATTTTTCCGACTGTCCATTGTGCTTGTCGAACGTTTGGCGACATACAAACGACGATTACAGACGGTCATTAAACGGCGGTGGGAACACACCTTTTGTCGTTAAATATCCTCATAACCCCAAATTAAGTCTTCAAGCAGACATAAGTATTTTGGACTTCCTTTGAGAAGTGTACCGATTAATTCCAAGGAATTTTTTTTTACCCCAATTCATTTTTACCATCACAGGTTGTAAAAATCCAGTATTTTGTAAACTTCCGTATTTTGTTGGTAAGCTGTTCGTTGACCTGAGCTTTGAATCGTAAATATGTAATGAAATTTATCGTAAACGGCAAAACAATTCTTAAAGTTTATGTTTCTGGAACTTTTCAGACAACTTACAGACGATCATTTAATACGGATCAGTATTCCCATTCAATTCAGTATGCTTCGGAATATCTTTAGAATCCTTCTTTGGAGATCAAAATTGCAGGAAAAAATCTGTTTCATTCATCTGAAAATTGGCTTAAATTAAGTTTAATTGCAGTGTACTTATTTAACTGTCTTGGCAAAAGGTAAAAATGCTTAATTTGGCACAAATTTTCTCCCTTTATTTAGTGATAACATGTTTATAAATAGTTTAAAGCATAGAAAAAAAAACTTAGTTTAAAGTTTTGGCACTATTAGAACATCCTCATGTACAAGCAAGCTATCCCTGATGTACTGAAACGTCTGTGGAACCAATAAACAGATCACTATACTCGAATATCCAAAACATACAATTTTCTTGAAACATTGAAATTTTTCAGATTGGGATGTCGGTTTTTCTGGAAGCAATCGCTGGGTTTGATTTGGTTAGCTACTGTCTAGATTAGGCTCATCCATTGAGTAGAATTTAAGTCTTACGGATATTGATATAGTGATATGATATAGTTTTAGTTTCTTTTATATTAATTATTTCATATTTTACACTAGAATCAATTAAGAATTATTTTCAAATTATATATAACATTTGAAATAAGTCATAAATATCTTATAAGTTTTAGTTTATTAGTTATTTAGATACATATGATAGGTCAAAATAGTCACATTCAGCATGCGCTGATTTCTTGTAGGTTGGAGGTTTGGTTTGGTTACAGTCTTACTGCAAGAGGACTAATGATACTGAGACCTACTGCTTAAAGCATATTTTGAAAAGCTACGAACATCCATGCCAGCAGTGGGATACAAACCTACGAATTCTGGTAAAGAAGAACAGCGGCCTTCCCATTCAAGCATTGTTCTCCAACAATCGTTGATAATACAGTTTAATAATAAATTAGTTATTACTTAAACATTTTATTAGAATTTTTTCAAAATTATTTTCCTTTTTTGCATACAACGAAGCAATTTTTGATTAAATATCTATCAAATATCTATGGGGTCTTAGTATTTTCTCGATTACAGGAGCGATGGTTTCAACTCTCCTTTACCCAGAATTGTCGTCAGTTGTCACGTGATCATACAAGAGTGCAATACCATCATTCTATTATTGTGCTTTTGCTTACTTGAAACAAAGAGCGACATCTAAGTTTATTTTTACTATTTTTTAATGAAGAGAATGAAATATTCTTTAAATTATGATGAAATTTATAGAAGCAGAAGTGTAAAGGGATCATGAAGGAATTAATTCAGTCCATTAGACTGTCATTATCAGTTGTAATTGCATTTATTATTGTACTTTTTGCAGCAGCGAAGTGGGCCATTTTAAAATCTAGCCAGCAAATGCAAAGGATCATGGGAAAGGTGATTATACTCTACAATTACCCTGGTAAAAAGGTAGAATTTTTCAACTCCTTGATTTTTTTTTCTTGTACAGCGGTAAGTCTCGAAAGGGGAGTACGATTCTGTTTGGTCAGTAACGATCAGCAGGTTTCCACTGATGTTTAGCACAGTAGCGTAGCCTAACTAAAGACTGAGTTTCTTTAAAGAAATTACACAAAAAAATACAAAAACATCAAAGTTTATTTTTTTCTTTCTCAAAACAACGTAAAAAACAGTTAAACAAAACATCCAAAACAGTTCGCAGATAATACTAAACTAATTGCAAATTCAACATTCTGACAAGTGTGGCATTATGTAATTTACTTGATGGGAAAAAACTATATTGTAGCAAAAACACGACGAGCAACAGGCTTCACCAGGCAATAACAAAAACAACAGGCAAAAGTTGCACGTAAAGTGCCCCCTTTTATACTTCTTGATTTCGTAAACTTTAAAATTATTTACATACTGAAGAAAAAAAAACCACGGAGCATACAGAAAAACGAGATCAAGTAACTAGGATTAAACTATGATTAAAAGTTTAATTACAAGGAATGGGTTCTGTGTATTTGATAACAGATTTACGGATTTACTCTCCATTTGCGCAGCTTTTTTATTCTTGTAAACGGGGCTAATGGAGGTTATGCTCGTAATCGTTTCTGATTCCATCTTTGATAGCTGCTATTCTTGGAGATTAGTTTTTTTTTTGTAAAGTTTTCAGTGAATTTATGTAAACGAAAAATAATTTTAGATGTACCTGTCGCGTGCCAAGGTTTGCCATCTTTGGTCTATAATGTATACAATCTCCGAACACCTCTAGTTTACCTTGTTGCTGTAATTGTAAGAAATAATCATCTATTTCCTTTTATCTTCAAGAAAAGTTTTCTTTTCAAGTGATATATTCAACGATAACTTTATTAATGTTATTTTTCGGAGTTCTCGTTACCGAATTTACTAACTACTTCCAGAGAAATGCCCGAAGACAAATCTTTATCTCACCAACACTCCCGATTTCATTATAACAAATATTCTGCATTAGAAACATTTCTCCTGCGGAATATTTTTACACGCCAATCGTAACGTATCAACCCCTAACGTAAATATATACTAATGAATTTTTATAAGAAGCTTACTAATCCGCAAGCCTCATTTGGTAAAATGCATTTATGCAGAGCTGTATATTTTAACAGTAGGAGCTGGAATAGCAGAAGGGTTGTTTTGATACAAACGTGATAAAATCCATCAACAGTTCTTGTGCTGTTCATTTTTCATCGACTCTCCGTCCACCTGAAGTGTTATCGATTAATGGCAGTTGAGATAGAAAGATGACGAAAGACTCTTTACCTAATCCTTACAATCTACATATCATATTATCTGATCCTAAGAGGTAAAGTAACTGCGACAAGCCTTTAATCTCCTCAATTAAATCTTCTACTGGTTTCCACGAATTAATGGATGCTATTCGTCACCCAATTACCCATTCCATAATTATGCACTAAATTAATGACTATGCCTTTTCACTACCTTCAAGCTAGATCCGTACCTGATACGTTTGGTCTCGATTTCATCAGCATTGGCTCTTGATATGGAAACTCTTTTTTATCCTAAGGGAAATTTAGATCCGATATTTTTGCACGTTAACTTATATAACAGAAAAGAGAACTTACAAAAATGATAAAATTGTCTTATTCGGCAGTTATTTCAAAACAAACATTTTCCAGAGCTGTACTATTTCTTGCTACAATTTACCAGCAAAAAATGGGTTTTTGATACGAAAACCATAAATTCCATTTAATCTCATTTCACTACTCAACATACCTCCACCTGAATTATTAAAAAAATCTTTGAGAAAAGACAAATTTACCTAATCTTTCAATATTATTATTTAATTTATGGTACAATATTTAAAAATTAAAAAAAATCTGTCTTATTTGGCAGTTATAATAACTTTTTTAAAATATTTTTTAATTATTTTTGTCCATAGGCAACTTTAAAAGGGAAAATTATTTTTTTCAATTTATTCGTTTTATAATAAAAATAAAATTTTTTCCTCATCATATGTTTTTATAACAACATTCGGCTTTTATTAGTTCCCTTGATTTTCATGTTTCTGTGCTCCCCATAAATTTTTTCTTGAAAAGTTTTATATAATTATCAAAAAATAACTTTCTAATTAGTTAATTAAAAAAAAAATTATATTGCTCTTTTTGTTTCCTTGTGAAGAATTAAAATAACGAATATATAAAAAAAAAATATCAAAAAAAAAAATTGTAAATAGAATATTATATTTAATACTGAAAAGAAAAAAAATAGAGAAAAAAAAAACGAAAATAAAAAAATCAAAAAAAACTAAAAATGATAAATCCTATAAAAAAAATAAAAGGTAAAATGTAAAAGAGCATGTACAAAAAAGCAGTTGATAGAAACTAAAACTTCTAAATAAAAAAAATTTTAAAAAAAAAAAAAAATTTTAAAAAAAGATGAATACAAATTTAAAAAACAAAAAAAAAAAAAAAAAAAAAAAAGTTTGCCAAAAAAAAAAAAAAAACAAAAAATAAAAACAAAAAGTCTATATAAAAAAAAAGAAAAAAAAATACAAAAAGATGAAAAAAAAAAAAAAAGAAAAAAAAAAAAAAATAGTCAAAAAAAAAAAAAACGTGTTTCTCCAACAAAAAAATTCGGCCTTTTTTTTTCTCCTTGAATCCTCCATAAAACAGAAAAAAAATAAATAAAAATAAAAAAATAAAAATAAATAAAAATAAAAAAAAAAAAAAAAATCAAAAATAGAAAAAATAATAAAAAAAAAAAAAAAAATAAAAAAAAAAAAAAAATAGCTAGTATAGGACTATTGCATAATACTGAAATGACAAATTACTTAAGATAAATAAAAAAATAGATGTTAAAAGAAAATAAATAAAATCAATAGAAAAACTAAAAAAAATAGGTAAAAAAATATGGTTTCTCCATCAGTTTCGGGGGTATTCGGTTTTTCTTATTTTTGTTGATCGCCTTAAGTTTCACTTTTCTGTGTTATAATTAAGTTTTTACCAAATTTCAAAGCATATTTTGTTTAAAAAAAAAAGTCTGTAACTTTGTTAAGATAAATACAAATTTTAAAAAATAATCTTAAAAAAAAATTTGCAAAATTAGTTGCGAATCCCTTGTGATACCGAATGGTAAAATAAAATTAACGAAAATATGAAATAAAAAAATCTATTTAGGAAATTGAAAATAGCTATGTAAGACTATTGCATAATACTGAAATTGACGAATTCCTACAAAGAGAAAAATACATAGGTTAAAAGAATGATAAATAAAATCAAAAGATCTTACTTCTAAAATAAATATTAATAAGTAAATATTGTAGAATCCCAGTTCCAGGGGCCGGCCGCCATGTTTTTGGCTTTATTTTTGTACAGGCGGTCGCCAAATTGTCGCCAAGTGATGTTTACAATTTGTGCTTCGTTTTGTATTAAGTTTATACCCAATTTCAAAGCATATTTTGTACAAAAAAAAACGTCTGAAACTATGTTAAGATAAATACAAATTTTAAATAAAATACAAAATACAAAATAGAGCAGTATGCCAGAAAACTGGGTTTTAAAATTTGGCGACATCGCCCACGCTTGGCGTACTGAACTTTGTTCGGCGGGCCCCACGAACTGGGATACGGCCAAAAAAAATCATTCACTGGGGTAGAAATGAAATCAAATCATAAAAATATTGCACTGAAGAGTTACTGAATGAAAGTCACAAGCAAAGAAAGGCTGGCAACATCATGACAAAAACCTCCCCAAAAATAGCCAATGATATGTCAAAATCAAAAGAGGGGAACCCAGTTCTTTAGTCGAGCCCTGAATAAATCCCACGGGAAAGAACAATCTTAGATCGCTAGGCTACATTAACCATTCATTTAATACAAATGAAAACTTCCATAAAAGTTCAGTTTATTATACGTTTTACTATTTCCAACACGTTTGGAAATCATCCTAATCATGTAACAGTTATATTTTCAAACGGTTATTTTTCTGTCTTATTTTGAAACTTAGAGTAAATATTTGTTAAAATAAGTAACAGAAATTTTAAATATTTAAAAGTAAATAAATAGCTTAAGAGTAACTGATCATATAATGGTTAATTTAAATGCTGTTAGCATTGTTATCTATTAAGTAGGCTGATAACGAAATCAGCATTGTTATGCATCAACAATGTATCAAGGATGTTGACAAAGGCTATCAACATTGTTAACACTGAGAACTTTCTCTCCTTATTTTTCAAACCCTTGATTAACAAATGGTTGCATTTGTTACAATGTAGTCATTTGATAATCAGCAGCTACATTGTAGGAAATAACTCAAACTTGATTCAAGGTTTAAAGTAGAGGGCAAGGAGTGTCATCGTCACGGCACTTTGATTGTTTGGGATGGCACTAGAATTTTCGACTGTGTTCTTCACAAAACATTATCTTTATCTCTGAATGGTAAGACAATGCAAATATAACATGGTTGATTACATGAGATATCAAACATTCATTCAACATTCACTTATTTCTTGCAAATTATGAATGATTCTACTTTTATTGGTTGAAACAAATATAGTAAGGCGTTTTGTTAATGACAACTAATTTGTTTTAACATTTCCGCATTCGTTTCTAATTTTCCCTTCCATAGTGTTTTCCCCATTTTTTTTTGGGGGGGGGGAGCAACAATGATTCTGTATTCTAAGAAAAATATATTTTGATTTAGACACGGTATTTATAAGTCGTATACTGCATAATTATTCCTTTTTTTTAAATTTTTTTTTATTTTCTTGGTACTAATTGATTATGATTCTAGTTTATAGTAAGTTAAGAAGTTTTAGAAAATATTGTCTAGTAATTTTTAAGGGTGATGAATTGTAAAAAAGCTGCTACATTATATTGCAAATGTGTTTGATTTCGATTTCAATAACTTAGGGGAGACATCAGACTTTTAGCTGGGCGAAATTGGACTGAAAATTAATATTTCTATCTCACTGAATTCCGAAATATAACTTAGAATGAAAGCTAGTGTTTTTACTATCAATTACCTAATAATTTAAATATTACCATAGAAGACAGCTGTCACTAATAACTAAACAGTTTTAAAAACAATTTGAATTTTATAAGCATTTGGAATAGAGTTCATTTGTAATTGTCATATGCTATCAAAATTAAGGATATTTATCCTGCAGAATATTAAAAGGGATGGTTACAGAAGAACGTGCTTCTGCAAATACAACCACGTACCGCCAAGTCTATGCATAGATGCTCTTTTTTGTGCTGTATTCTTTTATTCTATATATTTGAAGTCATCTGCGAAATATTTTTACTGTAATTTTATTCTACTGTAGTAGAAAATTATAAATTAATCCCATTCAATTTTAATACTTTGTTTATTTCTTTCACTGCAACTGGCCTTCAAAAGTATAAACTCTTATTTTGCGAGTTAATACTCTAAACAGTGATAATTTCACATAAATCGACAATAAGCATTCTATTCTGAATGATAACACCAGTGAAAGTAAAATTTATTTCGAATAGCAAAGATCTATCCTTTTGAAACAAAGAAATTTTATACATGTGGGAATGGGGATGATAAGTATTTCAACTATTACAGTATTTTAACTATTATTTTTTCCTAACTATATTTCCAGTGAATACTTACGAGAACAGTTCAGTTTTATTCCAAGACCTGAAAAGTGTTCTATTTATAGAAATGACTTAATTATTGGATGAAGGCAAAAGTTCTACCCGTTTATCTTACCCATAAAGAAAAGCAAATAAAAGCAAAAGGAACAGTACTTTTTATTGTGCTTAATCTCCATTGTTATCTATGACCTCTTGCCATTTTTCTGGTAGGACATGAATCCTACGGTGGTAAAACTCCGTCGGTTTCGAATCAAAAAAGTCTTGGATGGCAGTTTTCACAGCATCAAGATCAAAGATTTTTTGACTGAAGAAATTGCTCAACGCACGAAATACGAGACAGTCATTTAACGTCAAGTTAGGATAATAGGGAGGCCGGGTAAAACCTCCCAATCAAAGCCCAGTAACTTTTGGCAAGTTATGATAGCAGCATGTGGCCTGACGTTATCAAGATGAAGGATAATACCGTGACGATAGATGAGACCTGGCCGATTTGCTACCAAATTTGAATACAGCCTGTCTAACTGTAGGCAATAGAAGGTAGCATTGATGGTTTGGTTGAGTGGCAGGACCACCAGTGAATTATTCCCTGCACATCCCACCACAAACTCAGTAACACCTTGAGATGAAGTTCAGCTTTCGAAGTCGATGCAGGCGGATCAGAAAGGCGACGCACAGTCCTACGATGTTTTAAGTTATGGTACCATTGCCCACTTTTCCTCTCCTGTCACAATTCGTGTCAAGAAACTGTCGTTTTTCTATCGGGAAATCATAGGAAACACAGGTGGCGATTCAGTCATTCCGTTGATTAGCTGTCAGGTTATGTGGTACCCAAACATTCAATTTTCTCGTAAAACCCAACTTAATCAGCCGTCTCTCGACCTTTGTATGTTGTACATTGAAGGTCTCCGCTAATTCTTGCACAGTTGGACAGTCCTACGACATTATACGTATGCAACATTGCCCACTTTTCGTGTCAAGAAACTGTCGTTTTTCTATCGGGAAATCATAGGAAACACAGGTGGCGATTCAGTCATTCCGTTGATTAGCTGTCAGGTTATGTGGTACCCAAACATTCAATTTTCTCGTAAAACCCAACTTAATCAGCCGTCTCTCGACCTTTGTATGTTGTACATTGAAGGTCTCCGCTAATTCTTGCACAGTTGGGTTCGGGTTGTTCCTTGTGGATTGACCAATATAGTCTTCTGCAACATGTAATGGCCGTTCACTCCTAGCCTGATCTTTGCAGCTTATGTCTCCTCAATTAAATTTACGAAACCATCGATGACATGTGCTTTTGTTTATTGCATGCTCCCCATGAAAGTAACATTCCGCCATGCTGCGACTGCCGGACTCTTTATCGAACTCGTATAACAATCAATGTCTTATATGCTCCGTCTCTCTTTTCATGTTGCACCTTCTGAGATTTTTTTAAAAACTATTAACTTTGTGAGACACGATGCATTTATAAGCAAGGCATCCACACTTTTGATTGGCTGAATATTTGCGTCATTAC
Organism: Pardosa pseudoannulata; assembly: GCA_032207245.1. Classification (NCBI taxonomy): domain Eukaryota; kingdom Metazoa; phylum Arthropoda; class Arachnida; order Araneae; family Lycosidae; genus Pardosa; species Pardosa pseudoannulata. The sequence goes on along the minus strand of CM063501.1, from coordinate 116,773,927 downwards.
AATTTCATGTGTTACGTCAATTCCATTGCAAATTTGCATATCCAAAAAATGGCTAGAACTTTCACCCGCACCCAATACATATAAAAGGGATGTGCATGGAAAGTTTCATAATTGCTCCTTTCGAAAGAGTTAATAATTAATAGCTTAAAAACTATTAAGATTTTACCCTGATATTACAAACGCTTTTACAAAAATATAGAGCCAATAATACATTCAATTTTCAAGCAAATTAACCAAGATCAAAATAAACTTATTTCCAAAATCCACTGCCTTCTTAATATTACAATTCATGAAAACTTTTGCAAATTTTCAGAGTATCTTGAACATGGCCATTCCTATGTTATTGGCACCGGAGTACATTTTTAAGTTTTCAGTTTCCCTCTCTCAGTTAAAAGAAACTCGTAATGATCAATAAATCTTTTATATCATTATGTACTTATATTAGTAATTTTCCTCATTATTTCATTAACTGACCCACTCATTGAGTGATACCACAACTCACTTATTCAATAATTTCTTATCATTAAATTCGAATCTCTCAAAAACATAGCGCTACTTTACAAAACTATCATTCTTCTTGTTAATTATGCTGCTCCGGTATGGTTGTTTGCTACTCAAAACATTTAGAAACTTGTCAAAAAAAAAGTTCTTCATAGTATCGTAAAAGCACATCTGTACCTATGAAATATTATCCATAGGTCCTTGATAATTTAACCACAAAGCAACAATGCATCAAAATTTCTAATTTATAATACACTACCTAATGAAATTATCGCGGAATTACCCGATTACGATCACTGTACTGAATCAAACGGAGACCCCGCTCTACCATGTTACCTTATAGCTAAGATTAATATTCGACATGTTAATTATTTAATAATTTAAAATTCAAGCCTTTTTAAAATTTTACTCATTGTCAAGCTACCTTATTTATTATACTCTCTTTTACGATCATGCGAACTGTAATTCTTAACGTTTAATTGTTTATTACATCATCTTTAAAATTTATTCCATTTTAAATACACAATTATAAATAAATTTATAAATAAATTTCCGTCTTGCATCTTAATATTTGTATTTTATTATAAGACAGTATTTTTTAATACTACTTTTTACCCTTATGAGCACTTCACTGATTATATCATTTGGGATTCGATCTTTCAACCAGGTGCCCTATATTAAGTTAACAACGTGATCAACCTGTTTAAGAAGTTAACGAAGTCAACTGAATCTTTCACTCATTGACCATTACTGAAAGTACAAAGGCATACTGACAAGACAGTACCAAGAAATACTGAAAACTAGCTGCTTCGTACCTGGCTTTCAGTCTGGGTATACACAATTATTGTTGTCACATGATCTTTTGAAGACACTTTTTGGGCTAATTTAATTTCAAATACATTATGTATAAAAGCGCTTCATTTGGCAATATTTGCCAATTTATCCTTTATCCCGGTTAATATAAATGTACTGGTTTGTTGTATAACATAATTGCCTTTGTTTCTCAAGATGGTTTTTGTCAAACTAAAGTAAAAGTACAACGCAAGACAATCTTAAGGCACTAAAAGAGACTTCCAGTATAAGGGCATCACAATTTGGCATTAATCACAAGAGATCTCTGAATGCCAATTAAACTTCCATCGAAGGAGTTGGTGCGGCACAATTTTCATTATATCTAAATATACACTACGCTTTAACTCTTTGCCTATCCTGCACATCACATTTGATATACACATCTAATGCATTGTAGTCTTGTATATCACCTGTCTTACACAATGAACTAGATTTGATGCGAAAAATAGTTTGGTGTACTGTCTAAAATTTAGTTATATTTTTCGATTAGATGTATAAAATTAAACGTTTTATACCTAATAAATATAATATAATTATCTTCTCATATGGGGGCAACAAAACAGTTAATACTTTTAATTTATATATCATTGCAAAAGATATTTCTAGACACGTTGTATATAGTTTTATCCAGATAAATTCCTGGTTATCAAGTTACGAATTAGCTGGGGGTTTTTTCACGTAGGAAAATACAGCAATGACATTCGCAGATAGTTATCTATCGTTGACCAACAATGTTCATTCCGTTATATTGTCCACTACATGCGATAGGCTGGATGAAAGAGGTTAATATCAACACTGACCGTTTGATCGTATCAAAAAATATCTGCCCAAAATTTGGTGGGGTCTAGACAATACATGCATATTTGTATAAAAAAAACTCTCCGACAAACAAACGAACTTTTGTGTAGAGATATTCAGTAAGTCACACACAGATTGGAAATACATAAATTTTAATTGCTGACAGTCTTTCACAACATACTATCTGTTTAAAAATTAATATATTTTCGCAAATACAGTAAAACCTCGATTATCAGAGCTATTTGGGATCGCAGTATATCGGATATCCGAAATCTCAATAGAAACTTTTTTTTGGTGATTTTTTAAATTTACGTGCTAAGGTAAATAAAGATTCATTCCCAAAAATAACACAAAGAAAATATTTTATTTAAATTTAATGTACATTAATGTACTAAATGTACAGTATTATTTTAAAAATAATCTTATTTTTCATTGCAAAAATATCAAGTTTTTATCGGTGGATGCCCGATCATTCTAATTTTTGACTATCAGAAGATCTTGATTCAAATATTTTAAGGCAGTTGTTAGTGTTTATAGCATACACGTATCTAGCACATTAGCTAAAATTAGTTTTTCATGCTAATGTCTTTTAAGAAATAGATTTATTTTAATTTACCTCTATATTTACATAATTTTTTCCTTTAGTAGATATGAAACTTTTATGAAATTATTGCTCTCCATTTTTAAGACCACTATGTCCAGTCTCGTTAAAACCGTTTAGAACTAAGATATTATCTACTATATATTTATAAAGTAAATAATTTATAAAGACCGGTTTAGATCCCCAATTTGATCCGATAGGAAATTTATTAAAAAGCCAGAATTGCGAGCTTATTTAAATTATTAAAAATACCACTTAACCTTTTCGTGGGCCGCAGGAAGATTACTTCCCACCTACACGATCTTACAAAACACATCTGGGAAGCGCAAAACCCATTCTAATATATTGGTCTTGCTATTGGAATGACGGGAAGACTAATTCCCGCCTCGGTTTTTCGCTGACATCTATTGTTCGATTGATTGCATAAAATTAGCAGTTCTGTTTTGAAAGTTTGGAAACGTGGAGTGAGAAATAAATGGCTCACGAAAGGGTTAAAACCCTTCACTGCCAACATATCTGTAACGCAGGGGTCAATGCAACGGGCTTCAGGATGAAAAGTCCCGGGATCGAATCACCGTACAGACGATGTGGGAATTTTAATTTAATCCAATTACGTTTGTGATGACTGTACGCGTGGTAGCTTCAGGCATTTTTAAAGTATTTTTTCTTCCCGACTTTTCCATCAAAACTGTCCAATTTACAATTTAAAAACATTTTACAATTTTTGGATTTACAGCGTCAAAACAAGACAACGTCTGTCGTGTCTCTAAAATTATATATTTTATTAGATATTCAGAAAAAAAATACTATAATTTATTACTAAAAATAAGAAACCCCAATTGAAACTCAGTTCAGTAACTCCTCGATTATCCTAGTTATATTAATCATAACTTAATAAGATTTTTTAAAAAATAAAGCTTGATTCACAGCTTTACAGAGAAAATTTTCTATTTCCCATACTTAACAATTCAGTGAACTCAAAAATGTCGAGGAAAAGCAAAAGTAATAGATAACTTGAGAAGATAACTCCCATCCTACATCGTCAGTCTTAGCTGTAAGTTTAACGTTAAGAGTGTGCATGTATCATTAAGGAAAGTGAAAACTATCTTTGAAAGGGAATAAAAATGGCAGACAAAGCAACTTGACCTGACCAAGAATAACAGTCAGTCTGAATGTTAAGCAAGTCCGTCCTGTGATTAAGCGGCGGAGAGTCTGCTGAGTCGACGCCTTCTTCATCTGCCAGACGACCAAGAAAATGCCATTAACAAATAAACCCCTTTAATATCCAGCTAATGACAGCTCAAGAATATATCATTAATAATCAGAAGCTAAGGTTAAGGCAAGAGCGATGAATGTAATCTAAAGAGCTTTTCGTTTATTATTGTCTAGGAGCAATTAAGCCTAGTTTTTAGCACTTGCTTTCTGAATGCTTTACGCCTTCATTACGCGGTAGACACCATCCCTGTATCAAGTTTGAAGCCACCCGTGACTGAAGCCCTGCAATTGGTGGAGGTTGACGGTCTTGAAATGATCGAAAAAAAATTTATTTGTTACTTGTTAAAGTCAATTCTTACTTAGGGTGCTACCATATTACGGTCGACATAAGTCATTGGTGAATTCTGTGTCATAATGTCAGAGAAGGAAAATTTGGTACGAAATTCTCATCTTTGGCAATTTCTGACATCTCGACCCGGAAGTCACCAGTGACATATGTCGACTGTAATATGAGAGCATCCTTTGATCAACAAAGAAAAATATTTTAGTTACATTTTATTAAATAATTACAATTAATATTAATATGTATATACATATGACAGAATCACAATATTAAGTGGCAAAAGAGAAAGCAAATTTCTTTGCAATTTTCCATTTTCCTTTCTATGTAAGGTGTTGGACTATTGTTTTCTACTATTTATTCGCTTTCTATATTATATATATATGTATATATATATATATATATATATATATATTTAGTTTCTAATTTTTTAAATTGATTGGGATTTAATAATTTCTTTTTCTACCCGTCTCCTGTAATGCTTCATTATTTCAAGGCACCTTTCCAGTCAGTTTCGAACAGTCCAGTTGTTCAATTAACACATTGTATGCGGGACCCGTACTGGTACGTTTTCTGACGATTGATACTCGAGCGCAGGTCACGTACAAGTACGGGTTAGTGTAACAACATGGTTTGTGGGTACAAAAATAACGGTATATACAATAAAACGAAGCCGAATGTTCTTGTCTACTACATAGATTCTGGAAAATTATAAAAAATTACACGATCAAAGCGAAATAATGCTTGACCTGCTACAAAGTGTTTCCGTCCTAGATAAATAATTATTAATCTACAGTGCTGTCTAGCATCTTATGTACTGTTGATGCATATAGTACTGTTGATGAATATTGTACATTATAGTATTCATAATAGCATTCTTCGTTCAGCAGCTTCATTCGCGGGGAATTGCACTGATATTAGCTCGATTCTGTGAACAACCATTATTGCCAAAGTTCACAGTGACTGATGGATATTAAACTTAATTAATATTTGAAAATCTGTATTAACATCAAGTGCCATCCACTACAAGTTTAAAAAAATGTATTTGAACTTGAGTGGATGAATAAAAAGAATTTTATTGAAAATTTGAATAAGATATATAAATATAGAGAGAATGTGAAATAGTAGAAATCGAAAAAAAAGTGTTCGCTAAAGTTTAGAATTTACTATTTGGTATATAACTTATCGTGACTGTGCTCAAGCATGTATAATCTTCATGCATTTGACAAAGAATACACGAGTTTGTTTCAATTATTGTATATTTAACTTGAATTAGAAACTATTGTGCATAATACACGAATATTAGTGTTGGGTAAAATGAGTAATATTTAAACTTAATAAAACTGTTCATACTTTTTTTTTATGATTAACGGTAAAATGGTCATGATTTGGTCAATAGGTTTGGTTTGAAGCGTTAAAGCCTTATCCTAACGTCAGCATGCGTACGTGCTAAATAGGCAGTAGAATCAACTGAGACCCTTTTCCGTTGAAGAATAACACAGATCTCTCGTGCGAAAAATTTTCAACCGATTAAAGGTCTTGTCACACGTCAACCTGGACGAAAAGGAATCTGTTGGAAATTTTTCACTGTAACACCAGAAATCTGAAGATTCTTTACCAGTAAAAAGAATCAAACTAACAAGTACATGTTGACGTGTGATAAAGCCTTTAAAGTCTATTTTTTCACAACACGAGGACGAAAAAGACCGGTACCTACAGCTTAAAGCCTATTAAATAGGGCCTGACGCCCACCAAATTGAGTCTGGTAGCGAATAATGCAGTCCAAACCCAAACACGAATAAAGTCACGCGAGCTCATGAGAAACACGCACGAAGACAACGGACAACCGCGAGCACCGCAGAATCAAATATACGACGCCCGACACCACAGAATAACGGAAAACCGGAGCGGCCACCCGCAGGCCCGGGCACCAGACAAAGACAATCACTAGCCAAGAACGGTCCTGCACCGTTTATTAATGAAAAACAGATTACAGAGTAATATTTACACAAATACACAATCAATAAGGATCACTTTCACTGAGAGGGCTGTTCCTTACAAGCCATATCATCACACTGGTCAGCACGCGAATGAGCCCCTGTTAACATTGAGCATAAGTTGCAAGTACAACGGAAAAAGACATTTAGAAGTGCAATTGTTATAGACTAACTTTGTTAACAAAGTAAATAAAATTGAATAGAATTTTGGTTATGCTATTAACCGTGATTAAGATACCTTGGATAGAGATTATAGTGTTAACAAAAACAATTTTTAGAGGAGGTAAAAACAAGTGACTGCATAAACGAACAAATTTAACGTTATAGAATGTCTCTCAGTAGCTGATATGATAACTATATAATAAAACCACCTGTTTAATAACAAAAATAATAATAAAAGCAATAGTACAAATAGTTTCCATAGTACTTTTAGACTAAGGTAAAGGATAAAATAAGATGAACAGAAATTAGCAGGGTTACGTATTCACTACAGCTTTCGGAGGTATTCTGCATTTCTACATGCTTATTGACATAGAGCCGCATGTTAACCAATGTACAATTTAAGAACTTGGAAATAATATATACATTACACTTTTGTTTTGAAAGACTTATCATCTACTATCGCATAGATAAGTCCTGATACAAGATTCACTGAATATAGTTCAAACACCTAAAAGGAGTTACAAAACACCTAAAAGGAATACAAATCCTAGCAGAATAAAAGAAGTTATCATTAAAAGATGATCATGATCACTCACTCAGTATCAACGTAGAAAATACAATGAGATGGCGGTCAGATAAATATTTTGTGTATTTATGATTATATTTGGTTATACATATCTATATTTAAAACATTGATTAGACACATATAAATATGAAATTGAATAGACATTTATGTTATTAACAGTGATTATGATGCCTTGGATAGAGATTATAGTGTTACCAAAAACAAACTTTAGAAGAGGTAAAAACTATTGACTGCATAAAACGAACAGATTTAGCGTTATAGAATGTCTCTCAGTGGCTGAGATGATAACTATATAATAAAACCACCTTTTTAATAACAAAATAATAATAAAAGCAATAGTACAAATAACTTCCATAATACTTTTAGACTATAGGTAAAGGATAAAATAAAATGAACATAATTTAGCAAAGTGATAAGTATTCACTACAGCTTTCAGAGGTATTCTGCATAATTCTACTTACTTATTGACATTGAGGCGCATGTTGGACCCAGTGTACAATTTAAGAACTTGGAAAGAGTATATACATTACACTTTTGTTTTGAAACCGCACTTATCATCTACTATTGCATAGATAAGTCCTGATACAGGATCACAAAGTTATAGTTACAGACACCTAGAAGGAGATTACAAATCATAGCCAAAATAAAAGAAGTTGTATCATTAAAAGATGAACATGAGCACTCACTTCAGTATCGATATAGTCGAGATACAATTGAGATGGCAGTCAGTTTATAAGTATGTGTATTTATGATTATATTTGTATATACATTATAAACATCCATTATCTATGGGAATACGAACCTACAATCTGATACCAAAGAGAACCGACCTACCATTCAGCCATCGTTCGTTGGTTTGATAAATAAGAGCACAACTGCAATATTTATTGCGATCACAAAAAAAAGTAAAGACTTTCCTGGGGATAAATTTGCAACATAAAATTTACTATATTTAGAAAAATTAAAAAAAAAAAACCATGGCTCCTGTAGGTAACAGTATTTAATAGGCAAAAAGAAAAATAATTTTCAATCCTCATTAAAACTAGTATCAATTTTTTTTTTTTTTAACAGGAGTATAATTTCCTGCTCAAAAGAAAATTGTTCTGGTGCAGGCTACTTAAAACTCGATTCCTGGTGTTATTATACTTATTCCAACTAATGGATTCGAATCTACAGACTGTGTTTCCAAAAGTTTGTAAGGATATAACCCTCGCGCGTCCCCGGCTGCACTTTCATGTCTGCACGCCTCGTTCTATATCTCGCCTATTGTTACTGGAGAAGGTATCTTGGGTTCGATTAAAGCCTATTTCCGAAAATAAGGACTGCAGCAACTAAACTCTTGACTAAACATTTTTTTTAAATTGTTAAAACATATGTACAGTCCAATCAAAATCAAAACACAGGGCTCAAATAAGACCGAGGACAAAAACAAACTGTGCCGAGCGGGAAAACACATTCCTCGGTATCAGCTCCTTTCACAAGAATGTCCGTTCTCCGTCGTTCCGACCGGGCATCTCCCTTTCCTGTTCACAAGCCGGGTGAAACCTCCCCGGATCAATTTTGACTCCACGGAATGTCCTTCTCGCAGCTGCGCGGGCGGAGGTGGATCCTTCGCCTCCTCCTGTTAAACCTCCCTGGAACAGGGCTTGCCAATTCGGGTGTCCCTCTCGGGCCGCTGAAACAAAAAAAACCAGCCCATGTAACACCAACTCGAGTCTTGATCTAGTATTACACGGATATTCATAGCTGTTAAATAACTTGGACCAATAAATTCCTTATAACTCAACTCTATTAATCAAAATGTCACCTCTGAACAATAGTTATATGATCTGGGCTGGAAAACACAACGTGGTATTCCGAAGCAACTGGTTAAAATATGTACTGAAGTTTTATCAGGATTCTCGTGCAATACTTTAAAAGTAGTTCTTCAACCTACTGAGAAAATTTTATTTCAAATAACTTGTTTCCTCTAAAGGAATAAGAAAATATAAATATTAGTTTCTGTATCCCTTAAGTATATTTATAAATTTACTCCTCAAAATTGCTACTAGTAGTTTGATTCCAAAATTAAATTACACTATTGCTGAAAGAAACAAACATCTACTGGTCTGGAAAGGTTCTAATCTGTTTAGAAGAGTTTGCATATATACATGTAAATTACACTTTAACTACTTCATTGAAAGACACATGCGATCGTCAAAGAAATCTTTCAAACAAATGGTAAAAGATATTTTTTTTGCCATAGCTCAATATTAAACTAAAGGATAATTGATACCACCTTAAGTGTAAAAAGTGGATATCCGTTATAAAAATCTCTAAGCAAAATAAAGCACAATTAATGGTCACTAGAACAACAAAAGGCTACTATCGCTTGTGTCGGTAAAAAAGTAAGTCTGTCGTTTAAGAATCTTGTTTATTTACAGGGCCCTTCTGCAGTCCACGTCAGTGGCGACCATTGATCAGGCTGATCAGTGTGACGTCTTGGCCGGTTTGACTCGCCGCCAGATCCGCATCTGCAAGCGTAACTTGGAAGTGATGGATGCTGTCCGTTCAGGAGCCAGGCTTTCATTGCGCGAGTGTCAGTGGCAATTCAGGGCCAGGCGGTGGAACTGCAGCACAGCCAACACCGGAAACGGGACAACAGTTTTCGGAAAGGAGATCAGTGACGGTGAGTAAAATGGTCACTCATTTTCATCATGAAAACTCATCGGTAGGTAGGCAAAACAAATTATATGGTCAACAAATTCTTTAATACAATACAGTTATTAGATATTCCTCATTACGATGGGGACTACTTATTTTTATATTACATGCATTTGCTGACTGCGATCTTCAAGATTTATCAGGAGGCTACAACATATCTAAGGGGCCATAATTTAAAAAATCCTATGCTAGATCGGAGGCATTAACCACATCTTTCTGGCTCCATATTGTCACGAAGATTCGAATGAACACACCGTTTAACTTAACAGACAAATTTATTGAAGCTAAGTAGCAACTCGCAACTTTATAAGATCGAGAAGCTGCCTACAACTAGTGGGTATCAGCTTTTATACCCAAACAGAATATTCGAGAAATAACAAATTTACACATTAAAGAAAGATCTAGAATGTTCGAGAACTTAAAGCAACAATAAACAACGTTTTTAAATTAAAAATCCATACTTTGGATCAACCGCCATGGCGAGCATCGAACCCGCAATCTTCGGGTCTGGATCTCGTGCTTTGACCACTTGGCCACTGAGCTCGTTAGCAAAGTTTATTTATGCTGCAATATAATGTAGGATATGGTCATGAGAGTAGTGTATAGAATTGCTACCTTTGAAGCAGTTCTGAAAATAATTCCGCCCCCTGCAAAAGTAAAACTCCACTAGCAAGTCTAGAGAGGATCGTTTGGATATCTATCAGCCTTGAAGGTTAGGTTGCTGTCGAGGGAGTTTTCTATAATACCGCGAGGGAATAGCAGGTTTACCAAAAATTTCTGCTTTGAAATCTTCAATTTTGAATAAATTTCGAAGAAGGTTAGAGTGTTAATAAAAGAAGTACAGATTTTGAATAACAAAGAACAGAGGTAGAAGTAGGATTTGGGTACTTTCCCTGTAGAAACTCCAGTTCCGAAATGCAACACCCTACCATTCGTTCATCATTCGGGGAGTTTTTTGAGGATATCTTTGTAGTGCAGAAAGAGAATACAATAAATTTATTCAAAAGAAAGTAATAATTAGTTTAAAAAATCGAATATCAGTCAGCATTATGAGTAATTTAAAATAATTATGATCATTTTGCAAGTTTGAATCCAATAACTTTATTTGTGCTGTAGCCGTTAGTATACAAATACTTGTTTCCACTTCATGATTTTTATTTATGCGTTACATAGCAAACTATAAAATCTACATATAAACGAAAAGCATTTTATATTTCCGTTAGTTATGCGTGCCCTGTAATTATTTTAATACTGAAAAGGTAAATTATCTTCTTTTGACATTAATACTATGAAATAGTCAAAAACACTGCTGTTCTGCTTAATTTTAACGAACAGAATAAAGATAGTATAGTGACATCTCTCTTAAGATAAATTGTTATACTTGATTCTTATGTTGTTTCCTTGAAACACTTGAAAAAAAAGGAAAGGTTGACTTAAGGCATCGCCTTAAGCTTACATATTTATTATTCAGATTATTTTAAAATTTAAATCGCAGAGATATTTGGTTTTGTTATCATTTAGGCATATTACAGGTTGATTTAAATCTTTTGATTAATGACAGTGACTCTTAATTATAAAATACTAAATTTATGTGCTTAATTTATAACTTGTTGTTTTCCGGTTGGTTTTAGTTTTAATGACGTGCCTTTAGGATAATAGCCAAAAGTCTTGTAAAGCTACATTAAATCGTGAAAATTCACAAGTAGCTGTGACCAGATCACCATATGTGATTATATATTCCAGATTATATATGATTGAGTTACAGAAAAAGAGCTGACCCCTTCATCAAAATATCCCCTATCTTCCCCTTCATTAACATTCCATGGGGATACGAACTACGAACTTTGCCACATTATCCCGTCGGAAGTAGCCTTCTGTCTGAAGGAAAACTGACATTGACAAATGTATGTCGTCAACAACGGTAATCATTTACTCCTTAGAATTTAGACGTGACTTTACTCATATCAGCGAACCCATAATAAACAGTGAAAATTCTCTACACAATAAAATCTCCTTCACTACACTGATTTTTTACTTGACAGACATGAAGGATCTTTAAACTAAACTTACTCCATAATTTGCTTTTGCTATTAACGATTCTTCAGGATTCTTCAGATCATGGGTTTTTTTTCCCCGCAGTAGTACATGATTCAGAACTAGTAATTATATAACTAAAGGAAGCACGTTTTCGAACTTTTTCCCTCAATAACAATGCATTCGAATTGAAAGTTATCTCCTACAGTATATGGTAACCTGATGGTCAGATGCATTAAATCATTATCACATAATTTTCTGTCATTTAGGAAACTTTTAACTCTTTGGTTTATAATATGCATCCTCTTCCGTCATCAACTTCTGTCATCTTCAATAGAAATAAATCGGGATTAATAGTTTATGTCCTTGCACTATTCACAACTATCCTTGAAACTCTGCTATTCATTATTAATCAAATGATGAAAATGAGAATAGCTTTTCCTTGCGGCAAAGCGCGTATACTCTATGGCCTTCTAGGACCGCTGGCAGTGAACATAGTTCATAGACTGTAACCGCCAGAGAGAGGCCCCAGAAGCAGAGAAACTATAAAGTGATTTCACGCAGAAGGGTAAATTCTTAATATTATTCTAATTTTTTCGGCTTTTTTCGTACGGAAGTCACTGGCCACAAAAATATTTTATATTTTTCTATCCCTAAACTCTATTCTCTAGCTTTGTGTTATGAACTCACGAATCCACCCTTCAATCTCTTTGCTCTTTTATGTGTTTATTTTTTGCTCGTTTTCATTTTTGTGCTTACTGACAGAAGCCTCTGGATTGAAGGGCTCGGCCCATATGGTCCAGTTGCATCACCACTTTTGATGCCTTTGATGGGTAAATTCTCAAATTATGACAATTCTTGCTTTAGTTTCAAACGGAAGGGCAGTTTATTGTTTGTCTATTGGCTGTCGTAGACATGAAAAGGAATGGGAAGGGCA
>CM063501.1:116726201-116756201 GCA_032207245.1 Pardosa pseudoannulata | reverse complement strand
ACAAATGAGTATATGGGGGTCGGCAGTGGACAGAGGTTTTAATATTGACAGTGATTATTTGGTGGTATATATATGACTGATATCCAAAATGATAAATTTAATCTCCTGCTCTTAACAGGGGAGAATAAGGCTTGAAATAATACCATTAAACGTTCAAAAAGTGGTGATGGGGTGGATTTCGAACTCGCTGGGAATTTTGCTAACCCTAAGTCATAAAAAATCCAATATGGATTCCTGTATCCATTCCAGGTACAACCGCTTCATAAATTCACGGACAGACAACTTAGGCTATTATTATATAGGTGATATGTTTAATACTAAATTAGGTCTTTGAAAAGAAATTAAGCAAACAAAACTGTAGTAATTGTAATGGAAATATGTTTTTACTATTTGTATGCAGAACTTTAAATGCAACTTCATTAGCCAATTATGGGAGAAAAAGCCAATTTCCAGGGAAAATTTTATATAAAGTAAAAAATTGTTTTAAATACTTTAAATTATTAGAAATGACAACTTTTAAAACATTTTCCTTGTTATATATGCCAAACTGAGGCATTTTTGGTATAAATTTGTGACCAGAAACAATAAAATCATTAAACAGCAGGAATATTAATTTCCTGTATTTGGGATCGAAATTTTGAACACATGAAGCCAAAATCCCAGATCAAATGTAATTTCTAGTGAAATCATGCTTAATAACGCAGCCGACTATATACTCCTATATACCTACTACTATAAACTACATCTCAGTTGTATTCCGTTAAATTCTGCAACTTTGAAACCTACAAATACAGAGTACTTACATATTAAACGAAAGCAATTACTTCACATAAAAATACTTCAGATCGAATTGACCTGCTACATATTATCTCAGCTGTGAAACCATTTCTTTGAAATTAGAAATAATAAAGAATGTAATTAAACGATAAATAGCCCTAATGTCTGTGCACCATCTTCGCTTAGTCGAGGACGGCTTTAATATTTTGAAATCATTTTGTTAGAAGTTGCAACCGAATCGGCACCTTCTCAACCTCCGGTAAATCCCCGGCAATTTGTTTTTGTTTTTCAGTTAACCGAGGCCTTTTTAATCGCCATTTGTAAAGCTGACTCTCGCTGTATATTTGATTGCGACTTCAACTCTCACTCGGCAGCTACGAACTGGGTAATTTTGTGATTGGCTGAGTGGGAGAGGAAGTTGCATATATATGTTAAATTGTATGCGATGTCTGCTGCTGGATATATAAGAGGATCGTTGGATTATTTTTTGTACTTGTGAATTTTTCCAGGTACGTAGGTGGACATCGGAGAATATGTTTTTATTTTAAGATTTAAAATAAATCTACATTTTCGTTTCTAAATAGTTGGTCATTTTTTTATAATCACTACCAGAACCTTGCTCTACTCAAGTACCAGTATTGAGTTGTTCGTATCAATACCTGTAACACATTTAGGTTTCGAAACTTGGCACTCAGTGCCCAATTCAGACTACTTTTCTAATGGCATCAAAGAAAATAAAGAATTATCTTTTTATTAGATTTTTACTATTCATATTTAAATGGTACTACTGCATACATCAATAAGCTAAAAAGCTTTTTTTTTTTTTGGTGGAGTTGGGGGGAGATTTCAGAACTCTTTTCGGAAGATTCCATTATTAAATAAAAAGAAATGAGTAACATCATCTATCAACCTAAAGAACAACTAGTTTTTGAAATTTCAAATAATTTAGCCTATTGTATATTCACTCAATGCCTCCAGAAGCTTTTCAGTCCTATTAAAAGAAAAATACATTGGGTTGCAACTACTCTTTGTTGACTTTGTTGTAGTAGATCCTAGTCTCATTAACCCTCGTGTGGCAAAATAGAAGACCATAGTGTTCCAAACCAAAGCTATTCTCCTCTCCTACTTTCTCGCCAAGTTCCATGGTGAAGCATTCACTTTCATGAATTTGTAAATTTATGTTAATTGTTAGATAGCCCCTAAGATGTCATATCTATCCAATTTATCCTCATCAAACTTTCAGTGAAACATCTCTACCACCAGCACAGTAATGATTTTTTGCAAGTTATCGATCAAGTTGTAGGTACATCTATCCTTTTTAGAGTATTTTTTCTGAACTATTCTCAGCACTCCAGATACCCCTCTTTCAAAAGATGCTGCTGACTTCTTCGAGGCAATACAAAGATTAAATTTCCAGACATAAACAAATTAAAAAATTCCTAAACTGTAGAGGAGAAGCGTCAATACCCTGGGTTTTTTACTGAATCAAAAAGGTAAGTAACAAGAAATCAAAAAAAGTATTAATGACATCCACGTTTTCGATATGATGAACGAGCTCACTTTAGACCTTTCGCCGAAATAAATTGAGTTAACACATCAAATAGTCTTTCTCTTGTAACGCAGCCATTTGAAGTCACGCTGCGTAGTATTCCAGTTCAGGAAGATTATGAGTAACAGCTCAAACAATTCTTTGTCTCGCTGTATGCCAAGAGAAACTATTCAAACCCTCATGAGAAATGTACTCGACCATTACACAATGCTGCGATGAACTGTCCTGACGTCTATTGACATATTGCTTTTGAGTTAGTAATTCCTTGTAATCTTTTCCTAAAAAAATGACGTTTTCTAAAATTTTTACCTTTTTACTTTTTTAGAAGGGTTATAAAATGTTTATAAAGAACATTCGAAACTATTTTTTATGATATTTCAAAAGCTAAAGATGTAAAATAATTTTGAAAACTGCTCTGCTATGGAATTTTTTGTTATCGTTATGATCGTCATAGAAACGAACCCAACACTTTATCATTTTTATTTACGATTTTACTTAAAAATTTCATAAGAGTAAACTTGAAAGGATTCAGTACAGTTAATGAATATAAAATAACGTTAGTAATTAATATTACCGGTGGATATTTAGAATAATAAACTAATAATGAAACTCTAAACAAATACACAACGTTAAAAAATACACATTTAAATCTCAGTATTTAGCATATAGCCCGTCATATGACGGCATCAGTAAAATTTTTAATTTTCCAAAATTGTAAAGTACCCTATGAGGCAGGTAAAAAAATGGTTTGTTTTTTGGCTGCGAATTATCTGGTACAAGCTCAATAATTTGTTTATCTTCATACTCCTCTAAAGTCTCCCGATACTGTGAATGCAGTTTAGAATCACGTTGAATTCATTTAGAAAGATAATTTAAATTTTTCTTAGCTACGTCAAAATTGTCGTTAAGTTCTTCCCAATTTTTTTACACAGTAATTAATAGAAAGAAAGAAATTAAACTATCATTTCTACTACACTCTGGAGATAGATAGAATTTGTTGTTAATACCGGTGATAAAATTTTCATTGCAACAAAAACTAATCGATTAGATTTAAATTATTACATATGTATCTAATCTTACATATGTATCTAACCAAATATAAAAGAAAATTATTTATGTAATATCTAATTCAGTGATAAAAGATATGAAAATAATGCAGACGATATTTAAATAATTTAAAATAAGAAATGATTAAATGAGATGGTTAAAGGAATGACGTCATAATGCTAGAAAAAATAGGTTTTTTTTTTACCTATTTATTATGTGACAAATTAATAAATTGAATCGACTTCTCTTACCCGTGAAAATAGGGCTTGAAATAATGACATTAAATGCTAGAAAAGGGGGGAAGGGGGGATTTCGAACGTTGCTAACCCTAACTCATCAAGAATTCAATATGGATGCCTCTATCCATTCCAGGTATAACCGCTTCATAAATTCGAGGACAGACAACTTAAGCTATTATTATATAGGGGATGTACGTTTCAATCATACAGCCTGTAATTCTAAATTTTTATCAAGTCTCAGTATCTTTAACATAAATTTAATATCAAATCTTTCTATGTGAACATATGTAGACAATTCTAACGTACTGTACGAAACTTGAATTGTTATATCCCAGCAAAACATTCAAACTGCGTTTCTCTATAAAATTAGAGCAAACGTCTTTACCAAAATACAGCTATTTGCAACAAATTATGAATTCATAATCTGTAGTTGGTACTACAAATTTACTAAAATGCAAAATTATGAAAATTAATCATTAAGCTACAATTCATCAAAGGACTTATTTAAATAGACAAACAAATTAGCATGCTACAAGTGAATTGTTAAATTAATAAGTGGTTCGACTTCATTCCGTTTATTAGCCCTTTCTCCATCTTAAGCACTTTAAGTGCATTGATAATCCAGTGCTTAAAAAGGTGGAGAATAAAAATATTTCTAATTAAAACTTTAAAGGCTGTTTCCTTTACTGGAATAAGATTTTAATATTCTTTTCACTGTTATGATATTTGCATAATAAGTTGGGGAATTGAGAAATCTCCCCCCCCCCTTTGCCAGGATTTGTGAAAGGAGTCATCAGGTTTCAAAGATCTTGACATGAGATAAGAGAAATGTCTTTTGTTTTAATATTTGAGTCAAAGACCTGTTGAAGAAAGTCTATTTTGCTACAAGAACACTCTTAGCTAACATTTTACGCCATCGGCAATTCTTCGGCAGGTTATCTCCTCCACCCTGCCCTCCGCCAAACTGGATGCCATAAATCTGGCAGCTTAATTCTTGCGCGTGTAGAATCTGTTCTATGGCATCGTCAGCCATCCTGTAATTTGCTGGCAGACGGGACACCCTATAACTCATACATCAGGGTACGTTCCTGCATCGTGTCCCCCCGCGATCAGATTTATGGCTCGACTACGAGCGTACGATCTCTCGACACACCACACCATGCCGTTAAGAGGCAAATTTTTGATTTCCGCGCGAATTGATTTAAAGCCTTCGAGATAAAGATCGTGTGGTGTGTACTAAAAGGGCTGTCCGGCCCGTCATTATAGAGAGAATACAATTGCAAGAGATCGTGTGTGGTCCGATCGTGGGAAAATATCGAATGAATTCATGTCGCTCATTTTTTTTTTAATATTCTTCTTGCTCATTTTTTTTTCTTTATTGAAAGATTTGATCAGTCTACAAACAGAGCTTTTGCCTACGCAAGTCTGTTGTGTATCGACGTGCTGAATAAAGGGAAACAAATGTCTGGGGAACGTTAAATGCTTTGATGAAAGATGGGGACATAGAGGAACGTTGACAATCGATAATTAACATTTATTTTAAAAAAGGTGTTGATTAACGTGCCTTTCCAGATTAATGTTAAAAAAAAGTTATCGCAATTTTCTCCAAAGCGTTTATGTAGCCAAATATTGGCAGCTCATTCTTGACTCTAGAATATCATCCTGTTTTGTCTACGCTTGCAAGACAACTTTCAGAATTTATTTTAACCCTTTCGTGTGCCCTTTATTTCTTTAATTCCCCCAGTTAGTTATTTTATATCAAATGTATTTAAGGAAATGCATTTTATTTTAGCTAATTTTATGTTTATATTTAAAGCGAAAACCATTTATGGTCATACAGAAATTTAAACTTTAATGCTATTATTTGGCATGGAAATATGAAAAGCGTATTGCAATGTCCAAGGGTACATCACATCCGGTATACAAATAGTGGGTATTCCTTACTTGGGTCTCTGTGCTACATCTCCTACATTGTCTACAATTGGAAACCATCTTTGACATATGATTTCCTACATTGACTGAACGTACACTTTGACTGGATAGTTTTGGTTTGATTTGGAGTGCTACGGTCTACTTTTTTGCAACACGAAGGCTAATGAGACCGGGACCTACAGCTTAAAGCCGATTCCGAAAGGCTTCGAACATCCATACCAATGTGGGATTCGAACCCACGAACTCCGGTACCGAAGGCCAGCACCCTAACCAATCGGCCATCGTTCGGCCACTTTGACTGGAAGCTAGCAAGGCTGTCTTTCCTTTTTCTAGGGAATATCCGTCTATTAGCTAATGAGCAAATACTATACGGGATGTTAGCTGTCTTTAGCGAGTTTGAGCTTCCCGCAGTTGTATTTCGTAAGATCATGTAGGTGCAGTAATCTTTCCATTGGCCACGAAGGGTTAAAATGAAAAAAAGAAAAGTAATCCATAAACTTCCATTTTTTTTTTAATTTATTGCACATTTTTATCTTTTAACAGTTTACTAGCTTAATGACAAGATACAATATATTTACAAGATGAAAGAGTAGCGTTCTAAAGTTAAGTTGATCCGTTAAAAAAACAGTTTAGTTAATTTTGATATGAGTAATACAACCCAAAAGAGGTTTAAGTCAATTCTCGCAGTTATTTCAAAGGTCTTACTGTCTTTTTTACATAATTATATTAGTTTCTCTAGCAGAAACTCATCAAATTTCTGTTATGAAAGTTCATTAAGTGGCTTGCACTTTTCATATAAAAATACCCTTGAAGTACACAAGTACAATTTTGTGTAAAATACTATGTTTACTGCCAAAATGGTATCATACTGAAATTGTTTCGTTGCATTACAAGTAGTCAACCTTTTTTTCTGTTCACGCTTTTGACTACAAGGCAAGACCGTAGGTAAGGGGGGATTTAAGGGACTGGTCCCCCTCCAAAATTCTTAAAGACTGCTTCGTAGAAAGAAAAAGGACCATGAGTGTGGGTGCATCATCTGCCAAGCTGTGCATAGACAACAGTGTGCTTAGAAAAGTGATGTTGAGTTAAACAGTAGGTGCAAATTATATTCGACAAGTAAGAGCAGATTGACTTGCACTCTTGGCACAATATTGTCGCCCAATCGGAAGAAATTGTGAAATTTTTTTGGCGAAAATTTCAAGGAGGGCATATTCTATAATATGTAGATAAAAGTTTAAACATTTTCATTTTCTTTCAAAATTATTCTTTTTCTTGGGTTATACTTCTGTTTTAAAACGTAGAATTTAATACAATGCATAGTTTACGTTCTTTCAATGTTAATTTTACTATAACATTTATTATCTAGTTACTACATTACTCATTCACAGCTATAAATTTGTTTATTATATCATTTTTTAATTATTTTGAAATTTTAAAACTACATTGTATTATGATACTCATTAGGAGCATACATACATAAAAAAACCTCTAGTTTTATACTAGTATCATTCACAAAAAACAATGTCCCCTCTGAATATAATTTTTGGCTACGGCCCTGCTAGAGGGCCTCTGAGCACTACAAAAGTCAAACAATTGGCATTGGTTGTGACAAGTTTAGGATTAGTTAAATGATGACATCACACAAGATAGAGAAGGTACATACCTTTATCTTTGCTGTCATCACCAATGTGCTGGCAAAGACAGACACAAGAAGTTTAGAAAAACGAAAAAAAGCTGATAAAGAATGAGGGTTAAGAATGAAAAACTTGCAACATTTAAATGTAAAAGAAAACTATTCAAAGCCATAACAGCAGTACAAGCAACATTTATACATAGTTTAAGCTAAACTAGCTCTGAAGAAGGGAATGTAAGAGAATGAATAAAACCAACATTAGATCATTGTATATTTAGCATTATGCCATGTATTCCAAGACTTATCGCAGCAGCATCTGAACCCATAGCTTAAAACCATCCATGCATATGGTTTAAGGACCTCATTTATGTTTGAAGATATACGTAATTATTAGTAGGCTATAGATTGTTAATATTGTGATGAATTAGAGTGTAGCACGTCGCAAAAAAATTGATCAATTCATATTTTTTTATGTATTCAATTCTGCACATTCCAAATGGAGTTACCTAGCGTTACTTTTTTTCATTACTATTTTTCATGAAGTTTCTGTACATACATCCAAGATTTGTACTGTAAAGAATTGAAACGTTATTTCGTTGTCTTTGGTATTTTATCTTTAAATTATTTGCTAAATCAGATGCAGAAAACTATGGAAAGATGTAGCAGAATAATGTTGACTCTGAAACTATCAAATCCTTTATGTATTTGGTAACTGAAAACATGGGTACTCTATTAGGATACCCATTCCATTAATTTATATCCTGCAGTGAATTGTGAGGATGCACGGGCCTATGTTTTAATTCTAGGTAAGGGAAGAATACCATTCTGTTACTCTAAGATTTACCTGGCGTTATGCATTTTATAACTGAGTACAGGGTATACTCCAAAAGTAATAAGACTTTTTCCTGTGCATTTCTGACAAATTAGCAAGGAACACAGATGGCTCAGAAATGTTTATTGGAATATAAGTGATGTATTCCAACAGTTCAGAAGCTTCCCCTAATTTATAAGGCATGCTCATTGACATAACATTGATCCATTATGAGCATAATTCGTTAAGCTTAAAGTGGTATTTTCTATTGAGTTACGCTCTGCAACAAACCTTTGCGTTAAACTTAATAAAATTGCCATAGAAAATGTTACGTTAAATGTTAAAGAAGGCTTACAAAAATTAATTTATGTTACAATCGTAAGTCTACAAGTCAGACACTGAGATTAGGAACGGCCGACAGTACATTGAAGATGATCCATAAGTAGTACTACCATCTACTACGAAAACAAATGAACACATTGAAATAGTGGGGAATGTTTTGAACATTGACCGATGATTAAGTTTACGCTCAATTGCCCATGGTTTTCAATCGTGAATTCACAGCTTTAAAGTGTTTGAAGAATAGGATAAATCTCGTCTGTCCACTGATCTCTTGCAACAGGATCGTCCACCACGTCAACGCTCGCCCACCCCCAAAGTTGGTTGAGACTGATACCTAACAAGAACACACCTTTATTCTTCCCCATTCACCATAGTCTCGATCTGGCCCCCAATTATATTATATATATATTATATATATAATTATATATATATATATATATATATATATATATATATATATGAAATATATATATATATATATATATAATTATATATATTATTCACGTCAGGAAGGAGATGAAAGAACGCCCTTTTGCACTCTCTAAGATGTCCAAATATCAGCAACTACAAAACTTTGAAGCCTCTACAACCACTACCACTGGCAACCCCGCTTTCGTTGTATTTCTACAAGTCGCATACTTTGAAGATTATGAACTTTTTTTTTGTAAATACGATTATTTAATTTATGTAGTTTTCTCATTACTTTTGGAACAGACCTTGTATTGTTACTCTACGTTGCTACTCTGCTAAAACACATAACAAACAATGACTTATTCACAATGTTTTTCCTTCAAAGTGTTGAGTTTTAGCCAGCACTCTGATTGTTTGCAAACATGCACATTCTCTATTGCTTTATGCAGCTTAAAAAGGTATAATTCGAAGATAATACCTGAACTATGTGTATTGTTTAACTATCACAGAATTGATAAATGTCAATATCAGAAGTGGACGTTCTATCTATATTTAACATACTTATAAATGCTTTGAATTCCTAACTGCAACTCAGCTATAAAAAAGAAATAATCGAATTATAGATGCTTTCGGGGATATTTTACATATTAAGGGGCATAATCAGCTCTATTTACATAGAAAAAATCCTCCATCAATAACGAAGAGGCACAAATGACAAAATTAAAAACTTTAAAACAGAACTTCAGTACCAAACAAAAAAAAAAATGTCTTTCTATGCTAGTTCTTGATGGCATTGTAAAAAGGGTTTATCGTTAAAACAGACAACACATTGGACCGATTCTAAGTATGTTTATTATATGTAAAAATGTTTACACAATTAGTTGTAAATGAGCAATTAGTAATAAAATTAAAAAATTACTGTAAGTTGATTTTACTCGAGTCGTTCAGCTTTAACAAATTAACTGCCAATTACGGAATAACTCGTGGTAAACTGATTTCTTCCAAATAAGCTTTGCAGTCAACGTTTAAGATCTCTCTTGGGTTATGCCGTATTGGTGAACGTTTTCCTCAAATTTCATGTGTTTACATTAATTTGAATTTTAGTACAAAGGGAATTTTAAATACAGTTAAATATGTATGTTGCGTGTATTTGAAAAAATAATTAGATTATACTTTGTTTTGGTAGTTATAAAAGATTTAGATGGAACATCGGAATGGTTTGTAAGCTCTAAAGTTAACATTTTGCAACACAAGATGCAACTCAGCAAGAACTTTAAGTCAGTTAGACCTTGTAGTTTTTAAGTATAGTACCTACTGCTTCAAGATTGTAAGCTGCTACAAGTATTCACGTCAGCAGCGGAATTTAAATTGGCCAATTCAGTCGATAACTTTCCCTCTTTAGTTGTTACCATTTTAGAAATTTCTTTTCCAAAAAGGATAGGAGTAGTGGCAACAGTGTAACATTGCGAAAAATGTTTAGATAAAGAATTGAGAAAGTACGTAAGACAAAAGATTGTTATTTTGGTGTATTTATTTATTTAAGTTATTCGTATCAGAATTCCTTTAAGTGATCGGTTATAATACGGAATCTTTCACGTGTATATTGATGTACTTTGTTTATGAAGAAGAATTCCGTTGATAGACGAAACCGAAAGTAACATTTACATTAGTCATTTTTTAAATTGACATGAGAAGTGGTTACGTAACTCCACAGTGGTAATTTTACAATAGTGACGCCTAAACAAAAGTTATTAAAAGACACGTATGGTTGACTTCCCACATCTCTCCTGATGAATATCTAAACTGGCGTTTTGATACATAAAATATTTAATTATACATAGACAAGATAATCTTAAAAAAGATAAAAACAACATGTAATAAGTCTAAATCCCACTAATATTTGCAACTGAATTGTTCTAAAAGATGATGGGTAAAGCAATTAAGATAAAAGACAAAACATTTGAATCTGATAAAATGAGATCGAACATATTTTATCCTGCCATTGCCAAACTTATTTTCTTTCGCTACTAAACCAGAAAATATCAGGATCTTATGTAGCAAAAAAAAAAGTAAAATATTTAACCTGTGTTTCCTAGCGGTATAATTTTGCAATCGTTGCATTTTTTTCCGAAGCTGCCACGCTTGACTGTCAATACATTCATGGGTGAGGCAGTGTAATTGGACTCGTCATTCGAATAAATTATACGTCTCGCCTTTCAAATCTTGTACTTTCACACGTTTATAGTACATTTACCCGGCAACCTAGACAAAATCTCAAATTCAATTTGAAAAATAAAATCGAAATAAGTTATTTATCGCAAAAGTGTCAGTTTAAATAAGTAGCTGACCGCCCTTCCTTTTTACTGCGATTTTACTATGTGTTTTTAAAGCCTTTATTGACATGTTTATTATCTTACCAATTTCTATTCAAGACAAGTCTAATCGAGCTTCAGTTTTTATTGTTGAATTTTTATACACCATCTTGCATTTTTACTTAACGTAGCTTTGTATAAAAATTTTCAAAGCGAGCTTCGAACTCTGTGGTGTTAAAAAAAAAGGGAGAGGGTTCGTGCCCCACTATAAAGAGAACTAAATAAACAAAATGATCCAACATCCTCAAACACCCACAAAACACAGAAATTTCGCCAAAATTTAGTTTTTGAATTCTTCTAGTTTAGCCATTCCTCGTAGTCTTTGGAAATAATTCCGTTCATATAGTTTCCGGATGTCTTTAATTTTTTATTCCTCGCTCTGTGTTTTAATATTACTACTAATATAATAGTCCATATCTGATCTGGTTATGAATCCGGGTGATCCCACTTACAAAATGTATGAATCCAATATCTATTAACAAATACAATAATAAAAGTTAATTTCCTGCCTTCCTTCCTGCGATTGGTTAACTGCTTGAAGAATAATTTAGATCTTGCCAGTATTGGTAATTAGACGGATATAATCCCTGGTTTTAATGAATCAGTAAGTGTAGAAAATATTTTAAACTTTTCCCCGTGATCTAATAAAAATTGGTTTTGTTTTCATTTATAGGACTGATTAACTGCTTGCTGAATAATATTAGAGCTTCAAAATTTCGACTTTTATTAATGTTGGAAGCTAGACTTATTTAACCACTAGTTTGTATTGAATCGGTAAATGCAAGAAATAGTTTAAACTTCATCACAGTCAATAAGAAAAGTAGAAATTTATGTTTCCATAGTTACTAGAAGACCCGTTGGCAAGAATTTCTGTCAAATATAACTTCAATTTGTCAATCATAATTAGTGTGACGTTTTCTGAGACTTCGTGTCACTTCAAAATGGAACACACATGTAGACTGGCAGGTGGTCATATTAAGAGTCATTTTTCTGAGGCAGAAAGATATTTGCTGTCTGCTCATAATGTCAAGCTCAGCAAGCTTTTGCTGAGCACAACCTGGACTGTTCGGGACTTTCAAGACAGGACATATATTCGTCCCCCTTGTCTTCGACTTCCTTAGGGTCAGCGGTCTTATGGGTCTTGTCCGACTTCGTCAGACAACTGGAGGATAAGCCACAGCAACAGAAACATTTGATTGTATAAACAACATGACTGATTCAATACCTCCTCAATTCTGTAAAGAACTACAATTTATAAAACTATTTCAAAAGTTTGATTACTTTACAAATGACTTTTTATCTTTAACGTAAAACGTTTATAGTGCATCCTTCATTTATATGCTTCCTTAAGAGCGACAATACAGTCTCTCTAGCAACCTGAGATGCCGATTCACTCAAATAAAACCAATGATTTCAGAAAGATCACTGTATAATATAATTTTCCGCCACCTTGCCAACATCATATGATTGCCAAACTGACATTTTACTTGGTAGAAATTGCTACCAATGGGGTTTTTTTTAGTTATTTAAGATGTACCCACATGCTTTTCTACGTTTATTTTGTATTTAGTAAGATATGAAAGAATCTTTTACACATGCAGAAAATATTACTAATCATCTTTATACGTATACACATACAATTTAATAGTCTTTGTGTATATACCCTTAATAGCTAAAAAACTATCCCAGAAATTTATACATCTGATACATAATACAAAGTTCGCAACAGCTAGATAAATTGTTCCAATATATCACTGAAGACTTTACGTTTTTAGCTTTACAGCTTCAAAATGTTATACTGAACTAAAGTAATATAATTCATTAAGTGGTGAATATAATATAACACCAGATTATAACTGAAATTAATTTAAAATTTCATCAGTTCAGTTAATTAGTTAGTCAAAATCAAAGTAGGTACAAGTAGTTTTTGTCATTTCACAAAGAATCTTCATTTTGTCCATGATATTATTTTTCCAGTATTTAAAATATATATTATACGTTTGGATTATGGTTATAATAATGAATAATTCAAAAAATGATTTTAGGAGATGGACTACACTGAAGCGTTCTTGACAGCGATGCAAAGACTATTATTAAGGGATAATTATATATTTTGTCAAACAAAGTTAAATGATTAACGGCTAAATCCTCTTCTTGCATAAAAGTAGACCGTTAATTTCCAAAGTAAACCAAAGCATAGGTTTGCATAGTTGCATTAGAGTATTTGTAGAGTGTTAAACTTTTAGGCCAAATAACATTAAGCGGGAACGGAACAAGGGACCTTCGAAAAGACATGCCCCAAAATGTGATTTTTTTTTATCTGAATAAAAATCAAGTTAGGTATTGACTTCCATTATCAAAAGATATTTTTCTAATAACATGATTATTTTACTGCAATGATACCTGTTCTTTTGCAGCGTTTATACTCGTTTTATCGAAATTGTTATATAGATATTTTGCTCTAAACCGAAATTTGTCTCAAGTACAACACTTTCTTCACTTCGCAATAAAAACAGTAAAAATTCGAAATTATCCTTTGTGGACAGATTTTTATTTTTGCTACTCAATATGCTTTAAAAGCATTGTTAAAACTGCATATGAATATGTCGATATCTTTCACTTGCATTGGTATAGATCAGTAGCATTAGTGCCTATTGTATTGAGATTTTTAATTACATAAAATGTGGATTGCAAATAAAAATGGAGGCCAGCAATTGTTATAGTCTTAAAAGCAAAATTTCAACGTTTTACGGCTAATAGTTGAGTTACTCCACACAGTGATTATACGTTATGTTGAAATTTTTCGTTATGTAGAAGGCAGATTGTAATTAAAAGAGTCGGTTTGTAGTTACACTGTTACCGTTTTTCAAACAAGGGTTAAAGATGCTGGAGCTTACTGTTAAATCCGGTTCCGAACGGCTACGAACATTCCACCAACTTCTATACCGAAATACAGCGCCCTACACCTTTCGCCCATGATATAAGTCTTAACGTTGTGTGAGGGTACATTTCGGAGCGGAACTGTACTGGGAGCGGGCGTTTTGCGCGTAAATTTAGTTATTCAGTTAAATTTCAATAGATCGAAAATTATTTAATTTTTTAACCAACTTTTTGTATTTTATTTTGAAATATATAAACAAATAAAGAAATAGACAAATGAACATTATATATATATATATATACATAAATATATATAATATATAAAAGTATATATATATATATATATATACATATATATATATACACATATATATATATACATATATATATAATATAATATAATATATATAATATATATTATATTATATTATAATATAATATAATATATATATAATATATATATATACATATATATATATATATAATATAATATATAATATATATATAATATATATATATATATATATATACATAAATATATATAATATATAAAAGTATATATATATGTTGAGTCAGCGCACTCAACGAGCTTCAGGAACAGAGCTAAGCGGTCCTTCTTAAAATGATTTAATTGAAGATACTAATATTTACAAGTATTTACATAGATTAATTAAAAGGTAATAGCGTTGAGAGCTGATCTCGCATCTCGAGACTTACTGCGACGTACGTCTTTACAGCAGCAACTATCTCGCTCGCTCAATCGGCTATATGTGTATGATTTTCTTAAGTCCGTTAGGATAAGACTGGGCATGTGTGGAAATGGATCACATGACAGAGGGGTGTTGGGAGGTTAGGATGTCGTTCTCTGCCTTGACATTTATAATATTTTCGCAAAGATAAATAAAAAGTTAATTTTGAATCTGAATTGATTTTTTTAAAAATCAACCCTCCCGTTCTATGGTTCAGCATCGACTGATGTAAAAACTAGTTTTTGTCTAAATTTTTCCAGAATCTCTGTAGTAGGCAAGAACATTCGGTTTCGTTTTTCTGTATATATCGTTATTTTTGTACCGACAAACAAACCATGTTGTTACACTAACCCGAACTAGTACGTGACCTTCGCTATCAATTGTCAGAAAACTTACTAGTACGTGTCGCGCATGCAATGTGTTAAATATAAAATTTCGACTTCCTACAGCTAAATGCTTTTGAGTTATAAGCATATACCTACGTGCACAAATATGTCAAAGGGTAAACTAGTCGCATCTTAGGAATGGCCAAAACGGATATTTAAAGCTTGAAAACTAAAGTTTCCTTGTACGTACACACCGTTTTCGTTGAAATCCGTGTACCGAAATATATCTCCATAATACTTCCTTCATTTTAAACGAGGAAATAAAGGGATGCTTATCGAAAACAGATTTCACGACAGTAAACGATGATTCAGGCACAGTGCAGTTTCTTGCGAAACTCAAACACCACAAGGTCACTACACAGTGATAAATCTTATATATCCATTTAGTAGAAAGATAGTTTACATGTCGCAAGATGTCCATTTTTACTATGTCTTGTTTAATCATCCTCTCTTAGTCAATTTAGGAAATTCAGCTGTCTGGATAGAAGAACACAACTTAAAATTTAACTACTACTATCCTGCGGAAATTTTCCGTACGTTCAAAGTATTTATTTGAGCAGATGCCATTCTTCAAACAAGAATAAATACCAACGTTTTATTAATGATGTAAATTTCATAATCTTCCCTTTACGATGAAGTCTTAACAATGTTTTTATTGACAGATAATTCCTTTCTTGCAATATATGCATTCAATCTTATTTTGATCGCAAAGCCCCATTTTCTGGAAACGGCCTTAATTCCAGTTGAATTAATTTCCCTCTAAGCATAAATGTTTTGGCGATAATGACAAATTTTTTAAAATCCTGTATAATAATTCTATTTAAAGCGATCTTATCAATTTTCAACGGAGTCGGCATCTTTTAACACATTGTGTGCGGGTACATTTCGCAGCGGAATTGTACCAAGAGCGGGCGTTTTGCGCGTAAATTTACTCATTCAGTTAAATCTCAATAGATCGAAAATTATTTAATTTTACATAAGTCACATTGACTGATGTAAAAACTAGCTTTTATTTGTCAAAATTTTTCCAGAATCTATGTAGTAGACAAGAACATTCGGCTTCATTTTCCTGTATATATCATTATTTTTGTGCCCACAAACAAACCATGTTGCTACACTAACCAGTGCTAGTATGTAACCCGCGCTCTAGTATCAATCCTCAGAAAACGTACTAGTACGTGTCCCGTATATAATGTGTTAAAAGACTACTTAAAGAGACAGTACTTTTAGACTTCAAAAGTCTTTTATTCAATTCATGTGCCACTGTAGTCTTTGACGAGTCTGCCTCGTCAAGAGCTTTTTTGGCAGACACCATACAATATATTATTAGATTTTCAATTGCTTCACTCGTGCGTAGATTCTGGTTTGCTTACAATGTTCCTTACATCGAACCTTCTCAACAGTACAAATAACAAAAGGCACATCCACAAATCAGTAGGAAGAACAGTATAAATAGTATTCGGTGTAACAGGAATCTTTCTCAGTGAATGCCATACTAGGCAATATTTGACACCAATGATTTGACACTATTTAACATCCTCGTGAACAGTACCAATAACAAAGTTGTATCCACAAATCAGTAAATCAGAGAGAAACACATTGAAAGCAACAATATAACAGTGATCTCAGATGGCAAATGTCATGATAGGCGATATTTGATACGACTGATAGATTTGAATATTATGACAAGGTTTAAGTGAATTGAATGCTTTATAACAATCTAAATTTCGAAACAAAAAGTTTTCTTTCAGCTTGCACATGACTGTTCAGTTGAACCAAGTTAAATAATATTTTCGAGGTGCTTCAAATTCTTTTTTAAGTCAAAGTGTTAAAAAACCTAATTTTGATTCACTGTATAAAAAAGTTTTACTCAGCATTAATAAGTGTCTCACTTTATAAAAATTTAGTACTTCATATAAAGCAAGACAAAAAAAAAAAAAAAAAAAAAAAAAAAAAAGTGGAAAAGCTAGATGTCAATTTACCAACAAAATAACTTTTGGTATTTCTAATCTTTAATTTGCATTGCCAGCTGTTATCCGTTGTTCGAATTTGATATATACAAGATCTAGATGTATGAGAGGTGTCACTAAAGATTTTTTTAATTATTTTAAATTACTTTTTATTTAATCAAGAGCTATGATGTTCCGAGAAAAGAGAGAACTTTACTGACACATTGGTCACCACTAGCTTTCAAATTTTTACATTTACGGTTATTTATTAATGCAGAGCTAATTTTTTGTGAGTCATTTAATGTAAATGATATACACAGGTATTAGGACATAACTAATCACTAATTTGAATTTATCCTTGATGCAGACACCGAGCGCCTATGCTGTTTACATGTTAAAAGGCGACTTTTAAATTTGTTTTTGTGTAAAGTATCGCATATAATAGAAATTTTTTTGTTATGCCTGGCATTAAAAAATCATACTCTAAATATTGTATTGTGCCACTCTGTAAAAATACAACAACTAATTGCAATGAGAAGATATTTTTCAGCGTCCCGAAAGACCCACATACACGTAAAATCTGGACAACTGCGATGAAAAGGGATGAGAAATTAAACCCCAAATTATCATATAAATCATCTTTATGGGTTTGTGAAGACCATTTCTCGGTAAATAAATGCTTGCTTTTGTTTAAATATGACTAATTTAGAACAATTAAAGTATATAAAAATACATCTATACCTTTAAAAGGATTGTTGATTAACCACTGCTATTTAACTTTTAAAACTGCTCATTTTCGAGTATTATCACAGAGTTCAAGTACAATAAATGTTTTATAAAGCATATAAATATCGAAAAACATATAAAATATCTAAAGCATATAATTATCTAATAAATAACTCGGGGGAGGGGAAGGTTATGTATTTTCAAGGTATTATAAATATTTTCTTCAGAGATGCATACTTTCTTGTGTATCAAATCACAGTGATATTTTTCGATTAAATTGGTGACTAATTTGAAAAATAGTATAATATTTTTAAAATACTTAATAATGATATTACTTTAAAAATTAAATTTAATTTGAGAAATTTTATACATTTTTTAATTTGACATTAATATTAAAGGCAATAAAATTGTATTGCTATTTAAAAATGTATAAATAATTAAGTAAAGACGTTTAAAGATTTTAAATTTCTTTTCATCATATTCAAAATATCTAAGAATTGGTTTGGTTTTGGTTTGGTTTTGGAGTGCTACGGTCTACTTTTTGCAACACGAAGGCTAATGAGACCGGTCTCACAATAAATAACTCCTCTAATTTTTATTTTAATATTACATCCGTCTCTATTTATAAAAAACGATGCTACTACAAATGTGTGTGTATATGATATGTATATTCATTTGACTTGTTTGTGTTTACAAACAAAAGAGCTGTGTTTAGCATGAATAAAGTATTAATACATGTTAAGTAAAATTGGAAAAAAATATAAATGATTTTACACACCTTTGGGTTTTAATTCCTCGTATTTCTGCTCTCATAAAATCAGAGTTTTTTGCTAAGAAAGAAAACATTGACATGCTGTCAATTTTCGGGAGGTTGTCCGATTGTCCTTTGGTAAATCCAGGTAGAAGAGACATTTATGACAAATTGAGATAACTAAGCTATCTAGATCGATAAAATAAACCTTCAGGTTTAAATAAAAATAAATTTTGATAGCTAGAAAATTTTAGGAACTTGCAAAAACAAAATCGGAAAATAGTGCGCGCTTAAAAGCAATACAAAAATATTGGTCTGCATGAACGATGACATCACAACCAATCACGGAGCGTTTTGATGTCACGTGATTTTCGCTTAACTTTAAAATTAATTTTTTAAATGATGCACCCAGTTTTTTACATTTTTGAAAACATTTTTGGAATCTACGAGTCTGAAATTATCAGAAAAACACTAAGTTGTTCGAATCCCCCACATGTGCAAATTCCTCATTGTTCTTAGGGATTATTCGTAATCTTTTTACTTTACGAATCCCTACTTGAAAAGTGTATGTGCGGGATCAGGTTGTCTGTGTGCACGAAGTTGTAAAGGTGTTTGCCTGTTGTACGGATTTCATGTTTCTTACCAGAAATAAACTGTGTTGCGATTTTTAATGAGTCTCACCCATATATATAGCTTTAATATCACTTTTCAAAAACATACGATGGTTTTAAGTTAAGTAATAAAATATATGTAAACTTCATTCCTCTTCCCCGCAGACCCCCTTCATTTCGCATTATCAAATGTGGTATACCTATTTTCACGGTTGTGAGCCAATTTCACTCAAAGAATGAACATGAAAATAAATATAGTATAAAGTAAATATAAAGTATAAAGTATAGTATAAAGTAAATATAGATAAGAAGTTGAGAACATTTCCATTCCAATGACAGAAATTCATGCTACTGACGCACGGAAGAATTGTCAAGTTCTACAATCATGCAATAGAAACAGATGTATTATGCTAAATGTAATAGAAATGTTTGCGGAAAATGTGTTTCAAAAACAGATTTTATACGTAAAAAATGTTTTCCATGAATTTTTTTATAATATGCATTTTATTTAAATTAATTTGAAACTATTTTCTTTGCAAAAAACTTCGATTTTCTTGTATGAGTCGAATTGGCTCTCTTCATTAAAAATAGGTATTTGATCAACATCCATAAATCTAGTGTTAAACTATTTTTTATTATTTAACCCCTTCCGGTATGATTTAATAATGAAAAACTGCATGAAATAACCATTTAATTTTTATTTAAAAAACTTGTTTCATTTTACAGTTCTTACATATTTTTAATTAAAATCTACTTTTTACATAGTGTTAAATAATATCAGAAACAGTAAAATTAAGAAAATATCAAAGCAAAACATTAATAAGGTATACAGATAATAGTCTTCGAGCTAGTGGTACTTTTCGAAACAAAGTGCAAAGGAATTCTTAATTGTTTACACCGCCAAGTAGTCTTACTTTTAATTTGATTCTTGTAACACACAGGCCATTTCTTAGTAGGTTTTCTTTTATTCTGACGCATTAATTTGGCAATGACTTGTACCAAGTAAACAATATGCAATAGTGACTTGTGATTTTCACAAGTGATAAAAGTGTTGCCAAATTCAGTACACTAGAAATTTTAAACTAAACTAATTATCATATTTATCAGTAACTTTAATCGCATGACGAGTGTAGCTCGTCATTGTGCGGTATGGAATGAAAAACTAATGACGAGCTAGACTCGTCATTTTACCGGAAGGGGTTAATCAACAGCTATGATGTTCAGGAAGAGAGAGATTGATATACCAGGGACATTACTCGCACATTGGTTTCCACTAGCTTTCACATTTTTACATTTATTTATTAATGCAGAGCTAATGGTTTTTGCGAGTCATTTAATGTAAATGATATACACAGGTGTTAGGACATAACTAATCACTAATTTGAATTTAGCCTTGAAAAAAGTTTGGGTTGTATATCGTATCAACAGAGTAACTGGCAAGCGAAACTAATGCAATGACGTATGTAAACAGCACCTTTTTTTTTATATATATATAATTTTTCTTCGCGGTAGACTTTTTACTTCCTTGTACAAAGTAAGGAAAGTATTGTAATCGTGATACATTTCAATACTCAAATTTCATCAGAAATACTTATTTTTAACCATGCCCGACTAACTTTTTACCAGTTTTGGTGTTACGTTTGTCTTTGTGTAGGTACAAAGAAACTTTAATTTGAAACTTTAAATATCCATTTTCATCATTCCTTAGTTTGTTATCTCTAGTTTCCTCTTAACGTCTGTAGGTATGCACTTGCATGTGTATCCCGTACAACTCAAAAACGATTAGTCGTAGAAGGTAGAAAATTTATATTTACGACTGTTATAGCGTTTACACGCATTCCTTTATTTTAATCCGTACTCTATATAGCTAAACATTTCAGTACAACGTTATTAACGCTGGTAAAAAAAAACATTTTCAAGTTTGACCCTTTTAAAATATATTGAAAGTATAAAGGACTAGTTTACGAGCTTTAATTTGACTGTATCTCGCATAACTCAAAAAGATAACCCGTAGAATAGCAAAATTCTACATTTAGGATTGTTGTAACATCTAGTAGTGCAGCATGTTATGTATGGAAATTGTAAGTATCGCGTCCGTCTCTGTCGGGGGTCAAGAAATGTGTCGGTTAAAGCGAACTTTTGGTTTATTGTAAGGCACCGAACATTTCAAAAAGCCGAACAATTGGAGATTTGGTTTGGTTTGGAGCGCTACGGTCTACTGTTTTGCACACGAGGGTTAATGAGACCGGGACCTACGATTTAAAGCCGATTCCGAACGGCTACGAACATCCATGCCAGCAGCGGGATTCGAACCCGCGAACTCCGGTTCCGAAGAGCAGCGCTCTACCATTCGGCCATCGTTCGACCCGAACAACTGGAAAACGGCAGTAATGGTCCTTTTGAGGCACGGACGATTAGAAGTGTCAAATCTGCCGTTTTGTCAACGCACCGACAGAAAGAAGAAGTTGTTCTTTGTGTGACCAACTACTCCCAGGACGAAGTTCAACTGGGGGGGGGGGTCGATCTCCCCCAAACCGACGTTTTCTGTTTGAAAAAGGAAAAACGGGAGGGGACTCCCGGCGGAACTTTCAGATGAGTAGGTTGCCTAGAGTGATCTCCTCTCTGGACGACTTTACATATTGTTTTCTTTAAATGTTTTTTTGTTGTAATAAATCAACGTTGTTAAGTTTGAAATCATCTACGGCTGATTATTTCGTCTCCATACCTGCTCCCTATACGAGACCCATGCGAAGTCATACCCAAATGACTTACAATCGGAAATAGAACGTTCGCAAACCGCACGGCGAGATAACAGATATCTTTTCTACATGACGGAAAATTTCAATATAATGCATACTAAAGCTGTCGTTGACCGACTACAACAGTACGGCAGAAAGATCTCGACGTATTCATATGTATTTGTAAAATTGTTTTCAAAGTCCATCCTTTGGAAAGAGTATAAGTTGTTTTGCAATCACGAAATATTTTTGTTTATAATGAAATATATTATGAAAAATCTCGCTTCCAGACGGCAGTACATTATCTTTACTCAGATAACATTGTTACTTCGAGAAACGAAACTGTGAACATTGAGGAAAATGTGAAAGTAACTCTGAAGCCTCAAATCGAAAATTTAAAACAAAGTTATAATTTAACAAACGTAAAAGGAAGTCACGCGATGCCCATAGATTTTTTTAATGCTGTGTTTGTTCACAGAGACAACCCGAAATTCAGACAAATACAAACGCTTCCAAAAAAAAATTTTTTCCCATCTGGGGAGAGGGAGCTAAGAGCCTTGTGTTCAATAAAATATCAAGATTTAATTTTAGGATGATTACAATACTTTCTCTGAACTTTGTACTCGAAAGTAAAAGCCTTAATTTGGCCGAATAAGTAGTGCTTTACCATCGTCAATAACTGTACTGAAATACGTTGTACTGAAATTTTTAGTTATATAGAGTACGGATTAAAATAAAGGGATGAGTGCCCAAGTAAACGCTATAAGAGTCGTAAATATAAATTTTCTACCTTCTACGACTAATCATTTTTGAGTTATACGTGATACACATGCAGGTACATACATACAGACGTTAAGAGAAAACTAGACATAACAAACTCAGGAATGATGAAAAGGGATATTTAAAGTTTCAAATTAAAATTTCTTTGCACCTACACAAAGACAAACGTAATACCGAAACTGGTAAAAAGTTAGTCGGGTATGGTCAAAAATAAGTATTTTTGGTGAAATTTGAGAATTGTAATGTATCACGATTACAATACTTTCAATACCATTCAATACCAAAATCCATAGTTTGGAATTTCATTTCTGGTATGCATGTTTGTATCCCTTATAAATCGGTTTTAAGCAATTGAACCCATTCTAATTAGGCATCGTGTTATAAACAATCGACTATAGAGCCCCAAACCAAATCGAAAGTAAACTATGTATTCAAAAGTAAAAGATACATCCGTGATTTAAGTTGCCCGAGGAAAATACAGTAGTTTACTTTGCTAAGTCTCTCGGACAATAATTCTGTCATAAAATTAATTACGTAGTACTGCTCAAGATTTATCCTCAACCATAAAAGTACTCTCAGCTACTCGTTTTACCCTTTGGGCTTATTTACAGCAACGTCAGCTCTTAAGAGGGCTTGGTGTTTGAATTGTAGCAGCTTCGTGTGCGTTTGCAAATAGTTGGCGATCATTTACATTCGTACGACTTACGGAGGTTGTAAAAGTTATTGATTGCGAACGGATCTACTTTTAATTAGACATTAACTTGCATGGCAACACATTCGCCAGTGTAGAGTGGTTAAAAAGTACAAGAGAATTATGTTGCTATTACACGGGGTTGCTTTTTCTATTAACTTGGTGGTCATTCCCTTCTTATAATATCGGTGTAAAACAAGTTCGGGGAATTCTTGACCTTCGACCGTCGTTTGTCTGTGCTTTACATGATCAATAAACATCTTGCCTGCTACTGATATCAGGTGATGTAATAGCAGAGACAGCAGAGTTCAAGAATTTCAAATAAAATTAAAGCATTCTCAAAGAGTTACAAGAATTTTCATTGGTAAACAAAGATATTAAAATGATTTGCGGTACTTTGAACTTCAAGGAACTATACTTTCCTGGGGGATTTATGAAAATCATTTGTTCATGTTTATATTAAATTTGACCAGGTGCAATTTATTGTTTAACCCTGTCGCTGACCTGAATCATGCGAGGCTTTAAATTTAAGTAATAAATTATGTTACTTTTCACTAAGCTTATTTTCAGTGACAACAATTAAAGCCCACTTTCCTCCCAAAAAGGTTTACAACGAATCGAGGGAAAGGGGAAGCCGCATCTACTATCAAGCGAAACCGCAACGACAACCGCAACGGAAACAAATCCAGCAGAAAAGTATTGAAGAAAGAATACAATTATTGTTAACAGAAACTAAGGTTACAGAAGACCAAAATATACAAAGACAAACCAAAAACAAAATTTTTATTAAAATTTTCGTGTAAATATTTGAACAATTAACACTTAAAGCAATAGGGATTCAACAATCGAATTCTTATATTCATAAAAATTACACACTTCATTAAGGTTATTATAATTTTGTATTGTGTATTTGATGAAAACCAAAAGATTATTAATATAAAACATACTATCGCTACATCTTATATAATTCCAAAACTTACTATCTATTAATTACAATTTTTTTATATACTCAATACAGAGTTTTTAAACAAAAATATTTTCTCGAAATGAATTACAATAGACTACGCCTGTATGACAAATATTTATTACCTTATTAAACAAAATAAATCAAAACTATTTTATATTCAAAACCTTTAACCTAAAAAAAACTTATACCCTGCTATATATAAAATCTATACATATCTGATACCTCTAACCCTTAGTTTGGCTAATTCCTGCAGCTACACCGGACATGTATATTTATAACTACTATATAACATAATTATCGGTGTTCGCCACAGCGGACATTAATTATCTCAAAAATGGAAAATGATATATTTTTTTTGTTTATTTTACAGAGATCCTAATGTCTATACAGACATGGGAAAATAACAAAAATTAAAAAATATTTGAAAAAACATCTTGTCAAATTAAAGGCTAAACCTCATATATGGCTTCAAATGACAGTTCTCTAAAACACATGAATGATAATTGCATGCCATGAGTGCAAAGTTTAATACGACAGAAAAAAATCCTAACACTAAACAGTTTAGAATATCATTAAAAATATATAATGAAAAGTTATACATAAAAGCTATTGTCAATTGAATTATTTTTAGTTTCAAAATACTTTCATTTTGGTGCTTTGATAAAATCATTTATGCTCCCGTGCTGTAGTAGTTTGTAGGACAACATCGGAAAAAATTTCTCTCATTTAGGTAAATACAAAAAACAATTTGTATCAGATTTTTATCTTTTATAATTTTTGAAAGATTATTTATAACAGTGATCATCAAGCCGTCGATCGTGAACTATCTGTAGCACGCGATAAGGTTTTTAGTAGCTAAGATTTAATAGATTACACCATCCCGCTCACATTGTCTATTTTTTTTTGTAGTTTTTAATCATTTGTTAATCCATTTCACCCATAAAGTAGGCATTGAAATACAATATGATAGCACTAAGTTTTACATTACCATTTAAAGGCTAGTGTAAGCATAATGATACACCGTTGGTTCACAGAATTGACTACGAATCGGTTTAAAAATCGACCAACACCTGTAGCAGCCACACATTCCCATATTATCACGCTCCTTCATTCATATTTTACAGTTAGTCTCATTTGTTAGATTTAGATCTTTATTGAAGTTTTACCACACTTATCTTTCTATTCAGAGATGCGAAATTGCATTTCCATTTATCCGCAAAAAGAACGCTTTTCCCATAGCGAAATGTCTCCTTTGGGAAAGATATTTTTCCTCTATTTTATGGACACATGTAGGGCCCGATTTATACCTCTAGGGGCCCCGGCCAAAGCCTCATATGGGAGCCCACATACATCTTACCTTCATCGATCTCGAGAGTGATTTCGTTTTATAAGCTGCTATATCAGTTTAAATACTCCTGACAGATATACATAACCTAAACATTTTGCGTATCTAATGAAATGAAATAATTTTTTTTTAAGTTTAGATTCCACTAAACTAACTTCAAACTTATTACAGGTGTTTGTGCAATCTAAGTACATATCTGATAAAATTGTGATATTCTTGAATCCAGCTCAGAGTACCTGTAACATTTTTAAAGGAAAAAGTACTGGTTTAAATTAATAAAAATTACCATTATAAGTAAACTATCATGCGAGACTTTGTTTTACAAAATTTCAAAAATTAAATACTTTTGTTCTTAAATTACCAATTTTAAAACTTCTGTTCATTCTTAAATCTTAAAAAGAGAAAACAAATAGATATCAGATGTTTTTGGATAAATATATTTTCTCTAATTTGTTAACCACTTCAAGAGGGCAAAAAGTAGTTACGATTTTTTATTCCCTCTCAGAAGAGATGAATTTGTAAATTAGTGTCATTGATATGGTTGGTATTTCAATATTTTGAATAATATACACATGTAAAATGTTAACATTGCATTAACAATGTTAACACAAGTATTTTTAAGCAAATAAAAGCTTACTTTTGGATTAAAACTATGGAATAAATTTAACTTACTGACTTTTAAAGCCCACCAACAACATACACACTCCAGTTTGTAATTAACGAAAGAAAATTTTTGTTAACGCTAAACGAACTTTTTGTTAAAAATTGTTTTCCGGCATAATGCCGGAAAACATGAGCGAATTCTGAGATGTACCAAAAAATTAATGTGTGTTTTTTTAAATTAAGTACCCCCTTAGAGTGGGGCCCCCGGCCAGTTCCCTGCCGCATATCAGGCCCTGGACACATGTACGGCTTGTTTCTCGCAACCTTACTAAGAAAATATAGTTTCGTCAAATAATTCGCATGGTTTTAACCCCTTCCCTGTTTTGCCCGTACGCTGTACGGGCACGGCTTTGGGGTCTATACTGATTTGCCCGTACGGCGTAGGGCAATCTGATTTCGATTTCGCTTGCATTGTTTTGGTCGCATTGTTTCCAATTTTAGTGACAAATTATTCGTATAGATGGTAAAGTAAATGCCCAGTAAATGATTGGAAGTTTGCAGTTTATTGTATTTTCTACTCTGATTGGTTCAAAAGCACGAGTTTTTTCGCATGTTTTGTATTAGAAGACGAATTGTTATCTTTCCCTGTATAGCTTTCTGGTTATATTTTTACTAACCGCCTGATAATTCTATTGATGTAAGAGTGGAATAATATATTTTTACTTTTAAATAATGGATAATTCAAAGCGTATGGAGCTAATTTCTTGCGATTCGAACTGTGACTCGGAATCTGTAATTATCTGTAAATGATTGTAACGAAAGTTGACTAGATGACCTGGATAGTAGTGACTCTGATAGTAGTACAGATGGAATCATTCAAGCAAGACAATTTTTTGAAATTAACTGTGATAATCCTTCGGATCCGCCTCCTAGATTTGTTTTCACTGGAATTCCAAAAATTTTACTTGGATATCGATGAGACTAAAGGTAAACTTCAGTTCTATGATGCTTTCATAGAAAGAAAAAAAAAGCTGAATAAATGCTTAAAATGTAAAATGAACAAAAAAATGCAATAAAAAAATGTGAGAATTTAATGACCGATTTCTGGAAAAAAATGAAACTGTCAAAGGGTTAATTTCAAGGAGTTCCCCGTTACTGATTTTTTTTTTTTTTACTTCGACAGCTAATTTATAATGATATTTTCTAGGTGTTGTTGAATATTACAACGCTTTTCAAGAGAAATAAAAATTTATTTTTTGCTTACCTCGGATTTTTTCTCCA
The DNA here is from genome assembly GCA_032207245.1 of Pardosa pseudoannulata. Taxonomy (NCBI): domain Eukaryota; kingdom Metazoa; phylum Arthropoda; class Arachnida; order Araneae; family Lycosidae; genus Pardosa; species Pardosa pseudoannulata. The sequence goes on along the minus strand of CM063501.1, from coordinate 116,728,631 downwards.
ATCGTTGCCCCTTTCTTAAAATGTCAACAACATTCTCAAGTATAAATCGAGTTCTGTTAGGTATATTACTGATTTTAGGCAGGGATTTCCTAAATTCGAAGTGATATATAATCAGTTCTAGTTCGTTTTCAGATATTTGCTCCCGCTGGGATCAATTTAGGATAACTTCGAAATACGAATTTAGTTTCGATATCAGTAAAACGAAGTTTCAAATTGACTTCATGATTTCAGTGCGTATTTGCATTGCTTTCCACCCTTCACTGCGAGACTACTCTATACGAGTTTAAGTAAAGCATTAGAACTAGAAGAGTTTTTAAAGATTATATAATATCAAATTAAATGCTAAAAATAATCATAGATTTCATTTAATATAGTAACTATGCATTTTTCTGCAAAATATTTCAAACTTTTTTATTTTGAAACGATATAAGACTTATGCAAATTTTACGCATGTGCTTTGCTTTGACTGGAAGTATATCTCATGAACTATTTAACCCATATTGTACCACACCAACTAAATATTTCTGTAAGTTATTAAAACTTAATCCATATCATTAATACGGTGTACCTAAGTATATAAAACCAAAATTTTGAAGACTGGGTAGTACTACGCACTCCAGTCGATAATCCCTTACGACTTAATTTGAAGTACACAATTACACCTACTTAAACTAATTTTGAATTGTTGCTCAGATGTGTTTGTAGCTGACGTCAGTTCTATTCAATATATTTCTTTCATTAGATAAAAAGAAATACTAAATTATTTTACCTTATTAGAGAAATGAAATGAATGTCAAGAAATATTCTCAGTCGCGGACTCTGAAGTACCTATTCACACCAAATTAAACATTACATCATTAGAAAACATTTATAGACTTTTTTTAACTAAGCTATGATCTATTTCAATGAGCTCCTTGGTCTCATTGGCTCAGTTTGTCTCATTGGTTAGTATTAGGGTGAAAATTAAAAGCGTCTAATTTAAGAAAACAGTCGAGGCTTTTTCCTTGCGAAGAACTGGTAGCGTTCAGTGGAAATCTAAGCAGTGGCAGGCAGTAGTAGTAAAAATTTCTACAAATTTAAAGAGCCCTGGTTTATTTACAGAAGTTAATGCTTATAATATCATGATCCCTTTTTCTCTGCTTAATGTTTAACTCTTCATTCCCAGCGGATCATGGAAGAATCCGTGGGCTCGAATGGCGTTGCATGTGTCCTGTTTGGGTTTCGAAATCAGAAGTATGATACTGAAGTAGTTCAGAAGTAAGTTCTCAATGGCGTTAATTAATTGCTCAAAAACAACTCCCTTTTAATATAAAACACCTTTTATTATATTTACGTATGCGAGATCTTTAAAACACAGAAAGTGTCACATAGAAGAATTTATGGCGTAAATAATATTAATATATCAAAACACAAAAGCAACTCAAGAGCCATTTTTTCTCGCATACGAAAGAACAACCATGTTTTTACTAAAAAAAATCGTTCGTTGCCACTCGCAACTTACAAAGAAAAAATAAAATAAAAAAGATAATATGTGGGTAGAACATCAATTTTAACAGACGATGTCACAGCATGCGGCGATGTTTGTAACTGCTCAAAATATGCTTTAAAACATAGATCTCAGTCTCTTCCATCTTGTAGCAGAAAAAAAAGTATCACTTTCAATCATGCAACTTATAGTACCATATGCGATTTTCGGCTTCGCGTTCTATTCTGTGCTTTTCGTATCTCCTACAATATGAACCATATTCGTTTAGGTTTTGTTAGTTTGAAGTACTATGATTAATTATTTAGCTACACTAACGATACAGAAACCTGTACCTACTGTTTAATGCCGGTTCTGAAGGGCTACAGCTAATTCCTGAGACAGGTATAGGTTAATGACTTCATGGCAATGTATAGTAGTAGCCACAAGCAGATATTGATAGCAGCATATTCATTAACCTGATAGTATTGAAAGTGGTTGGAATTACAACATGTTACCCACTAGGTTTTGCATTTTCGTTTAAAAACTTACTATAAACATACTGATCAGCGTTGGTTCATAGAATCGACTATGGATCAGCCAACGAATCGTTGCAGTTATACATCCATGTCATCACGCTCTTTTCTCCATCTTTTACAGTTGGTCTCTTTGTCGTATATAAATGGGACTGAGGATGTTCATGCTCCAGCATGTAAGCGGAGGAAATATCTAATCGGATCTCAACGTGTGGGGTTATTTTAAGCATAGGAAAGGTTTGTTTGTTTGTTTGCACCTCTTCTGTCTACTCTTTTGCTACATGAGGGTTAATGAGGCCGGGACCTACTGCTTAAGCCAATTACGAACGCTTACGAACATTCATGCCAGCAGTGGGATTTGAACCCACGAACTCCACAACCGAAGGACATCGACGTACCCATTCATCCATCTTTCATCTTAGATATCTTATC
>CM063501.1:116701578-116719078 GCA_032207245.1 Pardosa pseudoannulata | reverse complement strand
CTTAACTCATATTTTCAAAATAGGAATGTTTTGAGCTTTTTCAACTAATTTGTCTTACTAGTAAAAGTGTATTTTTCCTTTTGATTTTAGTTTCATTTCTCCCGAATTCTACATTCAAGTTTTTTTTCAACAGTCGTAAAAACAATATTTTGTCTCTATTTCGATAACAAAGTACAGCAGAATCCCAGTTCCGGAGACCGGCCGCCATGTTTTTTGGCTCTAATTTCTTATAAGTGATCGCCAAATTATCGCCACGAGATGTTTACAATTTGTGCTTCGATTTGTATTAAGTTTATACCCAATTTGAAAGCATATTTTGAACAAAAAAAGGTTTGAAATTTTGTTAAGATAAATACAAATTTAAATTTGAGTTTTTATGTATTTAAAGACTTTTTGTACTGTTTATTGAACTAAAGGAATTTTTGCAATAGGTACAAATTAAGCAAAATATAAGCATTAGTTGGTTATATTTAGACAATTATGCTTATAAAATATTTAAATATTTAGTCTTATTTATAAAATACAGTTGCAATAAAAAGAAATTATTTTTAAACTATCAAAAGATTAAAAAGTAATAAAGTACGGTACAAATTACTTCTAGAAATTATAACTTTGTCATCAAGAAGAGGAAGGTTTGCCTAAAAAATGGGTTCCTGAATGGCGACATTGCCCACGCTTGGCGTGACCACTGAATTGGGTTCCGTGGGCCCCCCGAACTGGGATACGGCCTAAAGTACGTGATATCAATCAATTTTATTCCTCACAAACAGAAAAAGGAAATCTGTAGAAGTCCTTCATTGTATTTAACAAATAAAGTCACATTATTTTTTTAAATTCGGCATCACGTCAAAAGTAGATTAGTGATTAGTTCTACATCGATACAATGTGAGCGCAGTAAAAGAGCGATCGCAGTAAAAGAGAATGGCTCCATGGTTCCTCGCGGCCTATTGCACATAAATTTCATTTTGTTTCTGTTGCATCTGTCAAAAATTAGATGAAAAACATGGTGTGATAAAGTACTTCTGTTTATCAATAGCAGTGAATCTTGGCTCGCGATTGATTTGTTAAGCAATGTTTTCCTACACTCCAGAGTATAGTTTTTAAGTGGATAATTTATATTGTGTGTCTATAAACCAGCCGATGAGGTTTATAGAAATGAAAACAACATTAAAACAAGAACAGATATACCTGGAGAAACAAAGGTAAAATTACTTTTAATTTGTCTTCATTTGTGAGTTAGATGCCTTTCCTGATGTTCTATAAGTAGGTGCATTTATTTTTACCCACAGTGTTTTTCCTTCTCTTGACAACTGAATATGAGTCCTATTATATATTGCACTATTCAAAAATGGAACAATTTGATTTGATTAACGACTTTCTTTATCTAGTAAATCTCCTTTCTCCTAATTCTTCAAAGCAAATTCGCAAAATTTATAAGGGTTCATAGCAACTGCACCTTTCTCAAATCTACCAAAAGAGAGGAGGATAGAAATTTTTTTTCACATCTTACGTTTGCTTATTGCCTGTGATCAAGAATTAAAGAGTGCGTCGCACGAAAAATTATAGAATATAAGCAGCAAATGTAGACTGTTCTGATGTTCTGTCAGTAGGTGCATTTATTTTTACCCACAGTGTTTTTCCTTCTCTTGACAACTGAATATGAGTCCTATTATATATTGCACTATTCAAAAATGGAACAATTTGATTTGATTAACGACTTTCTTTATCTAGTAAATCTCCTTTCTCCTAATTCTTCAAAGCAAATTCGCAAAATTTATAAGGGTTCATAGCAACTGCACCTTTCTCAAATCTACCAAAAGAGAGGAGGATAGAAATTTTTTTTCACATCTTACATTTGATTATTGCCTGTAATCAAGAATTGTCATTGAATATGGAATATAACTATATAAAGAAGAAAATGAAACTGAACTATGCATAAGGAAAAATTCAAATTTTTGAATTTAGTACAAAAACTTCAGGTTAGCCAACCTGAAGTAACTGAGAGCTACCAAAAACTCTCATGCAAGCTACTAGAAGCTTGTTATCTACGGTTTGGAGATCTATCAACCATTGTTGATTTGAAACAAATATTTGTTTAAATGTGAAAGCTATTTTTTTCTATCAACCATAGCTTGTATGGGTTTTTGATATGTATGTGAACTCAAAAATACACTGAGTTAGATAGGTAAAATTAAACAGAATTGTTACATTCATAATGGAAAAAACAGCATTCATTTTAGTACAAACTGCAAATAGAACAAATTATTGTAAAGAACTGTTTCTTTTGTCAAATGGCTGGATTACAAGAACAGAAAAAAAGAAGCTGTAACATATGAATTATATTCAGTATTGTATTATTTATGTTTTTTGTATTGTATCATTGTATAATCTGTATTGTATCATCTGTGTAATCTGTATTGTATATTGTATGTGTCATGTATAATCATCTTAAGATTGTTTGGTTATGAGAGATTGGCAATGATGCAGATTGCGAGCCATGTGCACGATGACATCAGCGCCATGCTTCTACTGATTAAAATATCTTAATATTAATGAATTTGCTGTGTGCTTTATTTTATGATGCTATACATGCTTGATAAGAACAAGATAGAAGCAAGTAGAGAAAAACAATAAAAACAAATAACATGGAAATTTTCAAGAAATGCATGCATATGTATAGATACAAAGATGAAGTGTTTGTTTTTTTAAACACATCTTTTCGATTTCATAATCTAATATTTTCAACAGGCGATTAAAAATAACGATAAAAACAGCTTCTTAACTCGTTAAAATTTAAGATCTTGTATGCATTTACTTAAAAATAAATTACAAAATCAAGAGAAATAAATGATTTCAGTATGTTTGTAGAAATCTGGTGATGAAAGCGTTGCCCTTTTAAGTGGAAAAAAAATAGTTAAAGTAGAAAATTTTCTAATTAAAAAGGGTAAATAAATATTTTATTTCAACAAAATGTAATAATTTTTTTTTAAATCTGTGATTGAATGAAAGAACAAGATAAGTTTTGAAAGAAAATTAAAAACTAGAAAACGACTTATTAAAAATTATATTTATAACAACAGCAGTTTTAAATTTATTATTGAAAAAGATATCCAATTAATAATAATTACAATTTAACAGCATCATCTATAATAAAGTTTCATGTTCAGAATTGAAATTTATCAACCGTGAATGGTAACTCAAGGTAAACTAATTTGAAATATAAAAAGCAAGATTTAAAAGAAATGTACAAAGAGAAAAAAAAAAGGCTATTTCTTTTATACCTCAAACTTAATATAATTTTATAATTAAAAAAAGAGAAAAATAATAATTTTTCAGTAGAATGAAATTAGAAGGAGTATAAAGAAGCACTGTAACACCATGTGTTTTTTTTTTATTTACCAATCATTATGAGAAAAGAAAATAACAGGAGTATGGTAAATTATTAAGAAAATAAAAGTTTTCAATTGAATTGTTTTATTAATCAATTTTTGGTAAACTTAAGAAAGAAATAATGGATATATTTCGTATATTTTATTACAATTACTAAAACAAAAATCAATCAAGTAGAAATTAATCCACAAACAGTAATTGGAAAAAGTAATTTTTTCCGTTTTAATCATAGTTAGTTATGAGGAAGAAAATAAAATCAATTAAAAATATTACAAACAAACTTTAAGAGAACAATAAAAAATATATATTATTAAAACAAATCTTGGGAAATATCGTTTCATCTTGATCTTCTTTATAATCACTTAAAGCTTTGTATGCGTTACGATATATTTGAGCTGAATGATGAAAACTGCCAAGTGATTTTTTTTAACTAGATCATTACTTTAAACTATTTTAAATAAGCTACCAAACATTTAAGTAATAAGGTAGTGAGTGACCTATAAGTACAGTAAGATCGAGTTTAAATAAAAGTTAAGTTAAATGATTTGAAATCTGCTATCTAGCAATGAAAAATTTCACTATCCTCACTATCTTAACCTCCAAATCGAAGAAAATTTGCCCTTTGCACTCGAAAGGCTGCGGAGCAGAGCCATTTAAAATTGTCTTCAAACTCGAGGGCTCCGCTACGGAGACAATGCAAAATAATTAGTTATGTTTTTGTGTTCGATATGTTTTTGTTCTTATGTTAAAAACGGAAAATTATTTGCATTATCTCCGTAGCGGAGCCCTCGAGTTTGAAAACAAATTTTAAATGGCTTCGCTCTAGAGCCCTCGAGTGTAAAGGTTTAAAATCTCTAATTTAAAACACAGATGCTAGGTTTATACTCAAATAAAGCTTTCATGGTAACTAACGGCACACAATACTTTAAGGAAACGCCAAATGCAGTTGAACCATAAGTGATTTTAAGTCGACGTGTCTGCAAAAATTCAAGGGACTAAATTTACAAAATTTACCAGGAAATGACTTAACCCTTTGCGGTTCAAATGTTAAGTCTGACTCAAATATGATCTCTCTCTAGTTGAAGCCGAAGTATTTCCAAACGGGTAGAGTTATACTCTTTGTTACCGGAGTGCCTGGATACGAATCCCATCACTGACATGGATATTCGTAGCCGTCCCGCCTTTCATCTATAAGTCCTGGTTCCACTAGCCCTAGTGTAGCAAACAGTAGACCGTAGCACTGCAAACTGACTTTTGCAGCAAATAAAAGCCAGGGGTTCCTGTCTCTAAATTACAATGACCCATTTTGAGCAATAAAATCGTTTTTTCACCATAGCGATGTTCTTCAAACAAAAACCTCACTTTCCCAACTTCATTCATGTAGTTTCTGACTCCCTCACTTGACTTGTTCAAGTGGCATTAGCAACAACACCATTAAAAGTTAGTGTCTGATTTACGAATTTTAATGATGATTTTGTATGTAAGTTTATATTTATTCTTTTGTTGTATAAAAATTAATCTACAATGTATTTTATGTTTTTCTTAAAAGTGTGGCTTCATATAACAAAACTGAATACCTCCTACATGTTTGATGTTTATTATTGATTAATAAAGTTTTTATATCTAAACTGCACTACTTTTTTATTTTATATAGATTTGAAAATAGATTATTATAATGAACAGTTTTTAGCACGAAAATGTGTATTAACCCCTTGACTTACAAGTAAAACAGAATCTGTTGTGCCCCGAAACTGCTATTTATTTCTGGCTCATCTAAACAATTTTGTGCAAGTTGAGAAAGAGAACGTTTTATTTTGAAATTTGCATTGCTATGTAACATTTAATGAAGTTTACATATGATGAAAATATACAATAATTTAATAAGAGCATAAAATTATGGTGTAATATAATGCTGCACGACGTCTGTCGGAGACAGCTGTTGACGTCTCGGAGACGTCAAAGACTACTTTGGTACATGAGATGACTGACGTCCCGGAGACGTCAGTCATCCAGACGTCTCCCAAACGTCATTGTATGTCAAGGGGTTAAAAAAGAAACCTCAAAACAATAGTAATAAGACGCTATCATAGAGGTAATTAAACTTTTAACAGGGAAATATTGAATTTTCTAGTGCAATAAATTTGGTTGTGTTTTGTTGTGAAAGAATAGTTCCATTGTAGCTCAAAATGAGGCGGCAAAATAGGCACCCTTCCCCTGACGTTTATACCAGGAGACTAACCTTCTATAATGGGGACTGAGTATATGCTTGAAAAATCCCACCCTGTAAAATAATTCTATTTGAAAATCTCAAGTTAACCTTTTAGATCCCACAATAGCCATTTATAGACGAGACCTCTGGATCTCAGAATAGCCAAAGTCATGAGAGAAAATTTCCTCCCCTGTAAAGTCGTGACTATTCATGTCCAGGAGATGCATAGATAACGGTTCCAGTGGACTCCATAGTGTACACCTGAGGTAAAATGACCCCCTTTTCTCCCAGGTGTTTACAACATTGTGTGAAATTGTTCACTGCTGTCAAACGTGAAACATTTATTGCTACTCTTTTCAAATTTTAAATAAAACTCATAATTTACACTCGTATGATAAAAGAGCGGTTTCATTTTGTCACACATTGTGTGCTTGTACAATTCGTAGTGCAATTGTACCGGGAGCGAGCGTTTTGCACGTAAATTTCCTTATTCAGTTAAATCTCAATAGGTCGAAAATTAATTAATTTTTTAACCATCTTTTCGTATTTTATATTGAAATATATAAACAAATATATAAATAGAAATATATAAATAACAAGCATCAGATTTTTATAAACAAAAAATATTTTTTTAGTGGATACATTTATAATAATACCTTAAATAGGAAATATCAAATAGAAATAGTAGTATATAGTTTGAATTTTATTCCGTTCTGTGTTTCCGTATCGACTGACGTAAAAACTAGTTTTTATTTGTCTGAATTTTTCTAGAATCTATGTAGTAAACAAGAACAATCGATTTCGTCACATTTGATTGTCCAATTAACCAGATAGATCAAGGACCATGCCTTTCCACTGCCTTCTGAGATAAAGAAAAAGAAATTCTTACAAAAATTTAATTTTTCTTTTAGTACATGTTTGGGGTCGCTTCACAAAACAAGATGAACAGTTTGTTTTCACTTTGATTGTTTTAAGATATTTTTGTATGCTATTGAGACTATTCTATCTAGTTGCAGAAGCGGCTATTTTTTTCGTCACCTTAGTTTCGCCAAGTACAAGTGTTTGCTCCCCTAAATTGGCAGAAAAGACTTGAAGAGCAGTATGCGTTTGAGCTCTAAGTTTTAGTATTTGTCACATCGTCTGTTGAACTGGTGTTCTACCCGTATTAAATTTTGACCTTAAGGGAAGAACATTTATCGAAAAAATAAATATCAAAAGGCTCTTACCCATTCAACTTCGGGTTCCGTGAGACACACTGGAAAGATGTATTCTCCAATCATGATTTAAAGATGAAGTCTTTCGTAACGAATAATACATTTCTTTAACACGACGAAACACTAAAACATGTACATTATACATAGATTATAAGAAAACAACTAAAAAAAAACGAAATAAAATAAAAAAAAATCGTTCTTCTCTTTTCCGTTGCCATTTGGCAAGGGAAAAACTATCAAAAAAAATACAAAAGGAAAAAGCCATGGATCATAGTTCGTCTTTCCCTTTTCCACAACCCGCGTATTATCTTTTTATCTCTTTATTGTAAGTCGCGAATGGCAATGAACGAGATAGTTTCTTAACATATTGTGTGTGGTTATATTTAGCAGCGGAATTGTACCGGGAGCGGTCGTTTTGAGCGTAAATTTAGTTATTCTGTTAAATCTCAATAGATCGATAACTTTACATCAGTCGCATCGACTGACGTAAAAACTAGTTTTTATTTGTCTGAATTTTTCTAGAATCTATGTAGTAAACAAGAACAATCGATTTCGTCACATTTGATTGTCCAATTAACCAGATAGATCAAGGACCATGCCTTTCCACTGCCTTCTGAGATAAAGAAAAAGAAATTCTTACAAAAATTTAATTTTTCTTTTAGTACATGTTTGGGGTCGCTTCACAAAACAAGATGAACAGTTTGTTTTCACTTTGATTGTTTTAAGATATTTTTGTATGCTATTGAGACTATTCAATCTAGTTGCAGAAGCGGCTATTTTTTTCGTCACCTTAGTTTCGCCAAGTACAAGTGTTTGCTCCCCTAAATTGGCAGAAAAGACTTGAAGAGCAGTATGCGTTTGAGCTCTAAGTTTTAGTATTTGTCACATCGTCTGTTGAACTGGTGTTCTACCCGTATTAAATTTCGACCTTAAGGGAAGAACATTTATCGGAAAAATAAATATCAAAAGGCTCTTACCCATTCAACTTCGGGTTCCGTGAGACACACTGGAAAGATGTATTCTCCAATCATGATTTAAAGATGAAGTCTTTCGTAACGAATAATACATTTCTTTAACACGACGAAACACTAAAACATGTTCATTATACATAGATTATAAGAAAACAACTTAAAAAAAATCAAAAAAAAATCGTTCTTCTCTTTTCCGTTGCCATTTGGCAAGGGAAAAACTATCAAAAAAATACAAAAGGAAAAAGCCATGGATCATAGTTCGTCTTTCCCTTTTCCACAACCCGCGTATTATCTTTTTATCTCTTTATTGTAAGTCGCGAATGGCAATGAACGAGATAGTTTCTTAACATATTGTGTGTGGTTATATTTAGCAGCGGAATTGTACCGGGAGCGGTCGTTTTGAGCGTAAATTTAGTTATTCTGTTAAATCTCAATAGATCGATAACTTTACATCAGTCGCATCGACTGATGTAAAAACTAGTTTTTATTTGTCTAAATTTTTCCAGAATCTATGAAGTAGACAAGAACGTTCGGCTTCATTTTCCTGTATATTCCGTTATTTTTGTACCCACAAACTTTTGTTACACTAACCCGTACTAGTACGTGACCTGCGCTTAAGTATCAATCGTCTGAAAACATACTAGTACGTGTCCTGCATCCAATGTGTTAATACATAAGAGGTCTAACCAACTAAAAAAATATCCAAAGGAAGAATGCAGTAGGTCTTTCAATCTCGAGAAATGGGAATTTGTTTTCCTGGACTGATTGGTGAACAAAAATCTAGGGGATGGAAAACATGCAAAATTTTGGCTATTAGGCTGAAAACCAGAGGGCATTTGAAATATCAATGTATAGTCCTTGAAGAGTTAAAGTCGGCCGGAATCTGCGTAGACCCCCAGTGAGATGGCTCGACTCTGTTGAAAGCGGTATAAAAATCTTACGTAAGGGAGACTAGAGAGTCATTACCTAGGATAGGACAAAATGAAGTAGATTAATTGTGACAGTCTTGGCCTCTAATGGTCTGAAGTGCCTTAGAAGAGCCATAAATGCGACAAAAGAATTTGTTGATGAAATTACCATGCTTTAACAATTATAAAAACTATAATAGTAAGAATTTGTTTTAAAAGAGTGTATATTAATGAAGATTCCTCATAATATTCATTTATCATATAAGGTATCATTTTAAATGAAGTTCTGAAAAAATATTTTTATATACCCTAACTGTTACTCTGAAAACTTTTGAAAACAAGCTCCCTGTAGCAACCTTGTTTTTAAAAGTTCGATGTCTAGAAAAAAAATTAGAAACAGCATTTTTAAATAAAAAACAGCTGTGCACAGTTTAATATGTTCTCGATTTAATTACGTACGATTCTATGTATAAATAATTAGTTTTCTTATCTAATTAGAAAATACTGTAAAGATAAGCTGTTCCAGATACAAAACAGATAAAAATAGTTCCAATTTGATGTAAATAATTGGTTCTGCTTTTTTCGCTCATACCTTATGCTAAACAGATAAAAATATAAAAATTCCTTTTTTTTTCCATCTTGTTTAGGTAATTGGTTTGCTTTTTCTACACGCATAAGTGATTATTTAAAAGTCTAATATATACAAAATTATATTCGATATTATTTAAATGATTCCATTTTCACATTTGAGTATTTTAAGGAAATAAAAACACTTCAAGTCAATCATAACATGCTGGAATCAAATTCGTGTTTATATAGAATTATAATTGGGATTGTTCACTAAAAAGAGGATCGGTTTAAAACTATGTAATTACTAAATATTTTTGACTTTCAGAGATATTGAACCATGTAATATAATGTAATGTAATAATTATTGCATTTATTATGTAATTTTATCGCACTATTATTCCCATTATGAATGACATGCTTTAATTTTTATATGAACAATTTAATTTAATAGGAGACTCTGTACAATCGGGAAATTTTATAAAAGAGAAGGAAATATCCAGTGGGATATAAATAGCATCCAAACTTACACCCTAAATACTTCTAATGTAATTCACAGTAAAATTTGAAATTATTAGCGAGTGCTGATAAATACATAGTTTTAATTATCTATATTCTTTGGATCATTAGCGAGCAAAGCAGTTGTCGACAAAGATTTCTGAAGTTTCTTTTTGAAATCATATAATTTACATATATTTGGCACTCATAAGCTTTAGCACTATAATGTGCCCGGATTTCCTCTCCTTTTCTGGTAGCATGGTGTGGATAAATTGAGATATGGAGCATATAGATTACAGAAACAACTTTGGTAGAAATAACAAATTTTTAATGTCAAACGAGCAGTAAAAGAGAAGACAAATTTTTCTTGAAAAGGTACACAATTCTATATTTCCAGTTGAAAGTTTTGTACTCAGGAAGAGCTGGTTTCAGTAACTGATGGGCTGATCTTAGAACTATGGTATCGACCATGAAGATTAAATCGAGGTTAAAAATCTCCGGTGTGAAATTTAATACCACGCGTATATATTGGGGACTTAGGGTATATCTGCAATGACGAGGAGATATGATCTCCTCAATTTAAAACTTAAACTGGCAGTGGTATTTTCATATCAAGACACGGCGGTAGACTGATCATGTAATCTCCTCACAACCTGAATCACGAGAAACGTCACGAATCTGTTTACCTAGAGTAGTAACCGCGTCTGTTTTGAATTCGTGACCAATGTCTTCAATGAAGTCCACAATGACGTCAATGACATCACAGCTCTATTTAATTATGCCTAATCTGAATGAAATACTGAAGGATGCAATAACTGTGCTGTAAACAACAGTGTAATTATATTGTCTCAAATTGTTCTTCTGAAACGGCATAACTTTCTAAAGCTTATGAAAAAGGCAAACTTTTCAAAGGCACAATTTCACGCTTGTGGTTTAAGGAGACGAAGAAACCAGAATTCTTGGCTATTTATCCCATTTTGTGACATATTTCTTCGAAGCCAAAAGAAACTTTATAAACTTTGTTGAATAAGTGTTCTGCAGAACGTGTTCCGATTACCTTGAAAAGCTATAAAAAGGAACTATACTCTCAATCTTTGACAGTAGGCATCCAGGTTATAGTCAGTATAAATTTACAAGATAGAGGGGATTATATTTGCAATTAAAGTTATCGCTTATTTAACGTGCCACATTTAGATGATATTTCAAAGCAATTAAACAAATCTTTTTGCAGTTATTTGTTTGAAAAACGAATCATTCAGAATTTCCGAGCCTGTTTTCTGGTATTCAGAAAGTGTTGCTGAATCCGACATGTGTATCCTCCAAATTGGAACCCGCCTTAGAACCGTATTCAGGTCTACTACAAAAGATTCATTAATTTTCAGAATTCCGTATATTCAAAAGTATTGTAATCATAAATATGAGTAATAAATGAAAGAAACCACTTAACCATCAAACTTTCAATTAACAGTTAAAATTTATAATTCAAAGTCTGTCCTCAAAGCTAGATCTTTTGGAGTTTTGACCACACCAAAGTCGCCACAATTTTATTTTATGCTACAATGTTTTTGATTGAAAAATAAAAAATGTACATTATTTCAAATCATTCTAACGTACCCTTATTTAAGTAGAATAAAAACATATGCATCTGTTTTTTTTTTCAGAGTATGGAAGTATAATACTGGAAGCTCTGTCTCCGATTCAAAATAACTATAACTATATATATATATATATATATATATATATATATATATATATATATATATATATATATATATATATATATATATATATAAATACCTCAATTTAAAATGAAGTACAACTAAATATAATAGAGTTGCAATAAATTCAACTATATTGGATTTAAAATTTTTCTAGAAATTCAGACACAATATTGGAAGGAAAAATTTATTTTTAGATTTATTTTGTGCGCATTATATTTTTTAAAATATCACATGCCTCATCATCATATCATAATTGATGCCTTGAAATATATGGTGGAAAGCATCTTGAAAAGAGAGTACAGTATTTTATAAAATTGTTATTCCTTCATAAATAGTAGAAGAAAAGGAAATACAAATACAGTGATCCCTCATATTTCGCAGTTAAAGGGGAACAGAACCTCCCGCGAAAGCTGAAAAACCACCAAGTAGGATTTGCCCCTAGGAATTTTTGTGTATGCGGGTACACGAATGTTTTAAATATGTAAACAGTATTTATACTTTACACATTTAAGACAAAAATTTCAACAGTATTTACTTAAAGGTGTCAATGCTAATTAATAAGGATAATTACAAAACCGTATGGAGTAATAAACATTAATCAACTTTGCTTTCTGAGAGAGGCGAAGAGTCTTGTATTGATGGCGAAGGAGAGGTTTTCATTTGACTCGTACAAGTTTTAGGCTGAATTGGAGACTCTTCTGCTGGAGGCGCTGACGGTAGAGCCAGGGGGCTTTACCTTGGAGAGAAACATGGTGATGGGTAGTTGTTGTTTTGTTTTCCCTTTTCCTTCGAAATTCCCCTGTACACGATCCCCGTCAACGCGATTGCTGAACTCGACAGCTCGAATCATATTGTCCATAATGTCTTGTACAAATTCTTACCATGTTGCACAATTATTACAGATTCCCCAGGGTAAGGTCACGTTTATCAGTTTGTTCTTCGTCTTCCTTAGACTTTCTTCCTCACTTGCAGATTTTGACATGCAGGGATCTTTCTCTCTCGTGCATCAACTTGAAACAACGCTCCTTTATGCAATGTGGCTGCCGACATGGTTTTATTTTTTAATTTTTTTAAATGAATACTTTGGAAAAACCCACGAAGCACTGAAGCCACAAAATATGAAGCGAAAAGTTATGAGGGAACACTGTAATTGAAAAAACCTACCCTTTCCTGCAGAATTTTATGTATAGAAAGGAAGGTTGACCGCTTCATCTTGAATGTTACATTTATTAAGGCTGTAAGGACAAGCGCGTCTATGAAATTCGAGATAAACTACCAAAACCTTCGATTCCAATGATGCCTAAATAGCGAACAGAATAGGTCTGGTGGGGTAAAATGGGTAAACGCTTGATTTCTCACTCAGAACTCTTTTTCACTTAAAAGAAACTATAAATAAGCAATTTTTTGCTTGTATTCATACAACGGGTTCACTGCCACTATTGTTAAAATAGTTTTATACATTTTCTTAAATTTGCAAATTTAGAATTTTTTACTTCTTTTTTATAACTATTTTACTCTAGAGGTGGGGGTAAAGTGGGTATTAATTAAAAATGCTATTAATTATTCCAAAATTTAATGAAAACTCTTTTTTTTAGCTACGAAACACATTTATATGGGATATAATTACAATTCATGTTGGAAAAATATAATGACCGTCGTTATTAAGTTGAGCTACGTTCTGCTACACAAAAACACAGTCATCTCTTCTACGGTCTTACTTTTGCACCCGCTTTCTTTTTCGTCAAGGATTTTCTAAGGCTTTTTATTACTTTACAACAGCAATGATAATATTGTTCTAAAGATGACCTTTTTTTAAATCCTTATATGGGAAAGAAATGACGAAATTCGAAGTGGTTGAACTGTAAGTTTGCTTAGAAAGAGCTTTTATAATAGCTGTTTTTGAAGTTTGTGCAACACTGTTTACTGTTATTTCTCATCTTTTTCAGTTAACGCCATTTTGCTTTTAGAAACCTTCACAGTATTAAAAAGCTGTTTCAGCAGGTTAGGGAGTGCCGTTTTAGACACTTCTTGAAGACGGCTCTCCGTGATTACATCTTCAGGATTTTTCTCCAGGCACATTTCATAGAGACAAATACTTCGACATCTAAAGGTTGCAGAACATGGGGTGAGTTTGATGGGAAGCAGAGAATGGTGATTCTATTTCCCATTGCTTATTTCAGTGTCTTATATGTGAAGGGAACCTCGAATTTCAAAAGAAAGGGTTTTTTCCATGTGTTCCACTTGTTTGTCCCATCCAAGTTTTAAACATTGCATCATGCATCCACCCTGACTCTGTGCAGCCATATAATGCACCAGGTCCATCCTTGGTTCAAGTTTCATATAAATTTAGACATTTTTACACAGTGAAAGGAAGAAGAAAATTTCCAGTCACAGATGTACAAAACAGCCATGTAAACACATTTTCAGGCTTATAAGCTCAATTTTACTATTGTATTAATTTACTCTATACTATAGCACATAAGTTTTAAAAAATACTATATTATTTACACTAAAATTAAGGACTGGTTTAAATCCTTGAATCTAAAAATTGAGAACTTTATAATAAATTGTTAAGCCTAACCAATACCCGTTTTCCCCATCATACAAAAGCAATCATTAAATATAAAATATATAAATTATTTCTTCCCTGTTTTTGAAAAACTGTTGTTCAGAAACCATTATAGTTGATTATTATAAAATATTTATGATAAAAAATGAAATATTACTTTTTTTTAAAGTTTTTAGGACTTTATTAAATAAGAATGAATTCCTGGCTTGCAAACAAGGTAATCTATATTGACATGCAAACTATACTTATACGGAAAATAAATGTTGCCAATAAATGTCTAAAATATATTACAAAGCTAAAATATAATTCTTAAAAATTATGATGTGTCTTTTAGTAAATTATAAAAAAAAAAAAAAAAAAAAAAAAAAAAAAAATCCATTTTACCCCACCAGACCCTACATTGGATATTATAGAATTCTAGCTCTCCAAATTGTAAAATATTCTACAATTTTTTTAGATACTCTGCCTAAAAGTATGTTGATGGGAATAGTTCGTTATAAAAATACTTTTACGTTACAGAAGGGTTATTATCAGCACGGCACATTTTTGGATAAATCTTTAACTCATCAGCCATAAAAATTACTACCTGCATAGGTAACAGACAAAAATCTGATCCTATTTGCCAGGCGATTTTTCATACTCACTCTTTTAAATCGGAATGGGGAAGTTCCAATAAAGGTTCGAATCGGTTCTAAACCGCATCGAAACCCTATTTCTTTTACTTCAAATTTTCTTTGTCATGTTTTATCACATTATGTTATACTAAGGTCGAATTTTTTAATGAGCATAGTAAAATAACTGTCCAGACACAGATGAAAGCAAACGGAAATATTTTAAATAATGCACCTTTTACATGGTCAAACCAATGAAAGAAATGCATAGTGTTCATATTTGATGTTTTTCAAATGGCGTCACGTCTTACCCTATCTGTTTTAGTGTCTATGTGCATGCTTCTCTTTCCCAAATACGTTTATTTGCGAAATGTATTTTAATAAAAGCAGTATTTTTATAGATGGGGGCAGGAGGGAACACATGGATGCATCCAAGCTTCCAAGGGAGAAATAACACTTTTTGAAACTCATGTATTTCAGGGAATTTCGTCACAGTATTTGTAGACATTCTAACGTTAGATTTTTGTGATCTATTTTGTCACACAGTGCTGGAAAAAATCATAAATCCGATTTACAAAAGTCAAAAAGTAATGGAATTGTTAATAATGCAAATTCTACTTTCATTTCAGCAAGACAGCGTTTCCGTTCATGTTTTTAAAGTTAACTAAATCTTGGCAGGAAGCTAACCTGTTGAAATGCCTCGTAGCATGGATCTGAATGTAATAGAAAATTTTTGCAGAATTTAAGCCCTAAACGTTTAGAAAAAATGGGCGACAGTTCAATTCAAAGTTAGATTAATGTATGCTATTAAAAATGATGGAACAATATTGATGCAAATACATTGTGTGGTCTGAAAGACTCAATGAAAAAGACACTACTCAAAGGTATCGGAAAAAAAGGGTTTCACATCGATTACTGATGAAATACATGTATCGATTTTATAATTGTTTCCAAATTTCTTTGTACAGAAATTTTTTTTAATCTATTAACTAAATTTTGGACATCATTCATATATACCGTCAAATAATCACTGTCGATATTAAAACCTCTGCTGTCCAAAATATAATGACAATTTCGACGTAGCTAAGAAAACTTTGAATTGTATTTCTAAACGAATTCAACGTGATTTTACACTCCATGGACAGTATCACGAGACTTTAGAGGAGTATGAAGATAAACAAATTATTAAACATCTACCAGATAATTCTCAGCCAAAAAATCAAACCATTTTTTCACCTGCCTCATTTACAATTCTGAACAATTAAAAAATTTTACTGATCCCGTCATAGGACGAGCTATATGCTGTATCCCCTATATAATAATAGCCTAAGTTGTCTGTCCTCGAATTTATGAAGCGGTTGGATCTGGAATGGATAATGTCATCCATAATGGATTCTTGATGAGTTAGGGTTAGTAAAATTCAAAGCGAGTAAAGTTTAAAGTTCGAAATTCCCCCTTCCCCCCTTTCCGAGCTTTTAATACTATTTTTTAAGCTCTATTTTCCTCGGTTAAGAGCAGGTGATTAAATGTATCAATTTATCACATAATAAAAAGGCAAAAATAACATTTATTTTTCTAGCATTATGCGTCATTCCTTTAGCCATCTCATTTAATTATTTATTTTAAATGATTTAAATATCGTCTGCATTATTTTCAAACGTTGTATCACTGAACTTATATACTACGTAAATAATTTTTTTTATATTTGGCTCAAATAATAGATTAGGTACATATGTGATAATTTTAAATTTAATCATGAGTTAATTTTTGTTGGCATGAAAATTTTATCACCGGTATTAACAACAAATTATTTTCTTAAGTCTATGAAACTATTACAAGAACTCATAAATATCTAGGGTTTAAGTTTTACCTTTGAAAATTTAGAAGTTTGTTCATTTGTGTGTATTTTATACATAAATACACCATTTTCAATTGATTCGCTCAATTTTGGACATAATTCATATATACCTCCAAATAATCACTGTCAATATTAAAACCTTTGCTATCCATCCTATCACTGCGAAAATAATTCATATGACAAAATAAATTGGCAACTAACATAAGGGCTGTAAAACTTTTTAGATGTCAATTTATATTTTATTATGTCCAAAATTTTTCGAGATAATTCTAAACTCTTAAGATAAAGTCACGGACAAATAATCATGTATCTTATTACTTATGTACGTATATCAAGAAAGCATCTGTTTAATTTTTTATTTTGATGCAAATGATCAGTCACACTATAAAAATTTTTTGGAGATGTTTCCTTGGTACGGAGTTCTAAATTGCATTCACAGTATTGGTAAACTTTAGAGGAGCATGAAGATAAACAAATTGAGCGTGTATAAGATAATTCCCAGTCAAAAAACAAACCATTTTTTACCTGCCTCATAAAATACTTTACAATTCTGAAAAATAAAAAATTTTACTGATCCCGTCATATGACGGTCTATATGCTAGTCTGTAATATTTCTCAAACAATATTCCACAACAAAGGTTGTGACCTTAAAGTAAGCTGTAAGTCAAATTATACATTATTGGGAAGAAACATTAAAGAGAGGCGATGTATATGCCATAACCTATGCTAATATTCCCAGGTTAAATTAGTATATATTTCAAATTTAAGATCCTTACCTCATATAAGAAATATGCAACAAAAGTAAAACATTTTTTTGTTTAAGATTAAAAATATTATTTTTAACCTTAAAGATAATATTTGAAAAAAATTAAATAACTGAAAATTGAAGTAAAACTTTCAGCTGTTAAAAAATGTTTTAGAAAAAAATCATAAAACGGCATTAATTTAGTAAAAGGAATAATTCCAATTCAACCGTTTTTGTGT
>CM063501.1:116674078-116696578 GCA_032207245.1 Pardosa pseudoannulata | reverse complement strand
AGCATAAAAAAGCATTCATAATTTATTTTTCGAACATATTTGGTTTAAGTTTTCTCTCTAATAGTCAAGCTTAAAGTTGCTTCATAGTATTATTTTTCATATTTATTTAATTTGATTTAAGTTTTGTCTCAAATTATTTTTTATAATCAAGCATAAAGAAGCATTCATAATATTATTTTCCATATTTATTCACATTTGATTTAAGTTTTGTCTCTAATTATTTTTTAGTAATTAAGCATAAAGAAACATTCATAATATTGTTTTAAATATTTATTCCTATTTGATTTAAGTTTTGTCTCTAATTATTTTTAATAATCAAGCATAAAGAAGCTTCATAGTATTAATTTTTCATATTTATTCATATTTGATTTAAGTTTTGTCTCAAATTATTTTTTTATAATCAAGCATAAAGAAGCATTCATAATATTATTTTCCATATTTATTCACATTTGATTTAAGTTTTGTCTCTAATTATTTTTTAGTAATTAAGCATAAAGAAACATTCATAATATTGTTTTAAATATTTATTCCTATTTGATTTAAGTTTTGTCTCTAATTATTTTTAATAATCAAGCATAAAGAAGCATTCATAATATAATTTTTCATATTTATTCACATTTAATTTAAGCTTTGTCTCTAATTATTTTTTTATAATCAAGCATGAAGAAGACTTCATAATATTATTTTCCATATCTATTCACATTTAAGTTTTGTCTCTAATTATTTTTTAATAATCAAGCATAAAGAAGCATTCATAATATTATTTTTCATATTTATTCACATTTGATTTAAGTTTTGTCTCTAATTATTTTTTTATAATAAAGCATGAAGAAGCATTCATAATGTTATTTTTCATATTTATTCACATTTGATTTAAGCTTTGTCTCTAATTATTTTTTTATAATCAAGCATGAAAACTTCATAATATTATTTTCCATATCTATTCACATTTAAGTTTTGTCTCTAATTATTTTTTTATAATCAAGCATGAAGACGCATTCATAATATTATTTTTCATATTTATTCACATTTGATTTAAGCTTTGTCTCTAATTATTTTTTTATAATCAAGCATGAAAACTTCATAATATTATTTTCCATATTTATTCACATTTAAGTTTTGTCTCCCATTTTTTATTATAATCAAGCATGAAGAAGCATTCATAATATTATTTTTCGTATTTATTCATATTTGATTTAAGTTTTGTCTTTAATTATTTTTCATAATCAAGCATAAAGAAGAACTCATAATATTATTTTTATCTTTATTCACGTTTTATTTAAGCTTTGTCTCTAATTAAAGATTTAATAAAAAGAGATATTCATGACATCATCTTTTAACCCGAGGTATTACATCAGTAATTCAATGTCCAATGTTTACTAATGAGATAGGCATGTACAAGCAAAGCCGAAACAGTGTGTTCTCAACCTTCATATCTAAATTTGCCATGCGAGGTACGAATGTAATTTCAGAAAGCACTGGATTTAGAAACAGTGGTTGTGTTACTACCTAGATGAGGTTATTCATATCCCTCATTAGGATGAGGAATTTCCCTTACGTATTTCGCCCACATCTTTGTATCGACAACTGTAGAATGGGCGTAATTGTTAAATAATTAAATCTGGGAGGAACGAGTGAGCCTTAGAATTTCTACACTGTTACGAACTGTTGAATTTCAACCAAACCGGTACGGCTTCTTTCATTAAATGAATTTAAATGAGAAATGTTGTTGTTATGTTATAAGAATATTTTTCAATATGGAAAAATACAATAGAGAATGATAAACGGGAAAGGCATGTAGAGAACAAGAAAGTATTCCATGGTGTTATTTTTAGAAAGGAAATATTAAACTATAACAGGGAAAATTTTATACTGCTTAGAAAATCAAAATATGTGAGCCAAAGGTGGACAGTTCTTTTTAAGGTAACTACTCTCTAAAGAAAATTGCATGTTATTTGTTCTTTCTAAGACTAGTTGTTAAGTTTTTAAGTAAGTTGCGTTTCTAAAGCAATATAGGAAATTGTAATAAAACATTTTCCTAACCTTGTTGTAAGTTGTTTTACCATAGTTATGTCTTTACTTGTCAGATGATTCAGAGTTTTAAATGGAGCAAAACACCAAATTATTTTACCTTTTTTCTTATTTACCTTTTAATTTTTCTTTGGTGAAAGGTACCCAGATAGAAAATTTAATTTGCAGCAAACTTGCAGCAAGTTCAGCATGACAAGTCCGCATATTTGAAACAAGTTTGCAGCAAGTCTACGCAAACTTCGAAATCACCATACCTCCAACTTACAGCATACTTGTCATATCAAACATGCAGCAAGCTCACTGCAAACCAAGGACGTAGACTTTCTGCAGTCTTGTTTCAAACTTGCAGACTTGTCATGCTGTACTTGCTGCATTATTAAAATTATAGAGAAATGCTACTTTAAAAATAACCACACTTGAATAATTAAAAAAAATAAATGCCTTTTTAAAGATCCATAGCGGCTTGAGGAATGGCGTGTCTGCCATGTTGTCATTCTTGTCTTTGGCCTGGAAACATTTGCGCATGCGCTCGTTATCTTACTCTCATGCAATGATGGGAAATTTCGCTTGCTCCAAGTTTGTGATAACAAGATTGCCACAGTTTTGCAACAAAATTGAGATATAAAGGAGTGGTCGCTTTATGCTCCGTCTAATTTGCAGGAGTTTTGCTGCAAGTTTGTCACGTCAAATTTGTTATGACAAGATATTATCCAGAAAAAAATCAAACTCTGCAAGTATGCATGCTATCTGGGTAATGTTTCATTAATATCAACGGTCATAGTTTTTTCTTTCAAATACATTTATAAGACGCTTAAAAAGTCTTTTTTCTGTAATATTTGAGTACACACCCTGTGAGACAACACCGATTACATTGCAATACTAAATTAGGTTTGAATTTTAAAGGATTGATTAAATAATAATTCTTAGGGTGTATTATACTATCAAAACAAATAGACAGTATAATTTGATAGGTGATCAAAGCAGCCATCTGGTGTTCATATCTGATTTTTCATTTTAAATATTAGAGTAAAAATTGCAATTATTTTGTATTTACAGGGTGTTTCAAAAATGACCGGTATATTTGAAAAATCAATAAAAACTAAACGGACAGTGATAGAAATACACAGTTTATTGCAATATGCTTGGGACAATAGTAAATTTTCACGCAGAGAAACTTTTAAAATTAGCTACAATGTACCACAACAGATGGCGCTGCAGTCTGGAACAATCTAAACTACATTATTTTCCAGATATCCACCATGCGCAGCAATAATATGGCATATTATGAGAAACCCTTGTAAACGTCTCAGGCGGGATGGCTTCACATGCAGAACAGATGTACTGTTCCAGTTATTCAATTGTTTCTGGATAGTGGCGATACACCTGGTCTTTAAAGAGTCCTCACAAAATAATAACGTATTTTAGATTTTTACCAAACTGCAGCGCCATCTGTTGTGGAATGTTGTAACTAATTTTGAAAGTTTATCTGCCTGAAAATTTATATTATTTATATACCGGTCATTTTTTAAACACTCTGTAAATATCTTTTAAGCAAATTTTGCTATGGGATAGAGCAAAACATTGTATAAGGAAATGTGTGACACGTTTGTAAAATTTCACTGTTTCCATTAATAGAAGATTATGATAAAAATCTTTACAAATATTTTAACTTTAAGTATATTCCTCATTTTTTTTCACATTTTAGTCAAGTATAACCGTGGATAATTTTCTACTCTAACCAATATTGTAATATTTTTAAAGAAATCTTAAAATGCAAACTGACCAGAAGTAGAACAATTTTCCCCGCTGGTTAACAGGTACCTAGAGGAATTCAAAATGGTGGATACTCAAAGACTTTAAAATAAGACTTTTAGAGATGCCTGAAAATTTTGTTAACATTATTTTATTATTATTTAAATTAGGGGCCTCGTTTGTTCTTCGGGTGATCAAGTAGGTTCAACGTTGGCTATTAACCTTTTAAAAATCTACGATTAACTCCTTTAATATTTTTATTAACTACAGTATGATATCCTAGAATTCAATTTGCTTTATAACACATTCAACATGACTTGTAGAACGTTCTAATTCCCTAATCAACAGACACGAAACATCCGTAATGTTATAATGTTATAATTGCTACTTACTTGCACATAATGTCTGAGAATGTTATTTCTAGTATACTCCTCGGCACAACAGCCCCTAGGGGCCCAGGGCCTACGGTACCACTCTCCGTTTATGTGACCAAGGGCCCTAGGGTGCGAAGCATATGTTCCAGTTAGGTGGTCAATCTTACGTGGAACTCCCAGTGTTTAGTTCCCAAGCACGATTGGTCCTCAGTTCATCTACCCACTGAAGGGATGAAAGGCTGAGTCAACCTTGCCAAGCCCGGGGATAGAACCTCGGACCTGTGTCGTGGGAGCTCGAAGAGCTACACCAACGCCACTAGGCTTAAAATATCACGTTTTACTAGAAAATAATAGGTTTGCTTTAGAATTTTACAAAGTCCCTGTAAAAATATAGAAAAGTCCATATAATGATGTCCCAGAAAAAGTCTTAATTTCGACTTATAGCTTCGAGTAAACTATATTGACTCGCCATAAATATTCCTCGACAATTCTTTCTATTCTAGCAAAGCGCTTTTAGGATGTCTTTCAGTGTAATACCTAAAAACGTAAGACTTGTTCGTTTGGCGAAATATTTTCTGACATGTCTAGGCTGAGAAAATAAAATAACTGATGGAATGGAATGTTATTATCAGGAATTCTTCAGTTCTTTCCGATGTGATTGGGCAGTTTATGGGTTCAACAACAGAAGATACAATGATTGCAAAAGAAAAGGAAATAAAATAGCTCAAATTTTTATAAGCGTGAGAGTAAAACTAAATTTAAGAATTTTATTTCTACTTAATTTAAGGATGCATTAAACAAAGATCTAAGATACCATTTTAACACGTTCACCCCGACTGATAAATATTTTGTATTTGTAATAATGAGTAACGGAGAAAATAAGGTAATTCTAAAGCAAAGGCATATCTTCTTTTTATCCGCCTTTGACAAAAGAGCGGATAAACATTGAAATGTGAGGAAAATTTCATTGGGACTGACTTTTAAGGATAAATTAATTGGAAACAAAATAACTAGATGAAAAGAACTTATTTTAAAATACGATGCATAGAAGATAACAAAGTTAGATTTTTAACAGAGGAAATTATGGATGCCTACTAAACAAAATCCATGAGGAGACCAATTGAAACAAAACATGCAACACAGGATCTTGAAGAAAACAAAAGAAGCATACAAATAAGTAAAATTACATAGATTAAAAGAATTTAGAACTTGAAAGCAAATTAAAATTGCAGGGAAGTTAAAAAATTGTAAAGAAGAATTTAAAACTTAACAAAGAAATTAAGATAGTAAGGGTAAAATTTTCATAGAAGGAACTATTGATGTCTTCATAAAGAAAACTAAATTCTTGAGACGACCGAGTGAGACAAAACGGGCAAATTAAGGTGTTTAGAATAACGTAACAAGAAATGAATTAATAAAATAAAATTATTTAAAGAACTTTATAATTTGAAATATAGTGCAGAGAAGATAACAAAGTTATATTTTTCATAGAGGGAATTATGGATGTCTACTTAAACAAAATCCATGAGGAGACTGAATGAAACAAAAATGCAATACAAGATCTTGAAGAAAACAAAAGAAGCATACAAATAAATAAAATTACATAGATTGAAAGAATTTAGAACTTGCAAGCAAATTAAGATAGTAAAGAAATTATAGATGTAGCAAAGAAGAGTTTAAAACTTAGCAAAGAAATTAAGGAAGTAAGGGTAAATGATTCATAGAAGGAGATATTGATGTCTACATAAACAAAACTAAATTCTTGAGACGATCAAGTGAGACAAACGGGCAAATTAAGGCCTTTAGGATAACGTAACAAGCAAACGAATAAATAAAATTAAATTAATTGAAAGATCTTTAGAATTTAAAATATGATTGCAGAGAAAATAACAAGGTTAGATTTTTCATAGTGGGAATTATGGATGCCTACGTAAACAAAACTAAATTCATGAGGATGTCGAGTGAAACAAAACATGTAATTCATGATCTTGAAAACAAAAGAAGTATAGTAATAAATAAAATTACACATTTAAAAAGAATTTAGAACTTTCAATCAATTTAAGATTGTAAGGAAGTTATAAAGATAGCAAAGAAGAGTTTAAAACTTAGCAAAGATATTAAGATAGTAAGGGTAAATTTTTCATAGAAGGAAATATTAATGTCTACATAAGCAAACCTAAATTCTTGAGACGACCCATTGAGACAAACGGGCAAATTAAGGTCTTGACGATAACGTAATAAGCAAACGAATAAATAAAATAAAATTAATGGAAAGAACTTTAGAATTTAAAATATGGGACAAAAAAGATACCAAGGTTAGATTTTTCATAGAGGGCAGTATGGATACCTACATAAAAAAACTAAATTCATGAGGAGACCGAGTGAAAAAAAACATGTAACACAAGATCTCGTAGAAAACAAAAGAAGGATAGAAATAAAAAAAATTATACAAATCAAAAGAATTTAGAACTTGCATGCAAGTTAAGATAATAAGGAAGTTATAGAAATAGCAAAAAAGAGTTTAAAACTTAGCAAAGAAATTAAGGTAGTAAGAGTAAATGGTTCATAAAAGGAAATATTGATGTCTACATAAGCAAACCTAAATTCTTGAGACTACCCAGTGAGACAAAACGGGCAAATTAAGGTCTTGACGATAACGTAACAAGGAAACAAATAAATAAAATGAAATTAATTGAAAGAACTTAAAAAAATTAAAATATGGTGCAGAGAAGATAACTAGGATATATTTTTCGTAGAGGGAATTGTGGATACCTACGTAAATAAAAGTAAATTCATGAGAAGACCGAGTGAAACAAAACATGCAACACAAGATCTGGAAGAAAACAAAAGAAGTATAGTAATAATAAAAATTACACATGTAAAAAGAATTTAGAACTTGCAATCAATTTAAGATTGTAATGAAGTTATAAAGATAGCAAAGAAGAGTTTAAAACAAAGAAATTAAGATAGTAAGGCTAAATTTTTCGTAGGAGATATTGATGTCTATATAAACAAAACTAAGTTTTTGAGACAATCGTGGGAGACAAAAGGGAAACATAAGGTTTTGAGGACACGTAACAAGCAAATAAATTAATAAAATTAAATTATTTAATGAACTTTAAAATTTAAAACATGGTGCAGAGAAATTAAGATAACAAGATTAGTTTTTTCACACAGGGAAATATCCATGCCTACATAAATTTAATTTGTGAGGAGAGCATGCGAAACAAAACTGGCAACTCACGATCTTAAAAAACGAAAGAAGGAATGAAGTACTTAACATCCAAAGTGTGGTCTTATATCCGTATAAAGAGCTGTAGTCTCCGTAGTAGAGTATTTGTTCACGCGGATTATAATCGGGAGGTTGGTTGGTTGGTTGTTTGGAGCACTACGGTATACTTTTTTGCAAAACAATTCCTTATGACACCGGGACCTACTGCTTAAAGCCGATTCCAAATGGCTACGAGCATCCATGCCACAGTGGACTAGAACCCATGAACTCCGGTTCCGAAGGTCAGTGCCCTAACCATTCGGCCATCGTTCGGCTATAATCGGGAGGATTAAAAAATCTCTTCATTGTTGATGTTGTTGTTGTTGATTTGGTTTGGTTTGGAGCACTACGGTGTACTATTCTGCTACACGATTGCCAATGTGATTGGATCTACCGCTTATATCCGACTCCGAACAGCTACGAACATCTATGCCAGCAGCAGAATTGGAATCTGCAATCTACGGGACTGAAGCGCAGCGCCCTATCATTCGTATGTTATTGTTAAAGTCGGTGGTGAGTTACTTATTCAATATTGTAGTCACTTTTTCAAAGCACGTCTGTCACTCTTCTTATTTGCATTTCAAAAGAGTATACCAAAATTTCTCATTTTTCTGGATTTTTTAAAGAAAAGATTACAATCTAGATTACTTGCTACTCTATCGTGGTATATTTTATAAAAAATTTAAAAATGAGAGCTTGACAGAGGGATTTTTATTTTCCCCATAGGTCAACTTTGGGCAAGATGAATCCAGTGCAGTAGGTACAGATCCACTTTAAGAACTGAGTGTACACAACTCCAATCTGGACACAAATGACCTAAAACTATGAATCTGCTGAAATATCTGCTGAAATGTTGTAAAACCTTTGAAACGCGATAAATTGAATATTCGACTAGATTTCTCACATGTCAAATGAATTTCACGTAGAAGCTATTAAATATTTAAAATTTGTTGTATAAAACTATTTTAAATTTATTTTCAAAGAAAACAATAAACATGTATATACCCCATTTTTTTACTTTCTTGTACAATTAAAGAAAATGTTGCAATCAACATAAATTTCAGTGTTCATATTTGAATAGAAATACTTATCTTGATGATGCCTGAATGAATTTTCTCATGTTCAATATTATGTATGCATGTGCGTACAAGGAAACTCTCATTTTTAGACATTAAATATCCATTTTGACTATTGAAGGGGTTAAATCCTTTTCAAAACGGCTACAAACATCCATGCCTCAATGGGATTCGAACTTACGAACGCCGGTACCGAAGATCAGTACCCTAACCTTTCGGACATCGTTAAGCACAATATACATGTAATGACAATATTTATATGGTTAACGTTAATTAGAAAAAGTTGATAAGTTGGTTACAGTAACAAAATGACTGAAGATATATCGAACCGAAATAAAAGATTTTTTTTTCGGCTTAGTTCCGGTTTTCGTTCCGACCAAAACAACCGTTTTTTCCAGTTTCCGGTTCAGCTCCGGTTCCAAGCCCTGCTCCTCCCCCCCTGCAAACGTGACATCATTTTTGAACTGATTGTAATGTAGTAGAAGTACAAGAAAGTTAAGTGGTGTTATTTTTATACAAACATGAAACTCACTCAGTGTGTTTGGACCACCCTGTATTTAAGTTATATTTTCAAAAGAAATATAAACTCTGAAAAAAAATTTAATCCTATATTTAATTCACTTACCATTCTATTTTTCTTGTTTTCTTGTCGGACAAAAATAATAGAATTTGTATATCTTTTAATTAATGTACTTATACGGATAAAGATTATTTAACCATTAAATATCTGCAACAATCCAAAAATTACATAAAGAGAATGATGAAAGGGATTAATTTTTTATTCCTTTATTTACGTTAGATACAATGAAAAACATTATAATAAAACATGTATCTAATCTAAAATTCTATATCTGAAAAGAGAGATAAAGCTCTATATAAAAAAGGGGGGGGATATTAAAAGGTTTCTCTTCATAACTTCATAAGTTATTTAATTTAATTTGCTCTAAATAAACATTAATTTAGCATTTTTCTTTAGTCCATTAAGTAACATATTAATCTGTTAAGAATAATGTTTTGTATCTTGATGATTAATAATTAAAACTAAAAGTAAATACGCTTTTATCGGGTGAAATATTTTATTGAATGCCTTTTACAACATGTAATGAATGTTTAATTGAATTCTATAAAGAATTAGAAATAAACAAAAAGAAAGTTAATTAAAATTCTTTTCATATTTGGGGAGAACAAATAATCTATTTTGAGTTTATATGTAAACAAAGAACATAAAAAAGTGGAAGGGAAATAAAAGAATTCCTACTTCAAATCATTCTTACATTACTTCTTTTTCTTCTAGTTTTTTTTCTTACTATTAACACATTTACTACTACTAATGTTGAAGATTTCTTGGTCATTTCAATACTAGAAAGATACTGTCTCGGAGATATTTTGCAATTAAATTAATCATTTGTTTCATTAAATAAAATAAATACTGAAGATAACTTTAACCGCTTGCCTTATTATCCCGAGTTATCTCGGAATCGTATATATTGCAGTTAATTATTATCCCGAAAAAACTCTGGAAAAGCATAATTTGTCAGTACGATTTGTTTTTATTACGGTTTTACTGGGGCTGGAGGAAATGAAAGAAAATATTCAGCTTTCATTGGCAGTTTGCAAAGTTTTGTTGGTTTCGTGGTCCTTTTAGCGGAATTGGTCACGTGTTTTGAACTGACTGAAAACGCTAATTTCAGAAAATTATCGTGATGAGTTTGCTGCCACATTATGTTGACCCAGAATTAGTTTTTTACCTCTCAGGTTAACCTCAAGGTATTTTCCAGATATTATTCCTGTTACTGAAAAAACAAATCAAATACAACGAGACAGTGTACTTTGTGCTCCCGTAAAACAGATTCCAGAAGTAAGCCAGTAAGAAAAAAGTTCGATACCAGTGTAGATAATGTCAAGTACCATTTTGTGTTGTTCTTTATTGTTTTAAAAACTGTTATACAAAAAACTAATGTTTAACTTTTTCCATTTGTCGGAGATATCTCGGGGTAGTAAACTAATATTGAAACTAAATCCTTTTACTCCTGTAAAAAATGAAAAATCCAACTTAAAACCCTCATATTTTATTTTGTTTCATTTACTTGTATTTAGTAATAAAATAAAAAAATGTGATGATTTTTTGTAATTAAAAAAAATTGTAAGGAAGCGGTTAATGCACAATAAATCACTTTTTAAAATAATGCGTATTTTAACTTGCTTTTTCTTGCTTTAAACCTTTATATCTTAAATTAATTTACCATCAACTTTCTTACTGCATTTTCGCATAATTAGATACGTTTTAGTAGAGAATAATCATAGAAAAAAGAAAATTAATTTTTACTGTTTTTTAGTAGTTAATTTTGCAGCTGGTACTTATAAGTACCGACTCAAATGTGGATAATATGTAAAGAAAAAAAAAGTGGAAAAAAAATTGTCAGTTACACTACAGTTACATTCAGAAAACAGTTCATTTTCCGTTACAGCAGAGAAATGCGTTGCAAAATGAACATTTTGAATGAGTTTTCGATTGTATTTTATTAACAGAACACATCTAACATCTCTACCTCTGCTGAACAAATATAGGCCAGTGAACTCCAAGATTTTGTTTCCTGATATCTTTAAGCACAGGAAAGTTCCTTTTTCGTCTCTTCTCTAGTTGTTCTGGTGTTGTGTTCATTGGTGGAAGAAGACCTCTCTTCTTTACTGGACCACTTCCTTGGGCTATGATCCCAACTGACAAATTTCTCCCGAATTCCAATAATGAAATTTCTCCACAAATTTCTCTATAAATGGCATAGACATTGACATTTGACATTTTTCTCATCGCAAAAAACAGTGTATGCTCTCGTTTTTTTTTTTTTTTTTTTTTTTTTTTTTTTTTTTTTTTTTTTTTAAATCTTTTCTGGCTCTGTCATATAATGAGTGGAGCCTTACCGCCTTGTCCACTCCACCAATTGATGAGTTGTAGTCTTTGACTTTCATAAGTGCTGCAACGTTTTTCTTTGTCACATCTCGATCTTGGCGATTAAAGGTAGTTACTTCAGTACCATGGTGATTTGATAACAGATGGACGTATTATTGTCCTTCCGCTTGAAAAATGGAATCCCTTGGTCAATTCAGCGATAATCAAAATCACCCCTCCGCATTTCCTTTTCCCTTTGAAGTTTGGGGAGATGTTTCCTATTGAGACGAACAGTTCCACAGACACATATGTTGTTTGCCTTCAGTTCTTCAAATAACTCAGCAAAGGTAAAAGATTCAACAGAGGATATCGAAATGAAATAAAGAATATCATGTATACATATTTGAATGAAAAATCTTTCAATATTGTACGACCTACTAATGAAATATTACTAATGAAAATAAAACACTAATAACGATTAGCAAGAGTAGGTCTTCTTTCATTTAAAAATCTTTCCTTAGTTTTCTACCTCCCATTTTAATAATTTTTATGCATTGAAATACTACTAAATCCAATGTTTGCTTTTCCAAAGATAAGGGGAAGAAACACTCTTATGAACTGTTGGCACTTTCTAATACCAACATATATTTTTGACTCTATGATAGAAAATTAAACATTAAATTATGAATAAAACGAATAGAATGCTTACCTGCTGAGTATAGAAGGCTAAAAAAAATAATAATACCAAATAGCAAGTAATAAACCACTAAATTTACTCAATTGAACAACACGTGCATCAATTCTACCACAAAATGACCTTCAAATACAAAGCGCCAGTTATGGTTGGTTGGTTGGTTGGTTAGAATTTAGTGGCGCTAATTCCTGAAAGGACAAACTGCTCCAAACAAGACGGAGCGCCAGTTATAAAATCTCTACTATGCTATTAAAAAGGATTCCTGATTGGTGCTGTCATTTCTTTTCTGCTGTAGGAACTGCATCGTTCATGTCTTTGTGAGTAACGTCAGGAAAAACGGCTTCATTAGAAATATATAGGTATTTAAAGCGGTACTTATAAAGTACCGTCAGGATAAAAATTGTTAAAATATTCGTTTCAAAAGGCAGAAGCGTTGTAAGGTGTTATAGTACCGTTCGAGATTTCAAATCTTCCAAATAATAGCCTTTTTCGCATCATCGTGAATTACAAAGTTCTAAATGTTTCATAATAAAATTTAATAATAAATTTCTAGATTAAAGCTCTAAATTAAAAAAAAAAATGTTTAGTTTTGTGATTACTAGCAGTATGTGTTTTAAAAAACACATAAAAATATACACTAAATAAAAAATTGAAATTCACTTGTTGCTAACTTTTGAAATATATTGAAATCTACATTTTTACATCAAATTGAAGTAAGGTATCTAATTTATTCTGCAAAACCAAAAATTTAAGTTAGATACAATGAATAACATCATAATAAAACATGTATCTAATCTAAATTCTATATTTGAAAAATGAGATAAAGCTCTATCTAAAAACTGGGATATTAAAACGTTTCTCTTCATAACGTATTTAGTTAAATATGCTCTAAATAAAGATTAATTTAGAATTTTTCTTTATTCCATTAAACAACATATTAATCTTTTAAGAATAGTATTTTGTATCTTGATGATTAATAATCAAAATTAAAAGTGAATACGCTTTCATCGGGTGAAATATTTTATTGAATGCCTTTTATAACATGTATTGAATGTTTAGTTGAATTCTATAAAGAATTAGGAATAAACAAAAAGAAAGTTAATTAGAATTCTTTTCATATTTCGGGAGAATAAATAATCTGTTTTGATTTTATGTATAAACAAAGGACATAAAAAAAGTTGAAGGAAAATAAAAGAAAGAAAAGAATTCTTACTTGAAAACATTCTTACCTTACTTCTTTTCCTTCTAGTATTTTTTTCTTACTATTAACACATTTACTACCACTGATGATTTTTTGTTCAATTCAACTAAAGAAACTTACTGTCTAGGAGATATTTTTTAATTAAATTGATCCACTGTATCATTAAAAATAATAAAAATGATCCACTGTTTCAAAAAAAAAAAAATTGTAAAATTGATCCACTGTTTTATTAAAAATAATTAATATTGAAAATAACTTTAGTATGAAATAAATCACTTTTTAAAATACATAGTATTATAACTTGCTTTTCCTTGCTTAAGATATTCGTTTCAAAAAGCAGAACCTTTGTAAGGTGTAATAGTACCGTTCGAGACTTAAAATATTCAAAATAACAGCTTTTATCGTGTCATCGTGAATTAAAAAGTTCTAAATGCTTCAGAATAAAATTTAATAATGAATTTCTTTAATAAAGCTCTAAATTAAAAAAAAATATTTAGTTTTTTCCTTACAAGCAGTATGTGTTTTAAAAATAACATAAAAATGTACACTAAATAAAAAATTGAAATTCACTTGTTGCTAAATTTTGAAATATATTGAAATCTACATTTTTACATCAAATTGAAGTAAGATACCTAATTTATTCTGCAAACCAAAAGTTTTCAGAAATCAGAATGTTTAAAATTAAAGAATCAAAAACTGTTAAGAATCTGAAAATTGCAAAACAACAGATTTTATCATGTTGTAAAATAAAATGTATCATTGTATCAATATAAATCAGATTCACAGAATTGTTAAGACTAACTGCATAGCCCGGCTTCCACTCGGACTATTTCGTATAATGTATCATTCCTGGCAGAAAATACGAAAGAAGTCGCGTGATAAAGGATCAGTATTCTCTTCTAAGATAAAAAGAACTATTTCAATGCTCCAAAGGAACACATAACCTTAAATTTTAATTTTTAAAGATTGAAATTTCAAAGTAGAAACTTCTAAAATCCTAAGTAATAATTACAGAAATTCTTAAAAACATATAAACTTTAAAAGGTATAAATCACATAAATTTTTAATACAATTCTTTAAAAGGTTATTAATTATTATATTTTAATCGACTTGCATTCCCGATTTTAGGCTTTCTTTTGTGTGTTTATGGCTTTCTTATGGAAGCTCCTTTTACGTTGTGTTGAATTATCAAGTAATTGTCACAAAATAGCACTTGGAATTGAATTAGCTGTGAAGCTCGGCGTTTCTCAGATTATATCAAATAATACGTCATTCCTCTGCAGAAAACAAGAAGTGATATCAGATGACACATGACAGTCTTCTTAAAAAATACGAAAATTCAGTGGGAGAGGATCTATAAAGTTTTAAAATTTTAAAGGCTTATTTTAAAGGTTCCATACATCATACAAAGCATATATTTTGTGGGTAATATTTATTAGACATATGTAGGTTAATTTCTATTTTTTTTCTTGGTGTATTTAGTTTTTTACGAATGTATTGCATCATATAATTAAACAGCTTTTCTAAAGTTAGGCACTTATTACTGAATATCTTAAACTAAACCGAGCAAAGTTTCATTTATATTAAATTACGAATAGGGTAATGTAAGGAAGACTTTTCAGCTCGAAAGGTACTATGTAATCTTAAAGCTGCATTTTCGAACTGGTTTTTAACGAAATACTAAATGTTCCGTAAGCCTCAGTATTGTAAATTGGCTCACGATTACTCTATCTTGAATGCTACTATCAATGGGCATCATTCCAATTTACTGATTTGTGGATATGACTATGCTATTTTTAATGTTAAGAAGGCGGGAGGCTGTGTATCTTGAAAATTTATCGGGAAGGACTAGTGTTCCGTAAACCTCAGTCTTATAAGCCGGTGCATGATTACTGCTATATTGAATGCTACTATCAATGGGCTTCATTTCGATTTACTGGACTTTACATAGGACTTTGCTATTGTTACTGTTAAAAAGATGGGAGGCTGCGTATCTTGAAAATTTATTGCGAAGGACTAGCGTTCCGTAAGCCTCAGTCTTGGAAGACGGTACATGATTACTGCTATCTTGAATGCTACCATCAATGGGCTTCATCTCCATTTACTGATTTGAGTATAGGATTTTGTTATTGTTACTGTTAAAAAGATGGGAGGCTGCGTATCTTGAAAATTTATTGCGAAGGACTAGTGTTCCGTAAGACTCAGTCTTGGAAAACGGTACATGATTACGGTACAATGGGATTCATCCCGATTTACTGATTTGTGTATAGGACTTTGTTGTTGTAACTGGTTAAAAAAGTGGGAGGCTATGTATCTTGAATATTGCAACAAATCAGAATCGATGCAAGGGTGAAAAACCTGAGAATTCTAACAAGATACTACATATCGTCCAGAGAAAACAAGTCTGGATTATGTATCATCAAAGAAGGACTTATCAAAGTTAACTGTGGTTCTTGGACTACATAATGTTACCAACATGTTACTGTATATTAAAGGTTTAACGTGTCCCGCATACAATGCGTTAATATCGCTGACTAAGCAACTTTCTCTGGGAAAAAATTCATCTGCGAGTCACAAGTGTTTCACGTATCATTCTATCATCTGGTTTTAAAATAGGAACATTCTTGTAGTCCTGAAATAGTAGTTCAAGTTCCACGCCAGTCTTCTGCTACTTCTTTTTTATGGAAAGGCCAGACTGAATTATCTTTATTAATTGATAGCATCTAGATTTCTCCTTGTTCAGTACCCCTGAATATTAAAACAATAGGAGCTACTATTCTACGTGACCGGTGGATTAAACTGTGCTGTTTTACATATATATAATCTAGGGAGAGAGAAATAGGATTACTGATCAAATCTGTTTCCGACTTCAGCCAAATGAATTCCATATTTTATTTTTTCTTTCTCTCTGTTGCGTAACTTGCGTATTTGATTTTACGAGAAATTGAACGACGACATTAAAATAAATTTCATTTTATGTATGTAAACAGAAAGTCAGAGTGTCGCGTAACATTTAATCATCTTTCATCTAGGAGGTTTATTTGATTGCCTAGGACTTCGTAATCTCAATTTATCTAAAGCCAATAAAACTAGTTGTTTTTCGCTTTTTTGATTTTGTTTGCGAAATGTGAATCAACACTTAACTTGAGCAAGAAATTCTTGACAAAGAAACAACTTTTCATTTCACAATTAGTTGCAGAGCATCTTTTCCTTTTCTCTTTGGAAATTTCGATCTTAGC
This sequence comes from Pardosa pseudoannulata, assembly GCA_032207245.1. Classification (NCBI taxonomy): domain Eukaryota; kingdom Metazoa; phylum Arthropoda; class Arachnida; order Araneae; family Lycosidae; genus Pardosa; species Pardosa pseudoannulata. The sequence continues at coordinate 116,680,053 of CM063501.1, read as the reverse complement.
AGACTTAGATGAATATTAACTTTACACCGTTCCTTCAACCTTTCTTCTCAAACTAAACGATTTCAAATTATTTTATAGAAATGGAAATACAGATATCTTTTAAGTATCGATCCTTGTCAAAAAATCTATTTAAAGATTAGGAGAAATGTAAAGAGAGCTACTTGAAATGGCATGTGTTGAACAATTCTTTCAGCTTATTGAAGGGAAGCAATTGTTCCAAAAATAAAAAAAATCTTTTTGTTATATTCACGTTTCTTAAATGTGGGAATTTTTTTTAAATTCTACAAGTGCATACGGACACCAATATTTAATACATATTCATGTAGCTACTTATAACTTCTAAAATATTATATATATATATATATATATATATATATATATATATATATATATATATATATATATATATATATATATATATATATATATGTATATATATAATTCACCCACCTATACATCTATCTGTTTATGTATTCAACCATCCATCCTTCCATGTATCCATCTATCTATCTATCCATTCATTCTTTCATCTTTCAAATTATCTATCTACCCATGTATCCACCTGTCTCTTTATTCATCCATCCATCCATCCATCTATCCATCCACTCATTCTTTCATCTATCTATCTATCTACCCATGTATCATCTTTCTCTCTATTCATCCATCTTTCCATCTATTAATCAGTCTATCTATCTGTTCATTTATTCTTTTATCTATTTTCATCTATCAATCTATCTACCCATCTACCCATCTATCTATATATTCATCCATCCATCCTTCAATCTATCAATCAATCTATCTATCCATCCATTCATTATTTCATCTTTCAAATTATCTATCTATCCATGTATCCATCTGTCTCTCTATTCATCCATCCATCCATCTTTCCATCCATCTATCCATCCATTCATTCTTTTATCTATCTATCTATCTACCCATGTATCATCTTTCTATCTATTCATCCATCCATCTTTCCATCTATTAATCAGTCTATCTATCAGTTAATTTATTCTTTTATCTATTTTTATCTATCAATCTATCTACCCATCTACCCATCTATCTATCTATTCATTGTTCCATCCTTCCATCTATCATCTATCCAACTATATCTGTCTATCTATCTATATATTCATCCATCCATCCTTCAATCTGTCAATTAATCTATCTATCCATCCATTCATTCTTTCATCTATCAATCTATCTACCCATCTATTCATCTATCTATGAGTGTTTCATATATTATTCTATCTTCTAGTTTTAAAAGAGTAACTTTCTCGTAGTCCTGAAAATATATTTCATACATCATTATAAAAAAACCAAATAATAAAAAATAATATTTACAAATTTAAAAATATATTTACAAATATAATAATAGAAAATTTTACTATCAAAAAATAAAAAAAAAAAAAAAAAAAAAAAAAATAAAAATAAAAAAAAAAAAAAAAAAAAAAACAAAAAAAAAAAATAAATTTTTAAAAAAAAAAACAAATAACAACAAAACACAAAGAAATAACTTCAGCAAAAAATAAATATTTAACAAACAAAAAAAATAACAAAAAAACAAAAAAAAAAAAAAATATATAAAAAAAAAAAAAAAATTAAAAATAAAACAAAAAAAAAAAACAAAACAAAAAAAATAAAAAAAAAAAAAAAAAAATAATATAAACAAAACAAAAAAATATACATAAAAAATAATATAATATATATATAAAAATATAAAATAAATATATAAAACAAAAACAACCATCCATCAAACCCATCTATCATCCATCCATTCACCCATCAAAATCAAAAAAAATTTATTCAATAAAATCTATCTACCCAAAAATAATAAAAAATATAAAAAAATCTATCTATCTATCGACCCATTCATTCTTTCATATATCAATCTATCTATCTACCCATCTATCTATCTATTCATCCATCTATCCTTCTATCTGTCTACCTAACAATAAATAAATAAGTAACCAGCTTAATTATAAAAAGCGATACTATACCTAAAATGATAACCTTTGGATATATATATATATATATATATATTATTATTATTATTATTATTATTATTATTATTACTCCTACAGTTCATCAAAATTTGCCCAATTCACCTTCTGCATGTCTTAATCTTAACTTTTCTACGAACCTAAAATAATTCCAGGTTATGAATCTTTAAATTCGCATTTCTCCTATACTTCCCAAAACAAAAGACCGAATTAATAATTGCTATGATCAAGTTTTCCATTTCCTTTTCTAACCAAATTTTCTGTTCTCCCAGGAAAATTCGAATATGTTTACTATTTTAATGCTATTAGTTGCGTTTTGGACGTTAATGTTTTAACAATCTACGAAGAAACGCTTATTTAAAGCTTTCTTACAAAAAGATATCCACGTGATTTTCCGCTGCTCAAGATGGGATTGTCAGCTTTTTTGTCTCTTCCTGTGTAATATACATGCGTCATTATTTTATGCTTTTATGATTAAAATAAGTGATTTTTACTAAGTATTTTACATGGTCTTGAGTTCTGAGATAGATAATTTTCTCCGCGATGACTGGATTTGAATTAAGCAAGCCCTATCAATTAAAAATTTTGTCTTTTTTTCCCGAGTGATTAATGAGGAATGTTTTTTATCGGTTACATATATATAAAGACAGAGAGAGATTGTATTACTAATAAATACTATCTCTCAATTTAGCCAAACAAATTTTGTATTTAAAAAGTTTTCATGTTTGTTCAGTCTTCTTAAAAGACTTAGAGCCGGCCTCACGAAAGTCGTTTACAGGCTAACCGCGTTTAACCCATTGCGCCAACCAATGGTAGGACGCAGTTCTCCGTTTAAACAGAGATTAATCTTGGTTAGCGTTAAACGACTTTGGTGAAACCGGTCCCTACTATTTTAATTTTAATTTTTAAATAATTCATAATAGTTGCTTCATTTTTATTCTTTATTGTCTGTGTTTTCTGTTCTAATTGTTTGTATTTCAACAGATGGCATTACTCTGCAACGGCTGTTTTTTTTGGCCAGGAAAAGTTGGCTGTTAGTTTGGTATTCGGTGTGTGTTTAATTCTATTCTTTTAATCTGTATTTTATTCATATTCATTTGGAAAACATTTATTGAAAACCTAACGTAATTCTTAATTCATTTTGTGTACTGTGAATTCAGCTTGATGTGTTGCATAATGAGGAATTTGCATATGTGGATGATCCGAAAAACTTAGTATTTTTCTGATAATTCCAGACTTGCAAATTCCAAAAATGTTCCTAAAAATGTCTGGTCCTAAAAAACTGGGTCCATCATTTTAAAAAGTAATTTTAAAGTTAAGCGAAAAGCACGTGACATCAAAAAGCTCCGTGATTAGTTGTGACGTCATCGTTCACGTTATCCAATATTTTCTTACTGCTTGTAATCTAGGACTATTTTCCGATTTTGTTTTTCCAAGTTCTTTGAATTTTCTAGCTATCAAAATTTATTTTTATTTAAACCTGAAATTTTATTTTATCGATCTCGATAACTTAATTATCTCTGTTATAAATGACTATTCAACCTGGATTTACCAAAGGACAGTTGGACAACCTCCCAAAATTGATATGATGTCAATGTTTTCGTTCTTGGGAAAAAAAACCCGGATTTTATGGTGGCAGGAATATGTGGAATTAAACCCCAAAGGTATGTAAAACTTTTTTCAAATTAGTTACCAATTTAATCGGAAAATATCACTGTGAATTGATACACTTAAGAAAGTATGCATCTCTCACGAAAATATTTATAATACCTTGAAAATACATATCCTTCCCCTTCCTCGAGTTATTTATTAGATAATTATATGCTTTAGATATTTATATATTTTACGATATTTATATGATTTATCAAACATTTATTGTACTTGAACTCTGTGATAATACTCAAAAATTAGCAGTTTTAAAAGTTAAATAGCTCTGGTTAATCAACAGTCCTTTTAAAGATATAGATGTATTTTATATACTTTAATTGTTCTAAATTAGTAACATTTAAACAAAAGCAAGCATTTATTACCGAAAAATGGTCTTCACAAACGATGAGTTATATGATAATTTGGGGTTTAATTTCTCATCCCTTTTCATCGCATTTGTCCAGATTTTACGTGTATGTGGATCTTTGGAAACGCTGAAAAATATCTTCTCATTGCAATTAATTTCTGTATTTTTACACAGTGGCACAATACAATATTTATAATATGGTTTTTAATGCCAGACACAATAAAAAAATTTCTATTATATGCGATACTTTACACATAAATAAATTTAAAAGTCGCCTTTTAACATGTAAGTAACTTAGGCGGTCGGTGTTTCCGTGAACGATGACGTCACAAACTCGGCGGAGGAAAAGTATAGTTTTTGAGAGACGTTAAAGAGTCTGCTATAAAACAGATTAGAAATCACTAATTACGTCCCCAAATGAAAGAATAAGAGATTTGAAAAAAATTTTTCAATTTTACAACTCCTCTTCAACCTCCACTCAAATTTAAATCAAATTTAAATTAATTTTACAATTTAAACTAAATCACAAATTTGTGATGAAAATCACACTCAGTTTATTTAATTTGTGATTAAGTGAATGTTTCAGTCTATTTAGTATGAATGTTATGTGTTTCCTTTGTGTTTTCTTTGTTAATTCAATTAGATTTTAAATATTCAATTTTTGTAAAATTTTTCCTCAAAATGTTGTTTTTGTTTACGTATCAATTTGTTGAGTTACGATCCCCTCGCCAGATTTCAAACGCGACTCTGCAAGCACGCCATGCACGCAAGCTGCAAGCACGCCAATTTCGCCAAATGTGGTTGAAGCACCAACAAGATCCATGATTAGAAACAGGAGAGTGGGCTAAGAAGAGGAGTTGAAAAATAGGTACTGTTTTTCTTACTTTTTTGTCTTCTATTGTTTAAAATTAAAATTAGAAAACGTGAAAATTTCTCATTAAAAGAAAGTTGTGTTTGGCAATAGAATTTTGTGTTCATCCTTAATTTCGGTTTCTACAGATCCTTCATGGCAGATCATAAGGATAAAGAAGGTAAGCAATTACCTTATTCAATTGTTGATTATCATTACTGTTGGACATTTCAATTAGTCGACTTAAAACCAAAATTCAAGATTCATATTTATTCAAAGTAAAATTATTTTTTGATTCAGTACAATGTTAGGGGCATAAGATGCATTTAAATTTACAAGAAATTGAACGATGACATTAAAATATATTTCATCTGAAGAGTAAACAAAAAATCAGTCAACAGTATAACGTTTGATCTTCTTTTAAATAGGAGAATTTTTTGATTGCCAAACATTTTGTACCTTCAGTTTAACTACATCCAATATAACTAGTTGATTTTCGTTCTTTTGATCTTGTTCATCTAGATAGCGAAATGCGAAGCTGGCAATCAACACATAACTCGAGTTGGGAATTCTTGGAAAGAAATATACTCTTATTTCTCTTACTAGTTGCCAAGCTCCGTTTTTCTATTCTTACGTGAAATTACAATTCGTAGTAGAATATAAACGCCAGGGAATCTCTACAAATTCCGATCCTGGGTGAAAATTAATATTTACTTCTAGGAATCTTCAATCCTTTCCTCTTAAAATAAATCCTTTCAAAGCTATGGGAATAGAAATATCATTGAAATGTCAATCTTTGTCAAAATATATTTTAATATCAGAAAAAAGTGTAAGGAAAAATTTAAACTTCTTTAAACGGTTGTGAATTTTTTTTTTTAAATCTGAAGGACGGAAAGCAAGTGTAAATAAGAAATCAGTTTTATGTTAATATGCATGCATAGTAAATATGTGAATTTTTATAAAATAGTATATGTATATAAGAACACCTACGCTGAATACATTATTCATATCTTAAAATCGATAAAACCAGATATTAAAGATTGATTTTAATAACTTTTCCCATTGAAGCTCTGTCAACAGTTCGAAACATATGGATGTTTTTTTCCTTCAA
>CM063501.1:116641578-116671578 GCA_032207245.1 Pardosa pseudoannulata | reverse complement strand
ATCTATATATCATCCGTTGGTCTCGTCAGGGGCTTCCTCCTGAGTCTTTGGGGTGCGGCCGTACTATTTGGTGCAGGAACACTTCCTGTCGGACTTGGCTGGACTCTCCTAGTCTGGACTATCGAGCACCTTCTCCTCTGGACTCACGAACAACTTCCGTCAGACCCGACTGTCGAACACCTTCTTTTGGAACCTCCGAATATCTCTGGGACCTCTGAACCATCCTCTCATCTTTTTAGATTTTTCATTTTTAATTATTTCAACCCTGTCCCCTCCTCCTTGTCATCCAATCGGGATAGTTGTAAGAATTTCATTGGCCTACTTCAACCCCGCCTTGAGATCGCCAACGTGCCAAACCTTATCCCTTCTAATTGGGCACTGTCCCTTAGGGATTCATAAATACTCCACAAAGGTACATTCTTATTTAATGTCAAGTACGAAGACGAGATTCTAATCTGGGACTGGGATCAGAACCCCGCCCGAGACCACCGTACAAGACAACAATATCCGTTGAATATAATTTTATGGTCTTCTATCCTTTACATAACATGTGATGAGGTCAGATTTGGATCCCGAACATTTTACTTCATGTATGAATGAATCAATTATAGAACAGATCTAAATCGCCTCATCACACACAAAAACCAAATATATGGTTATCGAGCAATAGATTAGGTATCATTATGTCTTATGATTAAACAATACCTTTCGATATGGTAAAATGATTTGCCTCTGTCTTAATATCAATTAGGTGTTATTTATCCAACACGCACGTCTAATATTACACTGTATCACACAATATCAATAATATCAATTAGTCTGCAGCTATGTTAAACTGTAACTCTTTATTGTCACTATACTGCTATAACGTATACGTGACAATCGTATGAAATTAAATGTTAATATTTTAACAGTAACATATGATAGGTCCATAGGACCAAGATAAAATTATAAATAGGATGCCTGAACATTGCTCTTAGATTTAAAATTTGAATCAAATTTAGATAATTGGTATAAAAATGAGTAATTGTTGAATTGTTAAGCAAAATTCGTACTCGTAGTTCTAGCTCTGAGCTCTGTGTCATAGCGACAAGAGGGACATGTCCGTAAAGAGTCTAAGCCGATTTCGGAGACCTTAACCCCTTCCGGTAAAATGACGAGTCTAGCTCGTCATTGGTTTTTCATTCCATACCGCACAATGACGAGCTACACTCGTCATGAGACTAAAGTTAATGTTAAATATGATAATTAATTTAGTTTATAATTTCTAGTATACTGAATTTAGCAAGACTTTTGTTACTTGTGGAAATACCAGGTCACTATTACATATTGTTTATTTAGAATTTCTTGGTACAAGTCACTGCCAAATTGATGAGTCAGAATAAAAGAAAACCTACTAAGAAATGCCGTGTGTGTTACAAGAATCAAATTAGAAGTGAGACTCCCTAGCGGTGTAAACAATTCAGTATTCCTTTGCACTTTGTTTTGAAAAGTACCACTATCTTGAAGACTATTATTTGTATACCTTATTAATGTTTTGCTTTGATATTTTCTTAATTATACCTTTTCTGATATTATTTAACACTATGTAAAAAGTGGATTTTAATTAGGAATATGTAAGAATTGTAAAATGAAACAAGTTTTTTAAATAAAAAATAAATGGTTGCTTCACGCACAGTTTTTCAATATTAAATCGTACCGGAAGGGGTTAAGCCTGGCTCCATCAGAAATTCGGGAATTATTCCTCCTAATTCTCAGAAAAATCTCCCAAATTAGCTTTTAAGAGCTGTGTCAGGGTTCATACGGGCCTTGAAAGTGTATTAAAACTTCCCTGTTTTCAGTATAAAAATATTTTCAGTATTAAAATATTTTCAGTATGTTTTTTTAATGTGAAAGTGCCTCTTTCTCCCTAGCGTTTAATTATTATTACATATTTTTATAATAGCATTACAGAGTCATTTGATAATAAATTACAATTTATTTTCTGTAATATCTGTTTATTGCAGCTATAGTAGTGTGTGTTTTCATTTGATTATTGTTACAATCATTTTTGATGCATTATTAATGGGTAACCAATTTTATAGCATATGTGTTTAATTAATTTTTTTGTTATTTGACATTGCCCTTTTACATTATAATATACATAGACAGTTAAATTTAGAAATGGTATAAGTGTATTTATTCACAAAGTTCACTGTGACAATTCGTAGGTCACTCAAAAATTATTTAGAATAAGACCTATGCAGTATTGGAACAACTAAATCTGCCTTACTGTTTTGTGGTGTCAGTAGGTACATACACTTTACTTTGTCAGTTGAGTTTGATCCCTGTTAATAGAATAAATATTTTACTCTTTTTGTTACTACTTCACAGAGGTTTACATTGTAATACAGTCTCAAAACGACCATATAAACTCTGCACAGCTAGATTCCCGGCTGGGAGTACATAAAAACTGCGCAAAGAAGCTTTCCTATTTAATCCATAGTTTATGAGAAAATAAGAAAAACAAAGTATGACGTCACTGCCGGTGCAAGAAAAAACACTTTATTGGACATATCAACAACAGTATTTGCATATCTTTCCAGACGATAATGTTTAAAATGTTCGCCGCGCATATCGCGTCATGCATACGCGAGCGCCACGGAATGACGTTAAGCCGTCATTGAACTGGTATTTAAAAGGATGCATCTTGCAGCTACCAGTATTCTTCGTATGGTGGCCATGTATTCCGTTCGTGACTACTGCGACGTGTACCTGATGTACGGCTGATGTAATGGAAATGCCTTACGAACTGTTAGGGAATATGCCCGTGCATATACTGCTGTACTGTACTGATATGTTCAATAAAGTGCTTTTTCTTGTACCGGAAGTGACGTCATACTTTGTTTTTCGTGTGTATTTCGTAAACTATGGATCGTACAATTACGCTTCTTTGTGCAGTTTTTATGTACTCCCAACGAGGAATCTAGCTTTGCAGAGTTTAAGGGACACCCTGTATACACAAAAAAAATTTGAAAATACAATGAGTGTATTCCAACAGTTTACTTAAACAATGTATTGCACAGAAATCATATAAAATAAAAATAAATTCGAATTTCAGAAGTAAATCTAGATTGCTATGATGTCGTCCCAGTGAGTGCTTTATTTATCCATAGCCTTTTTTTTTTCTTTCTTATTTTATAAATCTTAAGGCATGAATAATGTAGATTACATTTAAGTGTGGGAGTTCGGATGCATATGTATTATTTTATAGAAAGTTCGCATAGTTACTTTACATGCATATTTACATAAAAATGATGACTTGTCTTCCGTCGGATAAGCTGAAATAATCTCTCAACACACGCCGATACATGTATTAAAATTCTTCTGATGTTTAGATACATTTTGATACTTAAATGCTATTCCTATTTCCATCCCTCTAAAATCATTTAAATTGATTTATTTTCAGAAAATAGTGCTAAAGAAAGTAAATAAAGTAACTATACTTATAGTTACATTAATTTTATAGTTACTTTATTTACTTTCTTATTAAGTAACTATTGTTGTTGACTTATGCCACTTGGTGAAACCAAGCACGATTGAGCAGGAGGCTACTCGTATTAAGGCAAAGTGGTGCTCCTTCCGTTTATAACGAGCACCACAAGGGTGAAAGTACGACTTATGCTCAAGTGGATCCTCGTAATTTTGAAGCAGGGATCAAGCAGAAGACCCATAGGTTTGACCTGCTACCCCCAGAGGTAGGGATTGAGAACTTGGAGGACATTGTGATCACGAACATATTTTACATTTATTTAAGGTTAAGGTTGAAATTCACAATATTAACATTTGTAATGTTATTACCTTTACAGTTCATGAAATAAAATAAATTTCAATTCTTTTATTAACATAATTTAATGCTTTACCTTAAGTTTACTTTTTTTTTCTCAAATTTTAACCACCATGAGCCACTAAGATCTATTTGGAATTTCATTAATAATAAAACAATAAAATAAGGTTGAAATTCACAATATTAACATTTGTAATGTTATTACCTTTACAGTTCATGAAATAAAATAAATTTCAATTCTTTTATTAACATAATTTAATGCTTTACCTTAAGTTTACTTTTTTTTCTCAAATTTTAACCACCATGAGCCACTAAGATCTATTTGGAATTTCATTAATAATAAAACAATAAAATAAGGTTGAAATTCACAATATTAACATTTGTAATGTTATTACCTTTACAGTTCATGAAATAAAATAAATTTCAATTCTTTTATTAACATAATAATTTAATGCTTTACCTTAAGTTTACTTTTTTTTTCTCAAATTTTAACCCCCATGAGCCACTAAGATCTATTTGGAATTTCATTAATAATAAAACAATAAAATAAGGTTGAAATTCGCAATATTAACATTTGTAATGTTATTACCTTTACAGTTCATGAAATAAAATAAATTTCAATTCTTTTATTAACATAATTTAATGCTTTACCTTAAGTTTACTTTTTTTTCTCAAATTTTAACCCCCATGAGCCACTAAGATCTATTTGGAATTTCATTAATAATAAAACAATAAAATAAGGTTGAAATTCACAATATTAACATTTGTAATGTTATTACCTTTACAGTTCATGAAATAAAATAAATTTCAATTCTTTTATTAACATAATTTAATGCTTTACCTTAAGTTTACTTTTTTTTCTCAAATTTTAACCACCATGAGCCACTAAGATCTATTTGGAATTTCATTAATAATAAAACAATAAAATAAGGTTGAAATTCAAATATTAACATTTGTAATGTTATTACCTTTACAGTTCATGAAATAAAATAAATTTCAATTTTTTTTATTAACATAATTTAATGCTTTACCTTAAGTTTACTTTTTTTTCTCAAATTTTAACCACCATGAGCCACTAAGATCTATTTGGAATTTCATTAATAATAAAACAATAAAATAAGGTTGAAATTCACAATATTAACATTTGTAATGTTATTACCTTTACAGTTCATGAAATAAAATAAATTTCAATTCTTTTATTAACATAATTTAATGCTTTACCTTAAGTTTACTTTTTTTTTTCTCAAATTTTAACCACCATGAGCCACTAAGATCTATTTGGAATTTCATTAATAATAAAACAATAAAATAAGGTTGAAATTCACAATATTAACATTTGTAATGTTATTACCTTTACAGTTCATGAAATAAAATAAATTTCAATTCTTTTATTAACATAATTTAATGCTTTACCTTAAGTTTACTTTTTTTTTCTCAAATTTTAACCACCATGAGCCACTAAGATCTATTTGGAATTTCATTAATAATAAAACAATAAAATAAGGTTGAAATTCACAATATTAACATTTGTAATGTTATTACCTTTAGAGTTCATGAAATAAAATAAATTTCAATTCTTTTATTAACATAATTTAATGCTTTACCTTAAGTTTACTTTTTTTTTTCTCAAATTTTAACCCCCATGAGCCACTAAGATCTATTTGGAATTTCATTAATAATAAAACAATAAAATAAGGTTGAAATTCACAATATTAACATTTGTAATGTTATTACCTTTACAGTTCATGAAATAAAATAAATTTCAATTCTTTTATAAACATAATTTAATGCTTTACCTTAAGTTTACTTTTTTTTCTCAAATTTTAACCACCATGAGCCACTAAGATCTATTTGGAATTTCATTAATAATAAAACAATAAAATAAGGTTGAAATTCACAATATTAACATTTGTAATGTTATTACCTTTACAGTTCATGAAATAAAATAAATTTCAATTCTTTTATTAACATAATTTAATGCTTTACCTTAAGTTTACTTTTTTTTTCTCAAATTTTAACCCCCATGAGCCACTAAGATCTATTTGGAATTTCATTAATAATAAAACAATAAAATAAGGTTGAAATTCACAATATTAACATTTGTAATGTTATTACCTTTACATTTCATGAAATAAAATAAATTTCAATTCTTTTATTAACATAATTTAATGCTTTACCTTAAGTTTACTTTTTTTTTCTCAAATTTTTAACCCCCATGAGCCACTAAGATCTATTTGGAATTTCATTAATAATAAAACAATAAAATAAGGTTGAAATTCACAGTATTAACATTTGTTATGTTATTACCTTTACATTTCATGAAATAGAATCAATTTCAATTCGTATATTAACATAATTTAAAGCTTTACATTAAATTTAATTTTTCCTCAAATTTTAAACACTATGCATCACTAAGATTTAGTTGGAATTTTTGTGACAAAATTTACGTTAAAAAGATATATTTCGTTTTATAATCTATATTAAAATCAATCGTGTTACTTAATGTCAGGAAAATTTTATTCGATATATACCAACTATTTATTTTCTATTTAATATTTTTAAATATTTATAAATAATATAAAGTTTTTATGGAAATATTTTTTGAGTTATTGCAGTAATAAGCTATAAAACATAGAAAAATAGGAAAATAAGCATAAATACATATAAATTGTCTTAAAAATTAGTATAAATAGAGAAAAAATTAGCAGGTTTTTTTGACTTTACGCCAACACTCCTAACTGAAAAAATAAGCAAAACATATCACTTTTACTTGGATAAATGTAGACATATATCCATTATGTATGCATTGAACCTCCAGAATGAAAATATTCTAAAGTATAAATGAGTTATAGCCAATCAAGTAATTTAGAGCAAAAATTCAAGAAAAAAAATAATGAAGTTTCTAACATAAATGCCCATAACTCATCTCAAAATGAATATATTTATAATTCTGAGGTTCAATGCATACATAACATCATTAAAATATAGAGTTAAATTCTAATTAAATTCTAAAAATTATTTTAGCAGTTATGACTGTTGAGGTGTGGTGGTGTAGCAAAAATCACAGTTTTTCAGAAATTCAATTTAAAGATTTTATTGGATAAATTCTTTAAGTGTTTTATAATTTGATAAACATTCAGAAATATGCTGGAGTAATTTATTTATTTATTTAGAAGCTATAATACGCTATTTACGACGTTTTTCATGCTAACACTAAAAGTCAAGCCCTTTAACTGCTCATTTCTGGTATCTTTTCGACACTTCAGTGATGATTAAACAGCTGTATCATGACTTCTAATGACTCTAGAAACAAGCTGAAAACTGTTTTCGAAAGCTAAAGAACTGATCTTTAAAATAAACGAATAGTAACTATAAAACTCAATACATTAAGTATTCAGTTCCTGCAAGTAACGAAATTTGTGGAGAATCCCCGTCATTTATTTTCTCCTAGGATTGAAATTTAGCAAAGGAAATGAAAAGATGCTGGACAACTAATAAAGAAATAAGAAGTTTTTTTTTTTTTTTTTTCGAGAATCTCTCTCTCGAGTTATGTGTTGATTGCTCGTTTCGTATTTTGATAAACGAGATCAAAAGAGCGAAGAACAACTAGCTATATTGGCTGTAGATAAACTGAGATTACGAAATGTTCGGCTATCAAATAGACCTCCCTCCTAGATGAAAGAAGATCAAATGCTACACGATACTCTGACTTTCTGTTTACGTCGATCAGATGAAATTTGTTTTAATTTCGTCGTTCAATTTCTCGTAAAATGAAACGTTTTTTTAGTCTGGTAACACAGAGAAAAAATATGGAATGTGGTAGTCTAAAGTGAAGAATAGCATTGAATGTCATCTTTAATGTCATCTTTCTCTCTCACTTGGGATATATATATATATATGTAATAATTATTTTATCTAGTCACAATACTTATGTTTTTACTTGACTGGGTTACTGGGTAAGGAGTAGAATAATCAGCTAAGTGTAAAACGAACGATTCAGTCTGGCCACATTAAAGAGTACGGCACAAGTCTAATTAAAACTTCTTTTCAGAGCTGCTAAAACGGACATCTTTACTAGTCAACGACAGACAAGCGAAAAACACAAAAATCACTCCGCTCGAACAGAGGTGCACCCAACAGCGAAGACAGAAAGAATTTTCCCAAGGTAAAAGAAACTTACTCAGCGAATTAAGTGTTAAGATAAGGAAAAAAAGCGGAGCTATTTGACGGCGACAGCTGGAAAACGTGTTGAATAGTCAGAAAATTCACATCTATAGGATAGAATGCTTTGGGAATTGAATCGAAAAAATTTTAAGTCGAAAGCACTACTTTGATTAAGAAATTTAGAATTTGGGAAAAATATTCTAAGGATCTAGAATGGGCGAGAGGAGGTTTTTAAGGAAATATTAAAGTTAAATAATTTATATATATATATATATATATATATATATATATATATATATATATATATATATATATATACACGTGAGTATAGTGGATATTTTACCCACTACAAACGTAGAATTATATCTATGTTCGTTAAAGAACAGGTATTAGACAATAAAAAGAAAACAGCAGAATTTAAAATTAAAAATGTAGAGACTTATTTAATGCTCTGTAGCTCAAACTTTTTACATTTCTTATACAGTGACATGAGGGTACTAAAAAGTGTAAATATACCTCGTGGGGAGAAACTAACAACCGAAAACTAAGGAACTTAAAGTAGTTATATAAGATTAATTAAGCTAAGCTAAAATTATGTTGATGATTTTCATATTCTCCAAAAGGCTACCAGGATTAAAAGAGAAACAAAAACTCTCACCAAGGGTATCATTTACGTATAGAATTGTTATAAATTGATTTTAGAAGATAACTATATTAAACTTGGTTAATTGGATTAATTAGGTTTGGTTCGCTAAGTTCAAATTTTTCCTTTACGAGGGATAACTACACCGGTACCTATTGTTTAAAGCCAATTTCGAACGGCTACAAACATCCATGTCAGTAACGAGTGTCGAACTGATAGATTCTGATATAAACATATATCTAATATAAACATATGAAAAGAAATCGAAATTATGTTTCTCTATTACACCATTGCAGTTGGCCGTAAGGTGTCTGAGAAGACAGGAGACCGAAATTTGTAAACTTAAGGAATCTTGCCTTTATTAATAACAAATTTTGAGTCGGTCTCCTAGAAAATGTTATGTTTAAAATAGTCGCGAAGGATTTCACCAGCCTAACTAAAAGTTTACATAGGGCGCACATTAGGGCGTGACTGACATCCCCACATTTGTTTGACGCACGTAAGATGTTTTGCAAGGAAAATAAATGGAACAACTGATTTCGATCAATATTGTTACGGACTTCACAGCTGAGTTCAGGAATCGAATAAACACTACGCAAGACAGCACAAAAAATTATTTATTAAAAGTGAGATGAAAAATACAATGTCAGAAAGGCATCAACTGCACACTTCGTACAAAGATTACAAAATCATCGCTAAACAACTCGAGAAGAATACCGTGGGCTCACGTACCTCTTTCATAATAAAACAAAACGGAAGCGGTAAAACACAGTATACCATGCGTACTCTGTAGAAATCTACTTAACGACTCCACTCCGTTCAGCAAGCCATATGGGCTGGGCCTTCTGTCTTCTGTCAGTAAGCACAAAAAAGACAACAAGGTAAAACACATAAAAGAGCATAGAGATTACTTTCATGTAAAAACTACTTACGACTCAACTCCGTTTGGGAATCAGCCTGCCTTATATAGGCCCGAAGAAACTGCTCGAGCATTCCAGATTAGACTAGAAACCGGAACTTGAAGTTGTCAAATATCGCCACATTTGGCTCTATTTGGCGACAAAAATAAGTTGCCAAAAAATGTTGCCTAAGAGCCGATATCTAGCCAATTTGGCGAGATACCCATAGAGTCCCATGTTAAATACAAGGTTCACGAACAAAATCGTAAAAATATTTTTCAAGGATTATTTGGATTAAATTTATCTTGCGTTTATTTATTAGCTGTAAGTGAAATAAAGGCATTAGATCTTATTGATAGCTTTAAAAATACCAAAAAAAAACTGCGTATTATGGTGAATACACAGAAAACAGTGAATGACTAATGCACAGCACAGAAAAACCAAGTAAAAATCACAATTCATTTGTAGTAACAGTATAAGTGATAATAAATTTTTTTAAAACTTTTTTTGCACTTGAAGGTGAGAGGATTTATTTGATAATTTAATGAGAAATTAATCTATACAAGCTTTGGCATTACAATGGTCCCTCGTTTTTTGCGGTGAATGGGGACCAGAACCTTCCACGAAAGCTGAAAAACCGCCAAGTAGGATCTGCCCCTAGGAATTTTCGTGTATGAGGGTACACGAATGTTTTAAACATTTAAACAGTATTTATACTTTACACATTTAAAACAAAAATTACAACAGTATACATATTTACTGAAATGTGTAGTTGCAAATTAATAAGGTTGATTACAAAACCTTATAGAGTAATAAACATTAATAAACATTGATAAACATTGCTTTCTGAGAGAGGTCAAGAGTCTTGTGTTGGTGTCGGAGGAGAGGCTCTCACTGGACTCGTAGAAGCTTTAGACTCACTTAGAGACTCTTCTGCTGAAGGCGCTGACGGTAAAGCCGGGGGCTTTACCTTGGAGAGAAACATGTTGATGGGTAGTGGTTGTCTTTGTTTTTTCATTTTTCTAACAAACTTTCCCCTGTACAAGGACATACCCAGTCAACGCGATTGCTGAACTCACAGCTCGAGCCATAATGTCGTGAATGTTTTGTGCAAATTCTTGCCGTGTTGCAGAATTATTGCCGGTTCTCCAGGGTCAGGCCGAGTTTTTCAATTTGTTCTTCGTCTTCCTATTCATTTTCTTCCTCACATGCAAACTTTGTCATCTCAAGATCCAGTGGTATGTACTCTAAGTCAGCTCATCTCTTTGTTTGATATGCAGTGATCCATCTCTCTCGCGAAACAACATGAAACAACGTTCCTTTCCGCATTGTGGCTGCCAGCATGGTTGTATTTTTTCATTTTTATTTTTTGATGAATATTTTGGAAAAAAACCCGAAACACTGAAGCAGCAAAACATGAAGTACGAAGTGGTGAGGGAACACTGTATCACGTATTTCACTATTTTTTTTTTCTCTTTTGAAGCCTGCAAGTTACCTAACGGCAAAACACTCTAATTATATAAGAAAAGCTGAGAAGACATAAAAAGACATCAGTGATTTCGCGCTCGCTAGTAGGGTTACTATTATTTAGAAACAAAATAGGGACAAAAATTTAGCCAAAAATTCTCTTTTTAGGTATAGAATTGGGAAAATTTTATTTTAGAATATAATTATAGTTAAAACTGGTTAAAATATTGCATATGTGTATGTATATAAAACAAGGTCTTTAATGGACTATTTCATTTCAAATAAAGGTAACTGTAAAAAAATTATGTTAAAAACCTTTGTTACATAATAAAGTTACACGATTTCGTTATAGAAATTTTAATAATTCAGGTGAGTCTAAAATTAACATACTGAAAGACTTTACGATTTTGGTTATCAAATGCACAGTGTAAGCCTTGAAACAGGTATGATAATAGCGGCCGTTCTGAATCTGCTTTAAACGGTAGGTTCCGGTATAATTAGTCCCTGCAAAAATGTAGATTCTAACTCTTCAAACGAAACTAAACTATCTTATAAGAAATGAACTGATTTTTTTAAAACGGGATTGGTACTAGTTAACACATTGTGTGCTGGTACATTTTGCAGCCGAATTGTACCGGGAGAGGGCTTTTTGCGCGTAAATTTAGTAATTCAGTTAAATCTCAATGATCGAAAATTATTTAATTTTTTAAACAACTTTTCGTACTTTATATTGAAATATAATCAAATATATAATTAGACAAATAAATAATATATTTATATATATAAATACAAATATATAATATATAAATATAATATATACTATATAAATATATAAAATATAATTTATGAATATATACATATATATATCATTTTCGCAAGGATAAATAAAAAGTTAATTTTAAATCTAAATTGATTTTTTAATCAACCTTCCCGTTCTGTGGTTCCGCATCGACTGATGTAAAAACTAGTTTTTATTTGTCAAAATTTTTCCAGAATCTATGTAGTAGACAAGAACATTCGGTTTCGTTTTCCTGTATATACCGTTATTTTTGTACCCACAAACAAACCATGTTGTTACACTAACCCGTACTAGTACGTGACCCGCATACAATGTGTAAAGTTTCTTTAGTTCTGTTATTAATATATTATTTTTGTCGCCGATATTACTTTGTATTCAATATTTAAATGATAATTAACAACAAAATAAGACACTGTTTAATTTTTTATTTCCTTTTTCGACGTAAAAGAAGTATTATAATTGCAAAACCTTGTCGTCTTGAAAAGACGTAGGTTCCCAGTGGGTAGATCATCTCAGAGGGGTGGTAGTGGGTTCAAAGGCAACTCTGAGACATTAACCCTTTCTCCACCAACGTCTCGTATACGCGACGCAGCCATTTCACTCTTTTCTGTCCAGCGTCACCTCCACGCGATGATCTACGGTTGATATTGAGAGACCAGCTTCACGTATGAGCAATAGGAGATCTGTACGTTTTATTTTAATTTTTAAATACTAGATTTAATTAATAGATGGCGTAAACAACAACAGTTTTCACAACGGTCGATTCGTACAGCATTTACGTGCTGGTCTTCAAGGGGTTAAGGCATTTAAGGAAGACAGCTAACAGACATAATACAGTGATCCCTCATTTTTAGCGGTTAATGGGAACTAGAACCTTCCGAGGAAACTGAAAAACTGCGGAGTAGGATCTGCCCCTATGAATTTTCGTGTATGCTGGTACACAAATGTTTTAAATATGTAAACAGTATTTATACTTTACACATTTAAAAAAAAAAAATTACAACAGTATACGTATTTACTTAAGCGTGTCAGTGCTAATTTATAAAGTTAATTACAAAACCTTATAGAGTAATAAACATTAATAAACATTGCTTTTTGAGAGAGGCTAAGAGTCTTGTTGGTGCAATAGGAATATGTACGTTTTATTTTAATTTTTAAATGCTAGATTTAATTAATGATGGCGTAAACGGCAACAGCTTTCAAATCTACTCATTACAGCATTTAAATGCGTCCCTCACGACTAAAGCATTTAAGGAAAGTAGGTAGTAGACATAAAATCTATAAAAATATGCACGATATATATAAATAATCAATAAACAATCGAATTTTTCTATTAACCATAGAAACGCAACATTTATCTTTAATTATACATTTTGTAAATTTCCTATCCGTTGTAAATAAAAAATGCTATTTTTTCATTGCTTTTAGCAACGTAATAGTTGCAATTGATTGTGGTTCTAAGGACATTACTGAACGAGAAAATTTACAAACGATGTTAACAAATTGGAACTACATAAACAATTGTTAAATTCCACCAATCTCAATCATATCGTTAATTTTTTTTAAATTTTCAATTCATGCTTATTTTTAATTTTTATAAACAAATTTTACCACATTTGATGGACATTTTAATAATAGCTGCTTTGTGATCTCCTATATAAAAACAAGTTTTCTGTCTACTGTCTGTCTGTAAGCGAATTTATAAATCGGTTGTCCCGGAATGGATACAGCATCCATATTGAATTTTATATGAGCTATTGCAAAATTCAAAGCTAAAGTTTATCTTCTCCTAAACTATCGATCTGAATTTTCCTATATAATAATACTAATTATCTGTCCGTCTATCTCGAATTTAGGAAGCGGTTGGACCTGGAATGGATAGAGGCATCCATATTGGATTTTGATGAGTTATGGTTAGCAACGTTCGAAATCCACCCCTTCCCTCTTTTGCTAGCATTTAATGCTCCTTTTCTAGCATTCTTTCAAGCCGTATTTTCCTCGGTTAAGAGCAGACGATTAAATGTATTAATTTATCACATAACAAATAGGTAAAAATAACAATTTTTTAGCATTATGACATTAATTCCTTTAACCATATCATTTAATCATTTCTTATTTTAAATTACTGAAGTATCGTCTGCATTATTTTCATACGTTTTATCTCTGAACTTAGATATGACGTAAATAATTTTCTTTTATATTTGACTTAAATAATAGGTTAGGTACATATGTGATAATTCTAAATTTAATCACCGATTATTTTTGTTGCAATGAAAATTCTATCCCTGTTATTAACAACAAATTATTTGTAGATAGATGTCTAGAAGTCTATTTCACGGACTAATAAATATCTAACGTTTAAATTATATATCTTTGAAAATTAAGAAGATTGTTCGTTTGTGTATTTCTTTTTTACACATAACCACACGGTTTGCAATCGATAGGTGAAATTTTAGTCAACTAAAACACAAAAAAACAAACCATTTTTTTACTTGCCTCATAGGGTATTTTACAGTTCTAAAAAATTAAAAATTTTACTGATCCCGTCACATGACGGGCTATATGCTAGTATAAAAGAATGGCAAATGTTAGAATAGTTTAATCACTATTATATTTTTAATACTGAAATTAGAAGAAATGTCTGACATTTTTTATATAAATTTAACTAAAAGAAAGCGAAAAAAAATCAAAGAGTCTGGGGTATAATTTTTGAATTAATAACTCATTCGAGTAGCTAAAATTATGAAACTCTTTTCTCATCAATTACCCGTATACTTTTTCTTTATTTAACACAATACCTACGCATTTCCGAATTTTCTAAGAAACCTTAGATCCATAATTACAAACTTTCTTTGAATTTGGGATCATTGATCTGTATAATCAAAGTTAAATATTTAAAGTAACAATTATGTAATATTCTGCTGAATTCACGATTATAAAATGAACCTTACTGAATAGCGTCCTATCTAAATTAATTTCATGCATCACTTTTAAAATTAAAAGCTTTATAACATGAATATACCCAGGATCTAATTAAAGTATTTCATTTAAAATTCATAGAAAATTTTAAATATTGAATATTAAAAAAAATAAATATTTGGCATATATCGAATAAAATTTTCCTTAAATTACGTAACACGATTGATTTTAATATAAATTATAAAACAAAACATATCATTTTAACGTAAATTTTGTAATAAAAATTCAAATTAGATCTTAGTGGCTCATGGTGTTTAAAATTTGACAGAAAAAGTAAACTTAATATAAAGCTTTAAATTATGTTAATGTCCGAACTAAAATTTATTTTACTTCATGAAATGTAAAAGTAATAAAATTACAAGTGTTACTATTGTGAATTTCAACCTTATTTTATTGGTTTATTATTAATGAAATTCCAAGTAAATCATAGCGGAGCATAGTGTTTAAAATTTGACAGAAAAAGTAAACTTAATGTAAAACTTTAAATTATATTAATATAAGAATTGAAATTTATTTTACTTCATGAAATGTAAAAGTAATAAAATTACAAGTGTTACTATTGTGAATTTCAACCTTATTTTATTGGTTTATTATTAATGAAATTAGAGCAATTATAGGGAAAGAAATTTCTGTGATTTTTAATAAATATGTATTTTTTTTAACGTCCATAAACCCAATAATATGCGATGTATTAAATTCAGCAGATTTATAGTTATTTGTTAATTTAGATTACATTTTGAAACAATTTTAAATGTTGTTCAAAAGATAGGTAAAATTATAATAAAATTTCAAAATATGACCAAGACCAAGACCAACTGAAAGTTGTTTTACTTCAGGAAATGAAAAAAAATATACTAAAAATATATAAAATAATTTATGGAAAAGCGCAAAAGTATATAAATATAAAGCTTATGGTATTATTAGTCTTAAAGAAATTAGATTCATCGGAGGATAAAAAAGTTTTATAATTTAAAAAAATATGTACTACTCTAGCGTCTACCGACCAAACAATAACCATGCATTAACATTTTCTGACAAACTTATAGTTTATTCTCTTTCTTAAATTTAGATTTAAAATAATCTCAAATATTCTTCTAGAGAAAGTAAAAGTCTAATAAAACTATTAAAATTAAGTAATAGATGAACTAAAAGTTACTTCAAGAGATGAAAAAAATTAAACAAATGTGAGATTACTCGATGAAAAAGGCAAATATCTGTGATTTTAAAATTTTATTTTTTACTATTGGTAATGAATTCAGAGTAAATAAAAAAAGAAATTTTTATGGTTTTAAAAATATTTGTATTACTCTAACGTTCATTAACCTATCAATAATGTAGATTTAAAATAATCTCAGATATTCTTCTAGAAAAAAATTAAAGTCTAACAAACTATTAAAATTAAGTAATAGATGAACTAAAAGTTACTTCAAGAGATGAAAAAAAATTTACCAAATGTGAGATTATTTGATGAAAAAGGCAAGTATCTGTTATTTTAAAATTTACTTTTATTATTAAAAGTAAATTTTAATAATAAAAGTAATCATTACCAATAATAAGTAGGTATTTTTACTATTGGTAATGAATTCAGAGTAAATAAAAAAAGAAATTTTTATGGTTTTAAAAATATTTGTATTACTCTAACGTTCATTAACCTATCAAAATATAGCGTAACAAAGTATTCTGACAAGCCTGCAGTTTTCTAGTCTTTTTAGACTGACATTTAAACAGTCTCAAATATTATGTGAAAGTAAAGATAAAATTCTAACAAAGTTTGAGAACTTTGTAAAAGAT
The DNA here is from genome assembly GCA_032207245.1 of Pardosa pseudoannulata. Classification (NCBI taxonomy): domain Eukaryota; kingdom Metazoa; phylum Arthropoda; class Arachnida; order Araneae; family Lycosidae; genus Pardosa; species Pardosa pseudoannulata. The sequence continues at coordinate 116,655,010 of CM063501.1, read as the reverse complement.
GACCTGAAAAATATTTTACTCCACTCGATAAAAATGTATTAAAAGTATAAAACTATTTGATGGAAAAGCGAATATATGGGAATGTTAGCCTTATTTTAAATTTCTTTTTAATTCAGAATAGTTATAAAAAATAACTTTTTTTTATTAAAGTAAAATTTGCATTACTTAAATGTTTATAAATCCAACAACGCGCTGTGTGTTACAGTGTTTAGACGAACAGATAACTTATTCGTTTTCTTAAGGGGTCCTAGATACTTTCAAGACTTAAAATCTTCCTTATATAAGGCATTTTAAGATGCTTCATAAAGTAAAATGCTTTACTACTTTTAAAAGGAACATTTTAATAGTACTTTAATAGCACTGTGTAGCTTAAAAGTTATTAAATTGGTTATTTTAAAAAGTATATTTGTGTAGACCCACAAAAATATACATCAAATGCAAAAAAGTTAAATTTACTGAGTGCAAGGTAGCTTTTCAAATATGTATATTAGAAACAAAATTTCTAGATTTAAAAAAATATCCATTTTATTTCCTCAATTATAATTTTATCTGATTTTAAAATAAAAATAAACTGCTAATAAAAAGGAAATTTTAAGAAAAAATTATCCTTTTTGAAATATATTAATTATATTGAGGTTCACGGAACAAAAATGACAATTAGCTGCTATTTGACATAAAAACTTTTTCTAATTAAAAATTTTAAAGGGGATTTTGTAGGTAAGAGAATTTTTGTTTTTTCATAGGGTGATTACATTTTATGCCTCTTTTTAATGCTTGCTTCATGTAAAAAAATTAAGTCTTTTTATATTGTTAGAACCTTTTAATAGTCCAGAAATAATTTTATATTGCAACAAAAATAGTCTAATTTTACTTATTTATGCCCAGGTCATTTCTGCCCAGCATATATACAACATTTATGCTCATGAATATCTTGAATTCCCACAGTACTATTGAATTCACACGATTTAAAAGATATATCATATTTAAGCATCTCTGAATATTACATCCTACCCTCTTGAGTGTTCAGCTGTTATTTTAAACGTCACAGGACGCGATTTATAAAATTATGTTATTTGACATAAAAGGTTAGTTTCTAATTTTAAAAAAATTTAAACGGTATTTTGGGGTAAGAGAATCTCTATTTTACATTTTATGCCTCTTTTTAATGTTTGCTTCATGTAATAGAATTAAGTCATTTTTAAATTGTTAGAACCTTGTTAGTAGTCCAGAATTAATTTTATATTGCAACAAAAATACACTGTTTTAACCTATTTATGGCCGGGTTATTTCTACCCAACATATGCTCATGAATATCTTGAATTCACACAATTTAAAAGAGATATCAAATCTAAACATCTCTGAATATTACATCCTATCCTCATGAGCGTTCAGCTGTTTTTTTTAATGTCACATGATGCCTTTATAAAATTATAAAGTTATCTCAGTGAATTATTTTAACATAACTTTGTTATTGTTATTATTTAAACCAAAATAATTAGAAAGAAAGAAATTTCTGTGACTTTAAATCAGTATGTATTACTCTAAATCTCATAAAGCCAACAACATACGTCATATTAAAGTCTTATAGCAAACTTATACTTCCTTTTCTTAAGTTGAGATTTCAAGAAATCACAAATATTGTTTAAAATATAAGTAAAATTCTAATAAAGTTTTAAAGTATGGCCCCAAACCAACTGAAAGATTTTTTACTTCACAAAATTTTTAATTAGTAAAACTATTTGAGGTAAAAAGCCAAAATTTGTGAATTTAAACTGTATTTCATTATTATTCTCAGTGAAAACGAAATAATTACATGAAAAGAAAACTCAATAATTTTTAACATATATGTGTTTTTCTAACACATATATGTAAACCAACAACCATGTATGAACTATTTATAAAAAAACTTCGTGATGAGAGAATTATTTGTTAATTTATTGAAACACTTTACTGCGATGTGAAGCTTTATTATAAATAATGCTATTTGTCCTGATTTTAGTCGATGTACCTTCAAAAAAAGTGAGTTTATGTGAGACGTTCGAAATACCAAAAAATGCCAATCTCAATGAGGAAATCATAAGTATAGTGTTCTCAGCTGTCACATTCTCAAGTAAAATTCCCTTTTTCTTTTAATTTTTGGTCACTTAAAAGTCACTTAAAAAAATGGCACTTATTTTACTTTTTTCATTTTATTATTTCTTTTTTCAATTCTGTTAGGAGGATGATATCGCATGAATTAAAATCTCAATACATCTGAGCCGTAGAAATTGTATAGAAATATCGATATATTAGATTGATATATATAGAAATATCGCTCAGCCCTACTCGATAGCACCTGAACATGAATTGCTGTAAAAAATACACTACTTATCATTGGACAAAACAAAGAATTTTCAGCTGTCATTTATTTTGTAAATAACTAAACTTAAAAAAAATAGAGAATTATATTCCTGAAAAAAGAACTATTAATTTATATTTTATATGACAGATTATAAGATTATGAGAAAAGTGTACAAGAAGAATTCAGTAGAAAGCGCAATTCAAACAGAAGAATTTGAAAAATGTTCAAAGGAACATCTCAATCATATTCGACGTCTGTGATATTTAATTGGAGCTTCGTGATATTGAATAATGTTGGTTTACATTCAAATAATTATTTATTGATATATAATTTTTCGATAACCAATAAAAGCATTAATCGATGGATAGTTCTGCTCTTGGAATCAATTAATGTAATTAACATGAAATTCAATTATTAGATTAATATTATAAGCTCCTCAACAAACTATATCATTACGGAAATAAGGTCCCCATTTTGGCCAAGTATAAGTCACTCAAGTCCCTTTTTTCAGAAAAATGATCCGTTTTTTACTATTTTTGAACTATATTTGTGCTGAGAACAATGTAAGTATTAACAGATACTCCAAAATTTGATTAATTATTTATAGTATAGCTATCTATCTTAAAGGAGAAAGAAAACTCAATACGATAAAACATGAAAATTCTACAATCTGTTTTTTAACTCTTCCTACAAAGAGACGCTAGACATGAAAACTTCCCAACTTGAAACTGAACTGTAATCTTCCTCAAACTGTAATCTCAAACAATCTTAAAGATTATTGTGTAAAAGGAGGAAACTTTCCTACCTGTTGAACGTACGTTCAATCAGCCGGAGCAATAAATGCCCCAAGTTTCTCTGTCCTCACTACACCCCTCTATCCGAAAGGAGAGTCATTTCGAAAATGTGAAATCACCTCGAAATAGAATTGAGACTGTTTGCCTCTCTTAATGTAGGAGGCGCTGCAAGAGACACGTTCGCGAAAGAAGGCGCGAAGCAGGTGGTTGTGGAATGTGGATGGAGAGAAAGAGGCTAGATATATTGCTATCCACTTTGATATCGCTTAAAGTAAAATATTGAACTTCTTTTTCTTTATGAACAAAATATCTTTGTTATCGGCATTTCATAAGCAGGGGGGAAATTCTGTGATTTATCTGACTTTCTATGAGCAGGACCACTTCTTTTTAAATCAAAAAGCGTGGAATTCAATACATAAGGAATCTAAGATGAAACCTAAGTGAATGCTTTATTTCACCATATTTACACTTGTATAACATGTTTCCTATTTTTATTCTCAACAAAATACCAATGAAGTGTATAGTTTTTAACGCTCAGCCAAATATATTTGATATTCAAGTAACTTTCTACATTGTAAAACAATTGCTACACGGATCCAATTAAGTAAAACTACCTTTTGCTAAACACTAGAGGAATGCGGGGAGCTAAAGGGTTTTATTCTTCAGTACTGTAGTTCATGGGTTCGCGTCTAGCAGATGGCATGAATGTTCGTAGCCGTTCGGAATCAGCTTTAAGCAGTAGATCCCATACCTCATTAGCCCTCGAGTGGCAAAATCGTAGATTGTAAACCAAACCAAATTCTCTGTTATTCTAAAAATTATTCCATTCTTAACCCTTAATTTGGCTAAGTCTGGCCGCTACACCGGACATGTATATTTATAACTGCTATATAACATAATTGTCAGTGCTCGCCACAGCGGACATTAATTATCTCAAAATTGGAAATGGATATATTTTTTTGCTTATTTTACAGAGATCCTAATGTCTATATAGACATGGGAAAATAACAGAAATCCCCTATATAATAATAGCCTAAGTTGTCTGTCCGTGAATTTATGAAGCGGTTGTACCTTGAATGGATACAGAAATCGATATTGGAATTTTTATGACTTAGGGTTAGCAAAATTCACAGTGAATTTGAAATACACCCCATCACCCCTTTTTGAACGCTTATTGGTATTATTTCAAGACTTATTCTCCCCTGTTAAGAGCAAGAGATTAAATTTATCATTTTGGATATCATTCATATACACCACAAAATAATCACTGTCAATATTAAAGCTTCTGCTGTCCATTCTATCACGTACGCGACCCTCATATACTCTATTTAGTTCCTTCGTCAAGCGTACGCATGGCACGCTCAGTAGAGCGTCTGCACATGTGATTGTCGTGCTTCTTGGGTTGACAGTTCTGTCCTCGACGCTGCCAAAATTTTTTAAATGTCTCATTAATTTAATATTTGCTGTTTTTTTTATTCTTATTCCTAAAGTTGCTTTATTATTTTTCAAATAAATTTTTACTATTTTTTCAACTTTTTATGATTTTATTATTTTTATTATATTAAATTCACGTATTGTTGTACGGATGTCCCTGACCACATTAACATTTCATTGTTTTCTATCCTTAAACTTTCTTCTAGTCGATTTTTGTGTCCTTTCACCTTTTAGCTGTTAATTTTTCTGCTCGCCATCATTTTTGTGTTTATTGAAAGTTATCTCTGGATTTATCTCTGGATTAGAGGGCTCGGCCCATGCAATCCAGGCCTATGCCTACCGGGGTGTCAGTTTCATTCCTTTATTTCCATTAATTACTGTGGCAAAAAAAACTGAAGAACTTAATGATAATATCGACGTAGCTAAGAAAAGTTTAAATTATCTAAATGAACTCAACATGATTCCAAAAAACAAACCATTGACAGCCAAAAAACAAACCATTTTTTACCTGCCTCATAGAATACTTTACAATTCTAAAAAATGAAACATTTACTGATTCCGTCATATGACAGGCTATATACTAGTTAAAATATATTTGAAAAAACATCTTGTCAAAGTAAGGGTTAACAAAATCATTCATGCTCGCTATAGGTTACCTCAAGTTCTTGGAAGGGTTTCGGCTACTTTAAAATTACTATGGTAGCTGACCTTGTAGGCTTTTGGCAATTCTTTTAAATAAGTTAATTACCATTATATTTTCTACCTTCAATACCTCCTTTATTAATAACAACACAATATGAGTACTGAAGAAGTAAAAATTATTTCGAGTATATCTTGTATCTCGAGTTTGTACCGTAAATTTTGAAAAAAAAAAGTGGCCTATGAAGACTCCCCTTTGTCCTAGCATGCGCCAAAACAGCTGATCAGAGTACACCTGTGTATGGAGTACAATAGCATGGCGTCGCAGAGTCTGGGATCTTGACAATCGGACTGAATAGACGAATACGCCCCTGATGGATCTCGTTAATGAATGCTCGGAAATTCCGTGAAGAGACAGCCAGCGAATGAGAATTCAGCTAAAAAATATAACTGTAACTTTAGCTGGAGTTCTCAAGTAACTGGGATCTTAACTGACTACAAAAAACAATAAGCGGAACCGTAACTGACCCCCCAGGTATAAAAAGCCTACAATTTTGCGACTCAGTGATTTTCGTCATTTTTTTCGGTAGGTGTGTTGACCTCGTAGATTCTTTCGCGTTTTGTTACCGGACCAACTTTCTAAGTTCGGGAGATTCGTAAAGTCCGCTCATATAGGGAGCGGCAGAGTCTCGGATACCGAACGGGGAATAAATTCGGTTTGATTGCACTCTGAAAAGCCTCCCCATTTGTAAGAGATTATTAAATCTCTTGTTTTTTTTTTCTTTCGACTATGAGGAAGTTTTACCGGCAACCATCCTTTGCAGTTCTACATAATTTGGGAATTAATATTCCTGTGTAAATAGCCGTATTTAATCAAGAATAAAAGTAAATTTCCAATTTTATCTTTGACTGTGATCCATTATTCACGTTACCTCTCATTTGAGAATATTGAAGGTGTCACAGGGCATTATATACGAGTAAATATGTTATACCATCAAAAGCTTTTATTACATTACATAATTATTTCAAGGCATAAAGAATCTAAACTGACTAAACTACTGCTGAGGTATAAAGTTAAAACTTAATAATAAGATGTTTTATATGAATATTAAATAAATTTAATCATAATTTCAAGTGTCCACTAACGTTAGGTTTCCTGTGAAATACTAATACATCAGCAAGAACGGAAAATCAGTTTATTTCAATCGTAGATGTAGATAACCCGCACCCATATCCAACTGAAGAGTTTATGGATGCCAAAACCTAAGTGGGTGGGGAAAACCTTTCGAGATTATTTATTTTAAAGTTATACACTGAATTATTGATTTAAAATTAAAAACTTTTTTTCTATCATTATCACTATTTTTACTAAATATTTTCCTTCATTTTAAAATTTAATTTGTTTAAAAGAGTAGTTTGAATTTAATAGATTATAAATTTATTTTAACTTTAACATATGATGGCGATTATTATCTATTATTTTAAAGTGTTTAATCTGTGTTTCGTTTTCGTATTTTCTTATAAACATCGAAACGATATTACATCTTACTTGCATGTAATGCTGAGGGTTACCTACCATTTCTCATTTACAGTTTGGTGAATCTAGTTTTCTAATTCTATACAAGTAGGTTGTGAAACTTCCATGACCGGTTATGAAATAGTTTAAAATGTTATTTTCGAATTGTAACTTTTGTTCAACTTTTGACATTATTGTATAGGTTGCTCTTCCTTTTTCACTTTTATCGCAATCCTTATTTATGTTTTCTTTCATATATTTTTTAAGTATTGATCCCGGAAGCTTTATAGGTTTGTAATTTATTGATTTAGTGTCGTTCTTTGCTAAAATATCTGCATATGCATTACCGGTATTCTTCGTATGAGCTTTGATCCAAATTATATTAATTTTTCGGTTATTCATGTTTTTGCATTCTTTTTGTATCTCGGTAATTAATTTTGATTTCGGTACTAATTGTTCTAGGCTCTTAATAACGGTAATGCTGTCAGTATATAAATATATATTGTCTTCACTCAATTGTCTTATCTTTCTGAGGGAATCAAGTATTTATTTCAAACTCGTGTCACTGATTTTTTCTCTAATATAAGCAATAAAATAATTTCTTGCTTAATGCTTAAAACAAAATCGGTCTTCTGACACCTTGCTGTACCTTAGAAACAATCCCCCGAATCAGAACTAAATACCCTTCTATATATTGTCAAATGTTTGCTCCAAATATACATACACGTACAACTGTTTGTTTCGTAAACACAATTTCCCAATCCTATCTCATTCTTTAAAGCGGTGCTCCGCAACCTGTGTGCCACGGCACACTGGTGTGTCATGAGCCAGATACAGGTGTGCCGCGATCAAATACATTGTATTTGACATTTTACAATTTTTCATTATGTATTTAATACACAATGACAATTTTTTTTCATAATAATGTCTAATTTTCAATGTTTTTATATATTTCACTTGGTGTGTGTGTGAGTATTTACTCACCCCCCTCCCGTTGAAAAAAATTCGAGGTGCAAGAATTTCTTTTAACACAGAATATGCTCGAAATATGCCAGCACGTCGATGATGATTACTGGATAGCCAAACTTGCATACACGGCTGATATATTAGAGCATTTGAATGAACTTAATAAAAAAATGCAAGGTCGAAATAAGAATATTTTGACGTTCCCTCGACAAATTACAAGGGTTTATTAGAAATTCGAACTTTGTCAGAAAGAGTTGCAAAAAGGATGTTTGGAAATGTACCAAAGCACCAATCATATTACAATTGAAAACAAACAATTAATTGTGGATGTGGCCCAACAACATTTAAGTATGCTTCAGCAGAAATTTGATCAATATTTTTATTCCATTAATACGGAACAATACGATTGGATTCGAAATCCTTTTGCAACCAATGTAATACATTCTACGGAAGCACTGCCTTTACAAATTCGAGAGGAATTTACAGATTTAAATAATGCCATAACTTTAAAGTTTTACTTCTCCGAAGTCCCATTAGATGTTTTCTGGATTTATGTTAAAAAGAATATCTCACATTTCCTACAAAGCAATCTTAACATTACTTCCATTTTCGACGACATATTTATGTGAGCAAAGTTTTTCGACTCTTGTATTAATTAAAAATGATAAGCGGTCATGCTTAAAAGATCTTGACCAAGAACTTCGGGTTGCGTTGTCGAATATTGAGCCGAATATAAAACTTTTGTGTTCATTGAAACAAGCACAGGTATCACATTAACAATTATTATGATTGAGTAGAAATAAATATGTTATAGTTTTATGTATGTATGTTTTTCAAACAGAAAAACAAACATTTATTGTAAAATTTGTGTATTAATTAATATCTATATACTTTAGCGTTTGGTGGGCCCGGAATTCTAGAAAGAATTTTGGTGCGTCATAGGTGAGAAAAAGTTGCGGAGCAGTGCTTTAAAGGAACAAGAAACCTCCAAAATAGATAATTTAGAATGGAAATATGCTGTTTCCCCTGAATTTATTCAAGATAGGCTTGTACTCTTTAACCCCTTGCCGGCAAGTTCGTCAAATCGAGAGTCGCGAATGCGTAGATTTTGGAATGCATACACTATTCCATAAATTAAGGATAAAAGTTCAAACAATGAAAGAGACAAAAGCAAAACAAATTTTTATTTGTAAAGTCTATTATTAAACAAAAGGTAAAGAGCAAAAAAGATGCTATATGTTTGACATAATTAATAAAATTGCGATTTTTACTCCCTGGGGGAAATTTTAAAAAATACCTATTTATAGAAAACAGTATAACATGGTTAGTATGATGGTTAATACGGAGTATGTCTCCCGGAAGATGCAATACAAGCGTTACAACGCCTGCACATGCTGAGTATCAGATTATCAATCTGATCTTGGGGAAAGTTACTCCACTCATCAAGCAATGCCCTCCGAAGTTCCGATAGACAGTTGGGAGGGGTTGACGGGCTGCAATTCGTCGACCAAGCATGTCCCACACATGCTCTATTGGATTCAAGTCCGGTGAGTATGCTGGCCAATCCATACGGGTGATATCCTCCGATTGAAGGCATTCGTCTACAATGTTTGCACGGGGAATCGTTTTCATCCATATACAGAAATTCAGGACTCATGGCGCCCCGAAACAAACGTACATGTTGTTCCAGAAAGACATCCCGATAGATATAGCCTGTCATAGTACTAACTATGAACATGCAGGTCAGTTCTGGAACCAAGAATAATTCCTCCCCAAACGAGCCATCCTGCACCACCGTAACGGTGTCGTTCAATGGTGTTCTCTTGGTGGTAACGGGTACCTGGCGCTCTCCATATGAAAGTCCGGCGAGAATCAAAATGTAAACTGAACCTGGACTCGTCGAAAACATCACACAAGACCACTGTTGCGGTGTCCACAATGCATGCTCTCTAGCCCAGCATAATCGCAGGCGACAGTGAGTTGCGGTAAGGGAACACATCTGACAGGCCTACGAGCATATAGACCAATGTTCCCTAAGCGTCTGTACACGGTCTGCCTTGAAACATTCGTACCGGTAGCTGAAGAGAGCTGACGAGACAGGTCTGATGCTGTGCTCCGTCTGTTTCTTTTGGCAGTAACTGCCAAATACCGGTCATCATTCGGCGTAGTAACTCGGGGGCGACCTGTTCTGTAACATCTACTCACATTACCATCATGTTTGAATCGTTGCCAAAGCCTGGAGATGACACTCTGGGGGCTATCCAAGTTCCTCGGATACTTCCAGCTGGGTACGTCCACATTCCAGTCGTCCGATAATTCTACCACGTAAAAAATCATCCAAATGCTTCCTTTGTGCCATAACTATGCGGTTATTGCACTGAAAGGCTTTTAAAGCGCTTGTGAACAATTTTACTTCTTTGCTACCATTCCTTATATACCCCTTTCCTACACTCATTGTGACGTACTATCCGCGCCATCTGGTGGTTTCCTGCAATTTGCATATTCTTCTTCAAGATGTGTGTGATAATTCTACAGGTGAAATTTCATTTAGAGCTCAATTTCTGTGTATCTGAATTATCCTTAATTTATGGACATGAGTGTATATTAGAGGCAATTTAATGAATGTCAATTGATTACTATACTAAAATCTATTTTTTAGTTATTAAGTAAAAGTATTGTAAAAAAACTAGATCTTTAGATCTCTGGTCTTGCAGTGTACGGATGTCCCTGGCTGCATAATATTTGTATTTCTATCCCTAATCTTTCTACTCTCTAGTTATTGCGTTATGAACTCGCGAATCCACCTTCCTATCCCATTATTTAATCTTTTAGCTGTTTTATTTTCTGGTCGTTGTTACTTTTCTGTTTAGTATTAGAAATTTCTAGATTAGAGGGCTCGGACCAGGCAATCCAGTTGTACCATTGCCTCTTAAGCATTGTAAAATTAAAACAGTCGTTAAGTAGATTTTTGAAATAACAGAGTTACGCACGGTGTGCTGTGTTTTATCGGTGCTTCCTCTTCTATTCGGTTTGGTTTAGTTAGGAGGGCTACAGTCTACTTTTTTGCAACACGAGGGCTAATGAGACCGGGGCCTACTACTTAAAGACGAGTCCGAACTTCTACGAACATCCATACTACTGCTGGATTCGAACCCACGAATTCCGGTCCCGAAGGCCAGCACCCTAACCATTCGGCCCTAGTTCGGCTGTTCTATTCGGAAAAAGGTACTTGAGCCAACGGCATTCTGTTTGAGTTGTTTACCGATGATTTTGTAAACATGGTAAGAATGTTCAGTACCGTAACTTGATAATTAATGCTTTACTGCCATTGTATTTTCCACCTGACTGTCAGTAAATAATTGCTTACGTGCTGTCTTAATTAAAAGTCCATTCAATCCCCAAACCCATCAGTAAAGTTCGTAACAATATATTACTCATTATTGGTTTCTTAGTTGAGAGTGGTCTAGTACCGAAGAGACCGCTACCCATTCGGCCATTATTCGGCAATGTACTGATTTTTTGAGTTAGTAATGTTTACAGATTTAATGTAAATACATATATATTTTACCAAATCTTTAACGATCCCTTATTATCCCTACTTATAAAAGAACTGAAAAATCATCTCTCATGTTCAATTAGAATGAGTGTAAATGGAATTCAGCAAATATTAAGTTGGGGAAAAAGAAATCCTTTTTTTTTTTTTTTTTAGATGGCAGTAAGGATTGTTATCTAGTAAAGTATCGATCAAACAATTTCAAATTTACGCTCAGTGTCAAGGTGACAATTTCCACTAAAAGAATATTTTTACTGTTTTTTGTTTGGTCCATTCAGTTGTGAGTTGCAGGGTATTAAAAATGGAAGTCAACAAAGAGAAAATTCGGTACATTTTACCGTTTTTCTTTGATAAAGGCGAAAATGCAAGCCAGGTGGCTGAAATTGTAAATGCTGTTTATGGAGCCGATACTATAACAACTAATTACGTTCAATTTTGGTTTCGTTGATTCCGTTCAGGCATTTTTGACGTTAAAGATGCACCTTGTGCAGGCAGGCCCGTCATCGAAAATGCCTATAAAATCACAGGAATAATCGAAGCTGACCGGCATGATATTAGTCGTAGCATCACTCAGAAGCTAAAGATCGACCATAAAACAGTTTTAAACCATTTACGGAAAGTTGGATTCAAAAAGAAGCTCGATGTTTGTGTACCACACCATTAACACCAAAAAACAGGATGGATCGAATCTCCGTCAGCGAAGCCTTGGCCAAAAGGGAATGAAATCGACCCATTTCATAAACGGATGGTGACTGGGGCTGAGACATACGTCAAATACGACAATATTGTGCGAAAACGATCGTGGTCAAAGCGCGGCGAAGCAGCTCAAATGGTGGCCAAACCAGAACTAAGGGTCAGGAAGGTTCTACTGTGTATTTGGTGGGACTGGAAGGGAATAATTTATTATGAGTTGCTTTCGTATGGCCAAACACTAAATTCAGATCTCTACTGTCAAGAACTGGACCGTTTCAGCCTAGCGATTGACCATAAACGGCCAGAATTGACCAACAGCAGAGATGTTTTGTTCCATCAGGACAACGCTAGGCCACACACATCTGTAGTGACTCGCCAGAAACTCAGGGAGCTTGGTTGGGAAGTTTTAATGCATCCACCATATAATTCGTACCTGGCACCAAACGATTACCACCTTTTTCTCGCATTGCAAAACCTGAGTGATAAGAAATTGGGATCAAGAGAAGACTGTGAAAATCGATTACTAGAGTTTCTCGCCAATAGGGACTAAGACTTCTATGAGAGAGGCATTATGAAGCTACCTTTAAAATAGCAACAAAACGATGCATATTTAACCCAAATCGGAAAATCCGAAACATGTTAAATAAAGTCATTAATTTCAGGCAAAAATAATATATTTCTTTTCCCCCCACCTAATACATGTATTGTTTGATAGGCACTGGGAAGTTTGGTATTTAAATTAGATTTTTTTTACTGTCTACAATCGACAGTATTTTTAAATTTATATTTATATTTTTCACTTTCATGATTTTGACATCATTTTAATGACTTAAAAATATTTGAGGCGGATTACTTTTTCCTCGGTCTTTCTCATATAGCTCCACTAAAAATAATCCCAAGATATTTTTTATAAAAAAACTTGAGAATATCTCATGCTATTTGATCGACATCTTAACCTTACATTCTTAAGACTTTCCTCAGATTATAGAGTGTAGAAAATCTTAAGCAGATAATCGGTAGAAGATCTTAACACTATATTCTGAAATTTTCTTGAGCGTATAAGACTTACGTTTGCTGAAATCTTGATATATTCTAAAGAATTGTTTTTGGAATTATAGAAAAATAATACTAGGATTTATACGGTACTTAAAAGTGATTTCAGGAGACGAGGAACATTGAATTTCGATTCTTAAAATTTTCTTAAGAGGATATGTTAAGTCATTACATGAAATATATCAGATACAAAAAGTCATTGGAAATAATTTTTTTTATTAAAATACTAGAATTATTTCGTAAAAATTTAATAGTCTAACAATATACCTAGTTTTTCGCCAATAGGGACCAAGACTTCTATGAGAACATTATGAAGCTACCTTTAAAATCAAATTATACAACAAAACGATGCATATTTGACCCAAATCGAAAATCCGAAACATGTTAAATAAGTCATTAATTTCACGCAAAAATAATAGATTTCTTTTACCTAATACATGTAT
>CM063501.1:116571578-116636578 GCA_032207245.1 Pardosa pseudoannulata | reverse complement strand
ATTATATATATATATTATATATATATATATGTAATCCATTTTTTATAAAACTCCTTCACAAGGAGAAAGTTCAACAGCTAGCATTCATAAAGTACAAAGATGCAGTCGGGTCTCATATTCAAGAGAACTCAGAAGTCTAATTTAAAACTTTATTTCAGAGCGGCAACACGATACATCTGTCCTTCTGGACACTATATAATCAAAAGCCACAGAGTTCACTCTGCTCTCACACGAGTACACCCAAGAGCGCTGACAACAAGAATTTTCCCACAACAAAAACAGCTTAATAAGCGAATTGACTGCAATATCAGCAAAACGCGAAAACATGTTCCACCAACACCTGGGAAATTGCTGTATAGACAGAAAGTTTACAGTTTTATGACAGAAAGGAATGTTAAGTGGAAAATACTCCGTTGATTAAATCATTTAGAGGCTGATAAAGATATTTAGATGAATTAAAATAGGTGAGAGGAGGTTTTTGAAGAAATATTAAAGTTAAATAATTTTATATATATATATATATATATATATATATATATATATAAATTTATATATATATATATATAATGCTCAAAGTACACGGAGCAAATACTTAGACAGATAAGTAACATGAAATAAATCACTCATAATTTTAAGCCTAACATAAAACAGAAGAAAAAAATTTCATATGCAATTCAAAGTTCATGACGACTAAAACCAGAAAAAGAATATAAGGACAGAAATCAAGATGTTGCAGAAACGTCTGTTTTTCTGCATTAACTGTGAAATTCTATTGCTCTGTTATTATTATTATTATTATTTTTTTTTTGAGAAAAGGTGACTTGAAACTGTCTCAACAACGTGAGTTACCGCAATTCATGGCTTGGCGTATTATAGTGGACTTGAAGAAATGCAGAACATCGTTTATTGTCTAATATTGGACTGACCTATTGGGGTGGATGTTGTAACACTTACTCTACGATTAATGTTATTAAATTGTTCCGTTCAAAGTTGACCAATCAGCAACTAAATAAGTAATAAGAAGTTCAATTTCTAATTATCTACCTGATTATAAAACAATAGTTATTGTATTACAAATTCATTTACCTCGTAGTAGCGAAGAGTAAATAAAATGTTTTCATAAAAATGTAGAATGAATACTTTACGATATTTATCTTTTTTTAAAGTAAGCAAGAACTTCAGGTGCGGTTCCCAAGATTTTTAATGTGGGTAAATTTGACTTTTGCTGCAAAAAGTTTGGCCACCCCTGTGGTATTCAGTTCTTTATTCTGTCGACTAACTGTTGAGTGAAAAACTAAAAAAGATCTTCGCGTTCATGTTATTAGAGTTTCGAATCTATTATAAGACGATGATAACCCTAAATTGCACAAGTTAAACTTACTAAATTTTAGGAGTGTTCAAATTAATCCCTTTGTACCTGAATTCACTTTTATACGCACACTTTCCAAATTTGAAAAGCTACAAGCTCTTCATTTCTTAGAATTGATGCAAAATATGCTTTTATAGCCTCATCAATCTCGTCTTCAAAATGAATTAGTCAGTAGACGTAGGTAAGATATATTGTCATAGTGAAGCATGACACCCTTGTACCAACTTCAAGAATTTCTGGAAGAAACATACCAACACTTAGTACATACTATTTCTACCATAGCCGGTCAAATGATCGGACTTTATGTTTCCTGATTGAATGTATCAAATATGAATATCAGGAATAAAATAAGCAAATAAACTTTACCATCATTAAACAAAATTGTATATTGTCAATTTTTATGTATTACAATAACAAAGAATAAGAATTCTTAATTCGTTACCCATAGCATTTTTTGCATATTGTATCGTACTCAACTCTAAGTGAACTGGAAAAAGGATAGCGGAGGCCTACGTACAGACTACAGATCTTTATTAGAAAATACAATGTTGAAGTTATGATGATGAACAAACAAATGAAATGATAATCGTTGCAGGAAACAGATTCCTAATCGTTTGGAAAGAAAAAGGGGGGGACACTCTCAGTCGCTCGCCTCCGTTCTCGGCCGATGAGTTCACAGGAGACTCGATCGGTCAAAAATTCTCTCTCTGGGCCATGAACTCCGGTCTTTTATATCGTCGTCTGACCGCAAAATTTTCATCTCAGCTGATCAGACAGCTGGTTGATGACGTGGTGGGGAAACCGCGTGTAGACTCTAGCTGGACAGGTGCAAGGGAAGTTTGCAGTAATCGGGAGCAATCTCGCAGATCATTAATCGATGTCTCCGGACAAACCTTTGGAGAACAAAATAGGAAGTATTGCTGCTTCCCTTACAATATAGAGGATTTCTGTCGTGTGAAACTCTTTCTTCGGGATGCCATTGAAACTAACACTGGGAACACTTCGCCAGCATCCTAATGAATTTCTCAGACAGAATGATTGAGATGGTCCTCGGTGTTAACAATTCTCTATTTAGCATCCTATTCTGTTTGAAACAGCGTCCTTTCACTAGGTAAAGATGAGAGGAGTTCAAATGCTCACAAAATACACGTCTGCTATTTCTCCGTTACGCCGGGTTGTCTCACGGTCGTAGATAAATCTCTATCTGGAAATTTATTGTAACGAGAATTCGTCATAATATACATGACCGGGTATGGTATGTTCAGTATTAAAGCAGTAGGTCCCGGTCTTATTACCACTCGTGTAGCAAAATAGTAGACCGTAGAGCTCCAAACCAAATCTTAATAAAAAAATCTTTTAAAAATGTTATTTAAAAACAAAATGGAATTAATTCTGTCATATAAATAAACCTTAATTCTGGTATCAATTTTATTTCCATTACTTAAGTTTTTGCATCTCAAGAGAAATTTAATAAATATGTTACCTTTGAAGTTCTTATGTAAACGCATACGCCATGACTCAATGCGATTCATCTCTTATTTAAATGCATTTTGTTTATCAAATAAATAATATAGTTTTCATGTGAAGACAGCTAATATCTAAAAAAAATCACAGATACGTTTTTTTGTTTTTTAACTTCTTCAACTTGGAAGGTTTCAGGGTATCTCGCTTAATAATGGTCCTAGAGCGTTCGTACTTTAATTTCACTGAAATATATATTTTCCTATAAATCTCGCCAAGTAGTCGCCAAACATTGCCACAGCTGGAAATGCTGTTTTTAAAGTAAAATAGGTCTAAATGGCACGATTTTTGCTCAAAACTGAGTATTTCAGATCTGTTTCAGATATTTAAATACAAAACAAATATTTGCAATTTCTAACAATAATTTTATAGTGAAATTAACACATCGGACAATCAACCGTCTTTACTGTGCAATAGATCTGCATAGAATTGTCACTGTACAGCGAGCGAGTCATGCGATTTGGATACGAAGAGACTTATGATTGATCAGAAATTTTGGGAGGTAATAGTGAACCTTGATTATTTAAGGTAGCTCGATAACACACAGGCAGCAACTTAATTACTGCAGAAGCAATAAGATTCTCCTTTGAACCTGAAAAATGGAGCCATAAGACAAAAAATTAGCAATTATATTACCGTCAGTTTTGAGAGATGGGCATAAAGATATTTAAGTTGCAGAACACGCTTTCGTCTGACATTTTATGGTTGGAAAATTTGGTATTTAAGTGAGAAGGTAGAAAAAGAAGATTTTGGATAAATATTTTAAAGTGAGACAAAAAGATATAAAAATTGATTTCTGAAGTTTATATGTAAATGGAGCAAAAAGAAAATAATGTATTTGGGGACGAAAATCAATACAAAAATCGGCCGAATGATGGCTGAATGGTTAGGGTGCTGGCCTTTGGAACCAGAGTTCGTGGGTTCGAATCCTACTATGGCATGGATGTTCGTAGCCTTTCGGAATCGGCTTTAAGCAGTAGGTCCCGGTCTCATTAGCCCTCGGGTTGCAAGAAGTAGACCGTAGCACTCCAAAACCAAACTAATATAAAAATCATCTTTTTAAGTCTGGTAAAGTTGACAACTTCCGTTAAATCAGCCTCACTCTATAAAAGAAATCTAAATGATTTTCATAAAGTTTAACCTTTATTACTGATATAGGAAAAAAAATATTCTAAACAGAACCATTAATTTTATAGTTAATAAAAATTAGGCTACTTTAATGAAGACTTTTTAGTTCGAAAAGTACTATTACTAATTAAATGTTAACTACAGCCAACAATATATATTAAATTTTAAAAATAGCGGTTGAATAAAATCTTTCTAGTGGTATTTCTATAATTATTGCCTTCTATACAATAAAGAAGTTAATTATAAAACTACTTTTTCAAGTGATGAATATAATGTTTTCTTTTTGTAAGAAAAACTAGCTATAAAAATTTAAGTAGTAAAAATACCGGTTAAAAAGAAATTTAAACGTTAAATTTTGATTTTGTTTCTTCAACAATAGTTACGAGGAGCCTTAAGCAAAAAAGTTATTGGCTTCTTCTGAAGATGCACATTAAGAATGAAACACCTCGTTATTTTCTTGCTAAGTATACGGGATTGTTCTTTCATTCATATTTTTAATTTTCCTTATCGATTGACGGCTTTGTGCCGCATGTAAAATAAATCCCCTGGAGACTTCAAATGGCAAAAAGGAAATTTCGTTTATATTTTTTTACTCAAGACAGAAGATACGTGAATACATTATATAAAATTCGTTTATTAAAGGGAGTTAATATTTTAAAGAATGAATGGTAAATTACCATATCTTGACAGTTTCTTTTGTGTTCAAATTATACAAAAAAAGAGATTTCTGTCATTTGAATTGTACGACTTCTAAAATAAATTCTCGATAATAGATTTGTTCATCTTTTTCTAGAGCCTGCCTATGTTTGGTGCATTATTTTTTTCAAAAAGATTTGTACATATGTTTAAGAAAAATGCCTGTATTAAGAGTATTTTTTATAAAAATAAATTGTTCATCTCTTTAATGGGGCTACCTGAGTTAGGAGTACTTTTTTTAATCACTTTAAATTTTTCTTAAAATCAATTAAAATTTTAATTGATTGATTCTTTTTCATAATTTTTGTTTATAGACTTTATTTCAAGATCATAGTTTAATCATAGTTGGCCCGACAGCCCGTTGTGGGCCATCTTAAAAAGTTTTTCCCATCCTGCTCTGTTTTCTGCTTGGGACCTCCAATATTTAGAATTTTCTTATACATTGGTTCATTGATACCTGTAAAAATAATGTTACTTTAGCCTAGTGTTTGAGAAAAAATCTAAACTCATTAACCCTCTAAGCGGTTCGCACGTACAATTCCACTAAACCGATGATGTCTTCAATACTTACAATTTTCGACCTCTAAAAACGCTCCGAAAATGGATGTAATGTACATTTTTGCCAGTGCTTTCCCCAATGGAGTTTTGCGGTACGAGGGTCAGGTCGATTGTTTAGGAAATGCAACCCTCTTTGACTGACATTTATTGAGGGATGCACCTCTACCCCCTGAGGCACAAAAACGCTGATAGCTTTTCATTGCTTTGTAAATCTCTATTTCGAAGTATTTCGTTTGCGGTAACAGATGTATCTCTAATTGCACCACTTAAATATCTTGGATGACTTTCGTAAAAATATATAAACAAGTCTCTCAAAGAATATTTTTATTTGTACTTTTAGAATCCATTATTTCTTATGGGATGATCTTCGAGACTTGACGAGCTTAATGTGTATTAAAAATTAACAATCTATAATATCTATTTATAACCGGAAGTAAAGGGACAATAACCAGGGTGGGTTTCCCGTATTCCATTCTAGTCGACAAAGGGTGAAGGAAAACATCATAGCACTCTTTGGACACTGACACAGTAAGGCTTTAACGTATTTTTTGAGATTTTTTTCCTCAATGTGTTCCACTCGGAGGGTTAATAAACACGTGGACAAATAGATCTTGATTAAATGATTTTATACAATTAAATAAATGCCTAAGAAATACAACTGGAATCAACTTATCATTTGTAGATATCGAAGACTGCTCTCGAGTCGGCGCTGCCCTAAAAACAATATGGCGATGATTTTTCTCAAAGGGTCTATACCGCAAGCCCGGGATGCCAGCAGCGTTCACTTTCAACTCTACTCCGGTCACAACCTTGTCCTCTAAAAAAATCCGACTACCCCGCGGAGAAAAAACAGGGGTACATTTCCGAACGGAGGAAAAAAGTCAAACTAACGGGCTCTTTTATTGGTTGCGAGAAGTCCAAAATCTATTTCTAGTTCAAACCGGTCCTGTTCTGGTATGTCTTTGACGATGACTCACAGGAAGAGGTTAAAAAAAGCTGAAAGCTGTAACTTATAGTTACAATACCATGTTTTGTACATTGGTACATTCTCGTGCCACGGAAAGCAGAAACTAGATAGAATGGATTCCAACATGGTAAAACTAGGTATTT
Organism: Pardosa pseudoannulata; assembly: GCA_032207245.1. Lineage (NCBI taxonomy): Eukaryota > Metazoa > Arthropoda > Arachnida > Araneae > Lycosidae > Pardosa > Pardosa pseudoannulata. Next base: position 116,630,196 of record CM063501.1, on the reverse strand, counting down.
CCATTGAGATTTTGATGACTTAATGTGTAGAGCGGTGCTCTTATGTACCGGTGTGCGTTTGAATCCCACTACTGTCATAAATATTCGCAGTCTCTCGAAATCCACCTCAAAAAGTAGTTCCTGGTGTCATAGTCCTCATGTAGCAAAAAGGTAAACGAAACATTCCGAACCAATTTAAATCTATTGACATCTGAAGACCGAAAGTTTACCGTATTACAAGAATTCCTCTACTTTCGAAAAAAAGAATTAATAATAAAAAATCATTCGATAGTTCGGTAAATTCGTATTTAGCAACACAAATTATTAATTAAAAAAATTCACTCTAATCGAAAAGCACATATTTTATATGATTGAAATGAAATAAAATGAAATTTATCCAAAGATAATTACACCTAGATATTCCCTTCTCCTTTTCTAACGTTATTTAAGATCTCTCGTTGAAAAGGAAACCCCCCCTTTGATACCGAAAGTGATTTGATGGCTTATAATTAATGCGAGACTAGAATGTTTTTCAAGCTTCCATGGTTGCCCGGTAACGTAAACCTACCAAAACCGCAGATTACGAAGTAAATTTCTTCTGATGTTTAATATTATTCTGGATTACTATAAGAAATGCTGTCTTCACGTCTTACGTAAGACACTGCTACAAGTAGAAAAAAAAATGTATAAGCAAATAGATAAAAATCTAATGTGACCTACACATGACTTCCTTAAACGTTTATTACATAATATTTTTTATTTTATAAGATTCGTCATAGGAATTATCGTTTGCACATTTTTCAAAGCAGGTTTCGTATCTCAAGGTATCCATGTTAGCTGAGTACAGCTGCAGTCATCTGGGGAAACCTGCAGCGTTTATGTTCGTCATAATGAAACATTTCGCTGTACTGATATTTCGTTTTAAACAGACATTTTAAATGAACACTTTCTTCCTTCGGCATTCTAACGGTCAGCAATTAAACATTATTTATAACTAATAGTATTTTAGTTATGCCTTTCAGCTTTATATACGTTATATTGTAATTTTTCGTTATATACAGTAAGGATTGCAATCAGAAGGTACCTTATCCGAAGGTACCGAAGTTGAACCTGAGTTATAATTCTTTCAATTACAAGCCAAACGATGGCCGAATGGTTAGGGCACTGACCTTAAGAACCGGAGTTCGTGGGTTCGCTTCCCAATGGGGCATGGATGTTCGTAGCCGTTCGGAATCTGCTTTAAGCAGTAGGGACGGTCTCATTAGCCCTCATGTTGCAGAGTAGTAGACCGTAGTGCTCCCAACCAACCTAATTACAAAATATTGAACTACTACGACTAATCATCTTCGAGTTATGCAAGATGCATTTGCACATACTACGTACAGACGTAAAGCGTAAACTAGTCCTTGCGGGATTAGGAATGGTGAAACTAGTTGTTATAAATTTGAAAAATAAAGTTTCCTTGTACGCACATACAGACATAATTATGAAATTGATAAAAATTCAGCTAAACACGGTTAAAATAAGTATTTTATTTGAAATCTGATCATTAAAATTTTTTTATTACAATACTTCCCTTATTTTGAACAAGAAGTAAAAGTGAAGAAAAAAATAAAGATTTTGCTCAAAATTTGTGTGCAACACATTTCCGAAAGTCTTATTTTAATACAATTATTAAAATCGGATTAATATTAATTGGCATTCAGAGAAATGGGCAAACAGTAAAATACCTATTGTCTAAATAGAATAACTTTTAAAATAATTTTAGATAACCTAGAATACCTAGTTACCTAGTTTCTAGAGTACCTAGAATAACCAAGTTTTCAGTTTAATTTGAGTTTGTTTCTTTAATTTTTATAAACTTGATGCAGTAAGTAGCATAGAGTTACACAGCGCAAGCAAATTATTAATTTTAAAATTTCATTGAAGAGCCTCAAAATGTTACGAAGTATCAAATATATTCAAGTAAGATAAAATTCAAGTATGATAATGAAATGAAAGTTAGCCAAAGAAAATGAATGGCTAGAAATGCTCTTCTTTCTCCAAACCAAATCCAGCGAGACTTTCTCTCGTTGAAAACGAAACCTCCCTTTTAATACCGAAAGCGATTTGAAATATAAATTTGCGCGAGACCACAGCCGAGAGTTTTTCAAGCTTCCTTGGTTGCTTGGCAACGCAAATCTACCCAAACCGCAGATAACGATGTTAATTCCTCCTAGTTCTTCATTCTTCTAGATTACATTGAGAACATGCGGGCTTTGCGTCTTACGTAAGGATTGTTTTAGTAGAAGAATATTTAAGGCTGTCGTTTTGTGTTAGGTCGTGTGCGATGCTCAAAAATTTTACTTTGATATTGTTGTTATACCAAGGTATTGCTCTCTATTGAACTTGAATGAAGCTTCCAGATGTGCCTTATGTCTATAAATGTAAAATTTGTTTGTAAATACACATTCCGGTAACATTAATGTAGCCAATTCCTACTTTTGATGTTTTTTATTTCGATTTTATGAAGAACTTCTTGACGAAGTGTGTGGAGAATTTAAACCACGAGTGACGAATGCATTTTCTCACACAACCTCATAAAAACAACTCATCAGTGCATTAAGTAGAGTAACCCAAGATTAAAGAAAAGTAGAAATTGGTTCACCAAAAGAGTTGAGAATGATATGTAAATTTCCCCCACTCATGAACATTATATATACAAGGGTTCGAACTTTAATAGTGACAACTATTTGTTTACATGGAATTCAAAAGTGATTCATGTCCCCATGTTTTACAGTTATTCAATATAGTCGTACGCATTGTGTATAAACCGTTTCCAACCATGTGGATGTCGCAGAAACCTGTAGCAGCGCCTGTTCTATTGATAGTTCGAATGCACCGGTCTATTGACAAAAGAATCTCTGGAACAGTTCTGAGGCGAATGCCAGAAAGTGGTTCCTTCATCTCAGTAATTAAGACAAGGTCGCAAGGGCTTAGACTTTAAGAGTAAGTGTTGCGTAGCTCTCGTTTATATTTGTGTATTAACCTGTGATCAAATGTATAGTGTTATTTATTTTGGTTTGCATTGTATAAAAATATTTTAGTACTAAATTCAACCACAGGTTCTGAGAAACTACAGACATAAAATATGAAAATAAACTAAAAGCTGAATTAAAAGTATCTGAACATTGGTTAGGGTGCTGACCTTCGGTACCGGAGTTCGTGGGTTCGTATCCAACAGTGGCATGGATGTTCATAGCCGTTCAGAATCGGTTTTAAGCTGTAGGTTCCGGTCTCATTAGCCCTCGTGTTGCAAAAAGTAGACCGTAGCGCTCCAAACCAAACCAAACCAAACTAACCATTCTGCCATCGTTCCGCCCGATGGTTGCCGAATACAAACACATTTTTTAAACAGTTTTCCAAAACTGAATGATTATTTTACAAACAATACCAGAAAGATTCCACTAAACATTAATATAGAAAATTATGATAGATATGAGCTGTTAAATGAAACAGTTATTTTCTGATTATAGGCAAAATATATATATTTTTATGCTACTGCAATTTCCTAGTCATTTCTACAGATCAAAATATACTAAAATGTAATATGAATGAATATCTTTAACACATTCTCTGCCTATCACGCGCCAGGGCTTGATCAACATAATGGAAAGTACAGTTATGATAGTGAGTTTGCAGCGAATGTGTGAAAATTGCTAAATGTGTAGGCAATTTGTTGCACAGTTACCACTTTTGTATTATGAAAATTAACCATTAACTTGCATGCTCGAGTCAACTCAAGCGCACTAAACTGGCCAAACTGTGCAGACTCGAGAGAATTTGAGCGGAGTTGTACTTTATGTTGCTATACTTTTTTCACACTAGAATGCAATCGAGATTTGAAAATAAAAATGTGAAAGCAAAAAAAGAAAAAAACTAATTGTTTTATTGATATTTATTATTTACATGGGATTGTAAGCTATAACTTATTCAAGTATAAAATATATATATATATATATGTTTTTCTACTTACCACTTACGACTTATCACTTATCCTTGTGAACCACTTTCCAACAGCGTATTCATATTCGGATTCTGATTTGCTCATTTTTCAATATATATTTTACAAAAATATAATGTAAAATAAAATATAATTGTTAACTATTTTATTACTAAGCTCTGGTTGTAAAGACATCCTTGACTCGAGGCTTCACTTTATATACTTTATTCTTAAGATATGAAACATAAGGGTTTCATATTTGATACCTACGCATCAATTTATGACACAATATACTGTAAATTGGTAGATTGCCTACTAATTCAACAATATACACTTAATAACAACATTCTAAAAATTAGAAATGATACCAATTGTGTAAATATCCAATGTACTCAAAATTTGACCATTTTTGTATTTTTGTAATTTTCTTGGCAAGACAGCGTTCTAAGTTATGTTTTTTACATTAAAAAAATTGATTTTTTTTGGCCGGCCTTTTTCAAAAAAAAACTCTGCATTAAGGGTTTAACAATAAAAAAGACTAATGACATGTACTAAAAATGTACTAGTAAAAAAATTGGAGAAAACGAATGGTCACCTATAACGCCTCGTGCGTCCCCGGCTGCACTTTCAGATGTCTGCACGCCTAGTTTCTATACCTGCTCGCCTATGGTTACTGGAGCAGGTATCTTGGGTTCGATTAAAGCCTATTTTGCGGACGATGAAGCACAGCAGTGACAAAACTCCGGATTAAACATTTATTATTGAGAAGATTTGTTAAAACATATGTACACTGCAAATCATACTCAAAACAGGGCCGAAATAAGACCGAGGAAAAAACAAATGGTGCCTTATTAGGTAAAAGTCCCTTATTAGTGTTCTCATTTCCTTGAGTACATTAAATGTAGCTGAATAAATAACAGACAGTATTATTTCACATGTGATTGTGGTGAATACACTTATAAATAAATTACAAATTTAAGAACAAAGAAATGAAATTTTTGATTGTTTAATATATCGATATTAAGCTGAATAATTAAATTAATAATTTAAAATTTTTACTCCAATTAATTTAAAAGCATTTTTGTAAGTCCGAAATATAATTAAAAGAAAGTTATACGAAGGTTTAAAATCGGCTGTAAATTCTGTTATACTCTCAAAATCAAATAATGCAAGACTTACCCTTATTGAAAGAGGAAACCCCGTTGAATCCCGAGAGTGATATATATGACATCATTTGTGGGAATGAGAGTCGAATATTTTTTCATGCTTCCTTGGTTATATAGCAACACAAATCTACCAAAATCACAGTTAACGAAGTGAATTTTTCTGGTTCTTCAGCATTCTCCCGGATTACTTTGAAGATATGCGGGTTTTGCGTCTTACGTAAGCATTATTTCATGTAGAAAAATAATTAAGCCGTGTACGTTGCTTTTAGTAAAAATTTTACTTTGTTACTGTTTTTAAGCCCATATATTAGGTTGGGGAAAAAGAAATCCATTATTTTTTTCGGTAGATGGTTATAGTGATCGATATCTTGTAAAGTTTCGATCGAACAATTTCAAATTTATGCTCGTTGTCAAGGTGACATTTCACTCTAAAAAAATTTGTTTACTGTTTTTTGTTTGGTCCACTCAGTTGTGAGTTACAGGGTGTTATAAATGGAAGTCAACAAAGAGAAAATTCGGTACCTTTTACAGTTTTTCTTTGATAAAATCGAAAATGCAAGCCAGGCTGCTGAAATTGTGTATGGTGTTTATGGTGCCGATACAATAACAGCTAATTACGTGCAATTTCGGTTTCGCCGATTCCGTTTAAGCATTTTTGATGTTAAAGATGCACATCGCACAGGCAGGCCCGTCGTCGAAAATGTCACAGAAATTATCGAAGTTGACCAGCATGTTAGTAATCGTAGCATCGCCCAGGAGCTAATGATCGACCATAAAAGAGTTTTAAACCATTTGCACAAAGTTGGATTAAAAAAGAAGCTCGATGTTTGGGTGCCACACCAATTAACACAAAAAACAGGATGGATCGAATTTCCGTCTGCGAAGCCTTGGCCAAACGGTATGAAATCTGCTCACTTCTTAAACAGATGGTGAATGGGGATGAGAAATGGGTCCAATGCGACAATATTGGGCGAAACGTTTATGGGTCAAAGTGCTTTGAAGCAACTCAAACCGTAGCCAAACCAGGACTAACGGCTAGGAAGGTTCTACTGTGTATTTGGTGGGACTGGTTTTGAATAATCTATTATGAGTTGCTTCCGTATGTCCAAACACTAAATTCAAATCTCTACTGTCAACAACTGGACCGTTTGAAGCTAGCGATTCACCAGAATTGAAAAACAGAAGAGTTGTTGTGTTCCATCAAGACAACGCCAGGCCACACACGTCTGTAGTGACTCATCAGAAACCCAAGGAGCTTGGTTGGGAAGTTTTAATGCATCTACCATGTAGTCCGAACCTTACACCAAGCGATTACCACCTTTTTCTTGAATTTTAAAAATTTTAAAACTTCCTGAATGATAATAAATTGGGATCAAGAGAAGATTGTGAAAATCGATTACTAGAGTTTTTCGCCAGTAATGACTAAGGTTTCTATGAGAGAGGTATTATGAAGCTACTTTAAAGATGACACCAAATTATACAACAAAATGGTGCATATTTGACACAAATCGGAGAATTCGAAACATGTTAAATGAAGGCATTGATTTCATGCAAAAATAATGGATTTCTTTTTCCCTAACCTAATATAAGGGCATTGTTAGTAATTAACTCAAATGTAGATTCGACGGATACCTTATGTTTGCAAATATAGAACTTGTTAATATATAAAGTGGAAACTGAATTATACGAAGCCAAGGCATATTTTTTGTATAAGTGAAATAGATCGTGTATGTGAATATTGATAATAGTTGTATCTGCTTATAAAAACATTAAAACACTGTAATGTTGTTTTTCTGATTTTTCAGCAAATAAGGGTAGTTTAAAGTTAAAAATGATAATTATATTAATCTGTGTAACAGTAACAACAAAACTAACATTTTGTTTACATTAAACACAGAAAATTTCTCTATTCATTAAGCACATGCAACGAAATTCTTTTTTATAAAGTACTCTTAAACTAAATTAATATTAAACGTTCAGAGAAAAGGAAAAAGCTATCTTCACCTTTTAAGAAAAAGGACAAAAACCGTACGAATATATTAATATGAAAAGGACAAATCTGTTGATTAAAATTGTATTTTCTTTTCGTGTAACTAAATAAATTTCATGTTCGAAAACCTATGTACAGAATCGAACATTCTTTCATATCAGTGAATCCTTCGTATATCTGAATTTTTGTATAAATGTCGTCTAATAGTTTATTACTTACGCCTTATGGGAGTTTTATATATATATATATATATATATATATATATATATATATATATATATATATATATATATATATATATATACAAACACATAATTACCGATGCCTGAAGATGACCGAATAGAAGTGTGATCCCCACACCCACACCCCACACACGTTCAAGGGTTTCAATCCCTCTGCGGGCAAGGATGTTAGAAGCCGTTCGGAATCGGCTTTAAGCAGTAGGTCTGATTATCCCTGATTAGCAAAAGAGTTTACCGTAGCGTTCTAAACCAAACCAAACCAAACCAAACCTAGTTTCTGACGAAACAATTCAAAAATTCATTCATATGGAAATGAGATAAATAATATTTTATCATTCGATATATTGGTATTAAGTAACACAAATTAATTAAAAAATTAAAAATTTCACTCCCATTGTTTTCAAATGTACGAATTATGTGAGCTCAAAATGTAATAAAAGAAAGTAATCCAAAGATATTAAACGGTTGGTAATTCTCTGATTCTCTCCAAATAAACTCCTGCTAAATATTTTCTAAATGAAAGAAGAAACCCTGTTCTTCCCACTTTCAAGAACAATCCCAAGAAAAACTCAGTAAGGAAAAGGAATAAGTCGATAGGAGGATGTAAATATGCTCGGAAAGTCTGTTCGCAAAAAGTACTAGTTGCCTTCGTATAGCTGAATAAAAATTAAGCTCAAAAACTTACGTTGGAATCAAATATTCCATCGTAAATCGAATTATTTTTCCTAACAGAATAGGTCTAAAGAGAATTTTGAATAGAAACAAGTAGTTCGTATTGCCGAGTATATCGTATAACTGAGTTTCGAGTGCATGTGTGTGTGTGTATTTATATTTTAAACATAACTAATTATAATTGTATTTGTAATCTAAAGTAGATTTCCGGGAATTCTATCACTAAAATTACAACTTTTGGCGAAATTCCTTTGTTTCTCCTTTAACTGCGATAACCTTTTGCAACTTCTGAAACACTACAGTGATTTTTTCTACTTAGCTCTATTATTTTTAATCTAATATCTTTCCGTAACACGAGCATGACCTACGTGATTAATCTAAACATCATAATAGACTGGCTTCCTGCGTTCTCTTATTACTATAAAATCAAATGTTAAAAATCTTGGCGACAGAGTGCTAAAGTCAAGTTGTCTCAATAAAATCTATATTTTTATTTTTAACACGTTTTCTTTGAGAGAGACTAATGACTATCTAAGTTTGTAGTGGTTAAAAAACACCCATTATGCATATACACATGTATAAGTATATATTTACCTACAAACACCTAACTACGAGAGACAAAACATTGCAAAGCATTCCTTCATGCATGAGATTTATGAATATATAAAAAATTTAAAACAAAATAATATATAATATTTGATTGTTCTATATATTAATATTAAGCAACACTAATCAATAATTTAAAAATTCTACTCCACTTGCTTTTAAAAACACTGATTATGTTTGTTCAAAATGTAATAAAAGAAAGTTATCTAAGGATATTAAACGGTTAGGAATTCTCTTATATTCTCCAAATCAACTCTTCCTATACCGTCTCTGAATGAAGAGGAAACCCCAGCATAATTTCGAAAGTGATTTGATGACTTAATTTGAAGAAATGAGAAAGGAGAGACTAATGTTTTTCATGCTTCCTTGGTTGCCCGGCAACTTGAATCTACCAAAACCGCAGATAACGAAGTAAATTTCTTCTGACTATTCAGCATTCTCTTAGATTTCCGTAAGAACATAGGGGTTTGCATCTTACGTAAGACATTGTTCAGGTAGAAAAAATATAAAGGCTGTATATGTATAAACTGCTGATGTTTTTGTCGGGTAATGTGTACTCGAATGCCTTATTTTGAAATCCTTATTATGGGAAGATTAGGACTTTGTTTCACGACAACTTCAAATTTCAAAATATTTTCTCAAATGTTAAAATGTAGCACGATGGGTCATAAAGTCTTGTAAAATAACATTTAAAATGAATGATAACATAAAATTTAGTGTCAATTTTCTCTCAAAATATAGTAATCTCCAACTAAACTCCTCGGTGAAACAGACCCTAGGGGTCTAGGGTCAATATCCGTTTCCGAGACCAAGGGCCCTGGTCTCGGAACATTTTCTGGTTAGGTGGTCAGTCTTAAGTGGAACCCCCTAGATTTAGCTCCCAAGCATGCTTGATCCTGAGTTTATCTATCCACTGAAGGGATGAAAGACTGAGTCAACATTGCTCTGTCCGAAATATACTATTAATATTATATAAATATTTTAAATTACTTCCCAGAAAAATCATCTTTACGTAAAGAATTTGCCACTGCTTCTGGTAGAAAGCTCCGTTTGGTGTGTCCAAGTTTTCCCTTTTTTCAGCTAAAAAAAATCCAAATTTTCTTTCGGTAATAATTATAAACATCTGTTAGCCTTCGGGTAGCAAAATAGTAGACTGTAGCTCTCCCAACCAAACCTAACCATACACGTCTGGTCAAGAAATACAAGTTTAATTGAAAAGTAAACTTGGAGTTCCCGTTTGATACAAATTCTACTATTTAATATCAGCAAATTGGATTCAGGGGAGTAGGATAGTAAAAAGTGGACAAAACCGTTTTTTCAAGCTATCTGTATTAACACTAAACATACCATACAACGGGTCAAATGACCCATAAGGTTTATGTAAAAAATGCGATGGGGAATGAATTAAAAATTCTTATTCTTTGTCTTTGCAATACATAAAAATTGACAATATACAATTTTGTTTAATTATAATAAAGTTTATTTGTCTATTTCCTTCCAATTTTCATATTTCATACATTTATAATCAGAAAAAATAAAGTCGGGTCATTTGACCGGCTATGGTAGAAATAGGTATGTATTAAGTGTTGGTATGTTTAGTGTTAATGACGTTAATTTTGTTACGTTGAAACATTATTTAATTTAAAGTTCTTATTTAGAATTTTTTTATCCTAATAGATATGAGATTTGATTTAACACTTGACATACAATGATGAGTTTTGATCGGGATTAAGTTCCTGTGCTACTGTAGACTTCTTCGAGTCTAAGTCGTCAATAGTTCTTTGCGTCGGACGCTGTGCAGCCTATAATATTGTTAGATTACTTAGTTGTTTCACCTTTGGCTCGATTCTGCTTTGTTTATAATGTTCAAAATGACAACCCACTTTCTCAACAAGGTCAATAACAGAGTGGCATCCCCAAGCCAGTAATCCAGAAAGCAGCATATTGAAAGCAGTATTCAGTGATCTCGCACGAAAGATGTCATGCTAGGGAATATTTGAGACCGATAGCCTCAAATGACATTACGACATTTAACAGAAATGAAAACATTTTAGTTAATTAATCTCTTGACTGTGACGCCCGAACTCAGTTCGGGTAACGCAAATGCGTCAATTTCGGAATGCCCGACCAGAGTTCACCGAACGACATAAAATATGAAAATAAACTAAAAGTTAAATTAAAAGCATCTGAAACCAGCTTAAAATAAAAAAGTAAATTTATTATAATGATATATAAACATCTATGTACACACAAACTGATTCTAGCTTCATAAAATATGCTTTATCAACAGTTTCAAAATTAGGTGCCACTCTACACTTTAGTTCGGACAATAATTTTTCATCACTTAAGTAAATATGTAAATATACGAGAGAGGACCTAATCTCAATTTCAAACATATGTAAAAGGGTGTACCTTTATGAGTTAATAAGGTGTGCCTGGAACACTGTTGGTTAAGGGCTGATCAGGATTGGGTATGTATGGATCTTCCGTCGGTCTGGTCACGGGCTTCCTTCTGAGTGTTTGGGATGCGGTCGTAATATTTGATACAGGAACACTTCCCGTCAGACCTGTCTCCTCGACTGGACTCCCGAACACCTTCCGTCGGACTTGTCTCCTCCACTGGACTCCCGAATACCTTCCTTCTTTTTTAGATTTTTCTTATTTTATCAATTTCATCCTTGTCTCCTCTTCCTTCTTATGGTCCAATCGGGATAGTTGTAAAAATTTAATTGGTCTGCTTAAACCCCGCCTTGAGACCGTCAACGTGGAAAACCTTATCCCTTCTAATTGGGCACTGTCCCTTTGTGACTCATAAATAACTCCACAAAGGTACATTCTTATTTAGTGTCAAGTACGGAGACGGGATTCTAATCTGGGACTGGGGTCAGAACCCCGCCCTAGACTACCGTACAAGACAACAATATCTGTAGAATATAATTTTATGGTCCTCTATCTTTTACAAAAGATGTGATGAGGTCAGATTTAGATCCCGAGCATTTTACTTCTTGTATGAATGAATCAATTATATCACTGATCTAAATCGCCTCATCACATAGAGCACTGTACTTCGGTACAGGAGTTCGTGGGTTGGAATCCGACTGTGGCATGGATGTTCTTAGCCGGTCGGAATCTCTTTTAAGTTATAGATCCCGATCTTATTAGCCCTCGTGTTGCAAAAAAAATGTTGTCTTGTGCCACTTGATCAAACAGAGCACGATTGAGCCATACGCTACTCGTATTAAGGCAAAGGGCTACGCCTTTCGTTTCAACGAGCACCTCAAGGGTCAAACTACGAATTTTTGCTCAAGTGGGTCCTCGTAATTCTAAAGGAGGGACCAAGCCGAAGACCTCTAGGCTTGCTACCTGCAGAGGTATTGATTGACAACCTGGAGGACATTGTGTCCACGAACATGTTTTACATGTGCCCCAGTCACTTTTAACGAACACGGCGTATCTTAGGTCTTCTCGGGCTCCGAACCCACAGCGTTCCAGTTACAAGAGTGTTGCCTTTGCCGACTGAGCTGCAGGCCTCCCAAAAAAAGTAGACCTTAATGATCCAAAACTAAATGAAACCAACTTGAGTTCGGGAGAAGAAAATCGGTGTTTCAAATCCGTCAAGCCTAAATTCGTTCTAGGCGTAATATGTAATTTACCATTTTTCCAATAGATGATCATATTTTCCCGTCAGAAGTTCGGCGTTTTGCTCTATTTGTTGAATACTGTAAATGATTTATTAAATTCAAAGGAATCTGGGGCATATGGAATTCATGGCAGTTGATATAAATAATAATATTGTTGTATTAGTTAATTATATTTAACCTGAAAATGAAGTCGATTTATTTTTCTAAAATTTGAGCAAAAATTACTCTAATCTATTAACATTTTCCATATATGTGAGAATATTGAATATAGTAGTTATTTCGTTTAAATTTTTTAAATAATGCACTTCTAACATTTTGATGATAATAACGAACAAAATGAAAAAAATAGTTTTCATTCTTAGCACATTTTTAAACATATTCCACAAGCGAGAGATTAAATTATATATAGCATTCCAAATCGCAATATAAAATGTTCTCTTTCTCAGATTTAACAAAGCTGTTTAGTTGAGCCAAATCAAATATCCTTTTTCAGACGCACCAAATTCCATTTTATTTGTAAGTTAAAGAGTTAAATAAAGCATAGGTTTCAAATATTTCAAACTCTTGTTCCTTAATCCCAAACTATAATATTTACGAAACTGGCATCAATATAATACCCTATCTATATGAGGCTCTGAGGAAATTAAATTGTAATGGGGTACGTTATATTAAAATTGGAGTCACATATATTATAATTCCTTCATTTATTCTGTTAGTTCAATGTAACTTGTAAAAAATAGAATGCTCTCACAATTTTCTTTTTAAGTAAAGAATAAAAAATAAACCCACAGTTCAAAAACATTATTAAAAAATCTTTTTGATGTATATATAATCATGCCAAATCATGTCGCCATATTGTTTTCGGTTATTTTGTAACATCCACTGCCACCTGCCTCTGTTGATTAGGGTTGAAACTGTATGCTTACCTACACTGAATATCAGAGCTTTCCGATGCAAGACGGAACTGTACTGCGAAGTATCAAAGTCACATGCGTTGTTTTAACTCTGCTATCAAGTGGAAAGTGGCACTTTAATACCATAATATCTTACCTTTAAAAACTCTGTACGACTAACAATGTAAGTTATTTCTTATGATTCTATACATTTATGCACATAATTAGAAAAATCTTATTATTATTGCTTGTTTTTTCTGAGCTTTATGACATACTAACCCAAAAAGTATGTCAAAGGGTAGTGTAAAAGTAAATCAAAGGGTAGGTGCGTTATATAAAGAAAAGTAATTTTTGATTTGTATTTTTCAGTCTATTGTGTTTATTGAGTTTTTTCAAATGCAATAGCTTGGATATTGCTCTTTCTTTAGTTGTCCTATTTGTTGGGAAATTAAAAAAATATATGTGTCTTCCTTACAATATGACCCCATTATGAGTTAATGATTTTCATCCGATCTGTTTAACTTTCAGTCGGATTTTAAACCGTGACTGAAAACCATATGTATATTTCTTACCGCATGTGTATATTTAAACCTGTTCAGCTTTGTTGGCTGGGAGCACTTCTAGCTAACACTGCAGGTGAATAGCTTGTCTAATTTACGTGTTATTTTATGCTATAAGTCAATGCATGTATAATTTACATTAATAAAATTTTAACTAAAAGCATTCGAAGTGGAAGTGTTATGAAATCGGAATACTTCATCAATCCTCTGACACCTCTGCAAATTTAGAAGTGTTGGAAAATTACACAAGACTTGACTAATTTTCCATCACTATCGAATAATTAATTCTCACAACAAAAGTATTTAGGAGACACTTACATCGTTTTGGTTAAGTTAGTATATAAGTCGGATTGAACTTAAAAAACTTTTCGGTTAAACTGATTGTCTTACAACACAAATACCATTGTTCGATCTCAAAGGGGAAGCACAGTAAAGATATAATACCTTATATTTGAACTAAAACATATATTATGTACACCAATTATTTACAGATATTATTTCTGGATTAATGTATATAACATTCATTACCGGACATTCATCAATGTCCAACAATTCATTACAATTTTCTTTTTGTTTTTATACGTTATTCCTTAATCAAAAGATTCTGAGAACCAAGGTAATAATTATGAGTATTATTAAGTTTACCTCCAGTAATTACAGGGGAGCAGGCTGGGGCTATCAACTGGCTTAATGTCGGTGCGAACGTCAGGAAATCGGCACGTGCGTGAGGACACGGGATTTCGATGTCCAGCAACTATTGAATCCCGACTTCGACTGCTTTCCCAACTTTTTTTAACAACTTTTCACCTCGGTTCAACGCCCCCTTTTTTTCTCTGTCCCAATAATTTATTGGTGAAATTTTCCCACATCTGCACCCCCTTCGGCCATGCAGGTGGGCTCATTAAAATGGCCCCTTTTGTGAAAGTTGACATTACTTAACCTCTACCCCCATAGCTTACGGCCACATCCCTGTCTGGACTTGACCGTTACACTTGGGCCACCCGGTGAGCTATATCTGCTCCTCAGGGATCCCCACTAAAACTCAAAGTCAACAGCTGCACCTAAATTCTTCTTGGAAATTTAGGCCACAGCTGTGTATGTACGTGCTGACTATCATGAGAAAGTACATCGGTACACTGATAATAATTTTTAGGACATCAGACAAGCATTATGCTGTAATCGGGTATTGACATCCACCGATTAAAAAACCACACACGAACATGATTTGGTAATCTGAAAAGGAAATTACATTCCGGGAGCGAGGAATTCCATAAACTTATAAAAATAATTATTGATTAGTCCTCCACGACTTGTTTTGTCCAAAAGTGTATCTATTTCGTTAGGTCACATGTTTCTGAATACTTATAAAATTATTCAAAAACTTGGTGGACATTTAAGTGGCTGTCCACAAATTTCGGAGGGGGGTCATTGCATTAGTTTGACAAGGATCAGAGGGGTCACACAGAAGAGGGATATCACACATTTTGGTTAAAATAAAAAAGAAATTAAAATTAGCAGATTCAAGTTATTTTAAACTTACTAATTTGAAGGCACTTTTTAGTCGGGACCGAATTAATGTTCATATGAAATAAGATCATTCCCCTTTAATTAAAACTAATATTGGGGCCTTTTTTAAAAAAAAATTCAACATCTTTTAGAATAGATTGTGCTCATGAAGTGCAGATAAGTGTTAAAGAAATATATATTAAATTTCATTTAAAATTCCAAAATATTATAGTTTTATGGCTGTATTATAGCTGTATTATATTAATATTTCATTATTATTTTATATTAATTTTGTTTTTGTTAAATCCTTTACTCTTATTTCATACCATATGAGTATACTTTAGTATTTTTATAATTACATAATTATAGTTGTATTTACAGTTGTCATTAAAACACATTAAAATTTATAATCAAATTTAAAATCCGATCTACATTGCCGTGCTTTGTTTCCGTAAGTATATGTTAGTGTAATATTAATTAGTAATGTGACAAAAGGGGTATGGACTATGTTGAATGGTGGAAATTTTTGACAAAGGGGAGGGGGGAGGTTTCCAAAATATTGAAAAAACATAATTTATGGTCAGCCTATACAAGACGTTTCAACTTTTATAAAACCATAAAATAATTAGTCTTCATTTAATAAAACGAAATTAAATAATGTTTAATAAATAAATTTTTAGAAATAAGAATAATGTAATCTATTATGGTCTATACGAAAACTTAATTTAGGATTTAAGTGGAATATAATTAACCTACAATTAAAATTGCTGAGATCTGGAAAATGCATTCTATAAAATGAAATCATAGTATAGAAAACTTTTAGCTATAAGAAAATTGAAAAATTCATAATTTTTTTAAAAAAGGTAGCATTAGATTAAAATTATATCTAATTAGTCATTAAAATAAACTAACTAATTATTAATTCCCCGCTATGATATTAATTCATTCTATAGGTAATACAAATATATACATACGACAAGAAATTTAGTGTTATCAATCGAGTACAAAGTTTCAAATCTTACGATAATGATATAACATAATTTTAATTTCTATAACAATTGTTCTATATTTTGTACTGCTCTTAATTAACCCCTTAACGTGCATTCTCGAGTTAACTCGAGCGAGCTAAACTATCCAAACTGTGCACACTCGAGACAATTCGAGCGGCTTTGTATTTTATGTTGCTATAATTTTCACACTCGAATGGAATCGAGAATTTAAAATAGCAATGTAAAAGAAAAAAAAACAATCGTTTTATTGATATTTATCATTTACATGGGATTGTAAGCTATATCACTTACTTATTCAAGTATAAATTTTATTTTTCTAAATTCAATGTTCTAAATTGTGTTTTTTTTTTACATTAAAAAATTGATTTTTTTGCTTGCCTGTTAAAAAAAACTGTGCATTAAAGGGTTAAAAAGAAGAATTTCATAACATATGAAATAAGCCTAGAGTATCTCAAATGTTTTTGTACATTTTTATTACGTATTTAGAGATTTATGGTAGGTTAAAGTAGACACAATCAGCGTACATCGATTCGTTTTAGTGTTGTTTGGTTGGTTTGGAATGTTACGGTCTAATTTTTTTGCTATACGAGAGCTAACGAGGCGAGGACTTACTGCTTAAAGCAGATTCCAAATGGTTACGAATATCCATGCCAGAAGCGTGATTAAAATCTGGTACTAAAGAGCATTCCATTTGTCATTTGGTAATCTTTCAACCAATTTCCTGCCAGAGGTATGAGAGTAAAATTAAAGATAAATGCCTTCATTTTTGTTTTATTATTGCAAATGGGAAAAAAATTCAATTGATATTTTTTTATTTCATTCATTTATCTTGAAGGTATTCAAAACTGTATGTCATATTTTCGGACACAAAGTTTATTTGTTTAAAGATAGACATAAAAATTCCTCCAAATGGATTTTGTTAACAAAAGAAAAAGAAAGACAAACTATTTTTTATTATTTGGCAATCTCATTTCATTCATCCATTGTTTTCAGTTCCAAGCAGAATTTGTGACACAAGTGACAAAAAAAGCCATTTCTCGCAAACCTGTCACGCGCTGAAAAATAAACAAGGATCGAAATTTGTCGAATTCCATTTCAGAGGAAATTCTAGAAAGTAGCGAAATTTAATGTGTGAGCTTTATCGGCCGCTTCTTTTTAGTTTACATTTCCACCCCCCACACCCTCCTTTTGCCCAGCTCGCGTTTTCGTTTTGAAAGACCGTTTCTTTGAGAGAAGAAAACACACAAATACAAACATGATCGTCGCTTTTTAGCGACCGTCCCCGATTTCAAAATCAGGACCACCAATGAATAATTAAAAGGATTCCTTTTTAGAGCTTGAACTGAATTTTGAAACCACGGTGGCCGCCTCGAAGGAAACTTCTTTGAACATACATTACCTTTTTTTAGATTTTTATAAATGAAAAGAAAAGTTTATTTCAGTCGTAACTGAAGCCCTATTCTTTTAGGAGAACATATACAAGTATAAATTCGAATAAAAGTTGGAATGCCTTTTTCTTTAATGGGAATGGATCACTTTATTAGCATTTAATACAGGGGTAGGCAACGTGGCGCCCCCGATGTATTTTTAATGCGCCCTCGCTGGACTAATGTAAATGTATGATAACCAGAGCGATTTACTTACTTTTGTCAAACAGCGATATACAGCAAGTAGTCAGTTGAGTTTAGGATTGTGCATAGATTAGCAGTTTGCTAACCTTGAGCGTATCTAATAACACACACGTATTTTTTGTTAGTGTGTGATCGTATTTCGAATAGACCATGCGTAGACCATGCATTTAAAACTACCAAGTAATCTGAAATAATTTTTTTCTTTCAAAACCCTTCATGGATAAATGTAAAAGAAAAAGAACATATTATTTTAACGATGAATGGGAACATCTATATTGTTTCGTTGATTACAAAGGGAAGTGTATTTGTTTGTTGTGTAATAATAGTGTTGCGGTTCCCAAGAAAAGTAATATTGAACGACATTTTAAGACCGTTCATACCAATTTGGATAGTGACTATCCAAAGAATTCTGAAATTAGAAAGAAGAATTATTTCTTTAAAATCTGCAATAACTAACCAGCAAAGTTTTTTTACTAAACCACTGCAACAACATAAAGCAGCAACGATCGCGTCACATAAAATATCGCATTTGCTAGCTAAGAATAAAAATCCATTTACAGATGGAGAAATAGTGAAAGAAGCCATGTTAGAAGCTGCTGATTTACTTTTTGAAGAATTTAAAAATAAAAAAGAAAGAGTTTCAGCTATAAACACGTTGCAATCCCCAATTATAAGAAATTAGCTGAAAATATGGACACCCAAGTTTCACACTAAATTATATGTATCATTATGCATGCCACCAACAAAATAAACTAAATAAATAAAAAATCTGTTTTTTTTATGCCTTTTTATACTTGTTGATTATCTGTAAAATATGCGCCCTCGGTGATTTTCAAATTTAGTATTGCGCCCTTAAGGACAAACAGGTTGCCGACCCCTGGTTTAATACATTAGGTGTTTTTTAAAGTTGCATCACTTAAGTACTTAAAAGAGGCTGAATTACCAATAAAAACCAATATTATTGGAAGTGAATATAGGGCCTGGCGAGGTAAAATGGGTAGAAAAAGCATGATTTCTCATTCAATGCTCTTTTTCACTTTGAAAAAACTATAAACAAGCAATATTTTTTTAATATATTCATGCAATGGGTTCATTACCATTATTGTTAAAATAGTTTTATACATTTTATTAAAACGCAAATTTATAATTTTCTTTTTTCTTTTTTTATACTTATTTTACCCCAGAAATGGGGTAAAATGAGTATTAATTAAAAATGCTATTAATTATGAAAAATTTAATTAATATTTTACTTTTTATCTACAAACATATTTATATCTGATGTAATTACAATTTATATTGAAAATTGTAATGGCCAAGTTTATTAAGTTGAGCTACGTTCTGCTACATCAGAAACAGACATAACTTCTTCGATCTTATTTTGAGCAGAACGATGGACGAGTGGTTAGCATGCTGGCCTTCGGTACCGGAGTTCGTGGGGTCGAATTGCACTATGGTATGGATTTTCTTATCCGTTCGGAATCGGCTTTAAGCAGTAGGTCCCGGTCTCGTTAGCACTCGTGTTGCAAAAAGAAGACCGTAGCGCTCCAAACCAAAAAAAACCGGTCTTAGTTTGTACTGACTTTTTTTTTCGTCTCGCATTTTGTAAGGCTTTAATTTTTATCTTATAATTGCAGAGGTAAAATTGTTGTAAGGTTGGACTTTTTAAAATCCTTATACGTTGAAGAAATATCAAAAATCGAAGTGGTTGAACGATGGCCGAATGGTAGAGCGCTGCTCTTCGGAACCGGAGTTCGCGGGTTCGAATCCCGCTGCTGGCATGGATGTTGTAGCCGTTCGGAATCGGCTTTAAACTGTAGGTCCCGGTCTCATTAGCCCTCGTGTGCAAAACAGTAGACCGTAGCGCTCCAAACCAAACCAAACCAAACCAAACCGAAGTGGTTGAACTGGAAGTTTGCTTAGAAAGAGCTTCCATAGCAGCTGTTGTTGAAGTCTGTGCAACAGTGTTTGCTGTTATTTCTCCATATTTTCTAGTTAACACTATTTTAACAGCTTTTATCCATCATAGTATCAAATAGCTGTTTCAGCAGGTCTGGGAATGTCGTTTTGTGAATTTTTTTTTAAGACAGCTCTCCGTGTACTAAATTTCCAGTCGCAGATGTACAAAACAACCATGTAAACACATGTATTTTTGACACTAAATTTGAAGGGCTGGTTTAAATAATTATATCTAAAAATTTAGAACTTTATAGTTTAATTGTTAAGCCTAACCAAGTACCTATTTTACTCCATAATGCAAAAATAATCATTATACATAAAACATTTAAAATATTTCTTGCCTGTTTTTGAAAAACTGTTGTTTAGAAATTCCTGCAGTTGATTATTGATAAAATATTGAAGATAAAAGAAATAAAATATTACTTTCCTGAAAGTTTTTAAGACCTTAATAAAGAAGAATGTATTCATGGCTCGCAAACAAGACAATCTATGTTAACAGATGCAAAATATAAAACTTCTTAAGGACAATAAATGTTGCTAACAAATGTGTAAAAGTACATTACAAAGCTAAATATAATTGTTAATCAAAATAACATCTAAGGATATTATATTATTTTTATACTTGTATTATATTCCTTAAAATTAGTATTATTTATAACCATATATACTCAAATAATTTATTTTTTTAACTATTTTCTATAGCATTGTTCGAAATCTGCATAAATAACTGTAACTGCAGAACGCTTTATTTTATTTGTATTTTGTTTCTTTAATTTAATTTTTTTTTTTTAATGAAATTTCGTACTACTTTCACCGAATGATTATAGCACTGCTCTTCAGTTCCGAAGTTCGACGGTTCGAATTCCACTCTTGAAATGGATGTTCAGGGCGGTTCAGAACGTTCAACCAGTCAAATGGCATAAAATGGTACTGCCATTTTATGCCATTCTCAAACGTAAAACCCTTCTGTTTATTCAATCTGTAAATTAGTATTAAGGACTGACTATCAATACTTAAATTCCCTGAAACTAAATGAAAAAAAATATTTGAGAAAAATGAGGAAAGCAAAACATTTTACATTACTATACTTTAATTTATAATTTTTATAGAACGGTGTAGAGAGCGGCCTTAAAAATCCTTTTGACTTTTAATGACTTATTTAAGAAAGTAGGCCGAGAGTAAAAGAAAGTTATTTCATTACTTTCAGTTAGAGAAGTTATATAAGTGAACTGAAAGAAATGTGTTCGAATTAGGACACTAGCATTATAAGACAGAATTGAAACTAAACTTGGTGGGAATGCCGTATTCAAGCAGAGGCACAGACGGCACCCCCCCCTAAAACAAAGGCAAAAGTAGATCAGTTTGCTCATTATGTCAGCTATCAAATAAACAACATAATTCAATTTTTCAAATTTAACTGAAAGGGAAAAACCTTCTTTATCTTACCTTTTCGTTTTAGGAGGTATTTTAGTTTAAAAATGATGATTTTTTATAATTATTTTTAACCCTTAATTTGACAAGATGTTTCTTCCAATATTTTTTAATTTCTGTTATTTTCCCATGTCTGTATAGACATTAGGATCTCTGTAAAATAAACAAAAAAATATATCATTTTCCATTTTTGAGATAATTAATGTCCGCTGTGGCGAATACTGACAATTATGTTATATAGTAGTTATAAATATAAATGTCCGGCGTAGTGGCCAGACTTAGACAAATTAAGGGTTAATAATTATTAATCTTATAGAATAGGTAATTATGTTGGTTATAGCTATTATTTAAGGTTGGAATCGTGTACCTTGACATTTTAGACCTGATAAACTTATCTGTGTTTTAAAAAAATATTAAAAGCATATAATATTTCAGAATATTATACTAATAAAAATATTTGTCTTGAAACAAAATTTCTCCTCGATGAGTGTATTTTCTGGCTAGGTTACTACTTTT
Organism: Pardosa pseudoannulata; assembly: GCA_032207245.1. NCBI lineage: Eukaryota > Metazoa > Arthropoda > Arachnida > Araneae > Lycosidae > Pardosa > Pardosa pseudoannulata. The sequence continues at coordinate 116,608,415 of CM063501.1, read as the reverse complement.
CGGTAATATAAAGTTAGTAAAAAAATATTCTAGCATTGAAAAAATGATTAATGGTAAATTTAGTCTAAATTTCAAGAAAATATCGTTATCTATATTAGTAAAACAGGAGCAGGTTTCCATTATTGAGTGTCGAATGAAGATTGAATGTGTAGGGCGCTGCTTCTTCAGTACTGCAGTTTTCAGGTTCGAACCCCACGACGGACATGGATAGTCGTAGCCGTGCAGTTTTAAGTAGTAAGTTCTGGTCTCAATGCAAAGAAAGAGCCGAGATAGATCATTCACAAAAACACCGATCTCATAACAGTAGGTTGCATGATCAATGCAGAATCGGCGAAATATCCACCGTGTTCATTAATGGTGACTGGGGGTACGTTTTGTAATGTCCTCCGATTTACCAGACAATACGCCTGGAGGTGGTAGCTTGAGGAACCCACTTATTTGTGTACTTTGCCCTAGGTAATTGCACTAAGTTAATCTTGGCAGATTATCCTTGCGAAAGCTAAGATCTATGTATAGCAGGTGGTGAGTATTAACCCCTTAATACACAGTTTTTTTTAAAGGCCGGCCAAAAAAATCTATTTTTTTAATGTAAAAAAACACTATTTAGAACGCAGATGTATATATTGAAAAATGAGCTAATCTGAATATGAATACGCTGTCGGAAAGCGGCTCACAAGTAAGAGATAAGTCGAAAAAAAATATATATATTTTATACTTGAATATGTAAGTGTTATAGCTTATAATCCCATGTAATTATCAATAAACGATTGTGGGTTTTTTTTGTTTGTTTGTTTGTTTTTTTCATATTGTCATTTTCAATTCTCGATTGCATTCGAGTGTGAAAAATTATAGCAACATACAGTACAATGCCGCTCGAATTATCTCAAGTGGGCACAGTTTGGCCAATTTAACACGCTCGAGTTAACTGGAGCTTGCCCATTAAGGGGTTAAGGGGATTTGTGAAGGAATGTCTTGATTCAAGGACTCCACGGGAGTCTTGTGTCAGTGGAAGCAAATGGACAAGTTAATGGCCCATTAAGATGAAGTATTGGACATGGATTACCTAAGGGATTACCTAAGGCCAAAATATTAGGACCTCTGGCCTTCTGCAACATGAAGAGGTTCCCATGGAAAATTGATATAGGATCCTGGGATGCATCTGGGGTAAGATCCAGAATGCTCTAGAACACAAATAGCAGAAAGGTTACACTCCAATATTTATTATTATGGTCAAATCTGATTGGATCTTAATAGCTACTGGGTGAGAAGGAGATGAGAGATGGAGAGGATATCGAGAAAACAAAAGACGAGAGAACAAGGAGAGAGATGGAGAAGAACCGGGGAGATTGGGGGAATCCTTACCCTCCTGGTGGGATGTCTCCTGATTCTCTGAGCCGTGCCTCGACTGATGCCCGTCTCCGCTATATTTATTTTGCGCCCGTCTCCTGTGTTCCAGGTGACAACCCAGCTCCATTCCTGTCTTAAGAATGCCCCAGCTTCAAGCCCAAGCTGCCCTGTTGTTCGATATCTGAACTCCTCTTGTGCCACCCTTCGACAGATGCCCTCTGCCGGTATTAGATGTGCACCCGTTCTCCTGCGTCCTAAGTCACTGTCTTTAAGACTATAGTCGCCACCTCGTAGTTAAGTAATATAATTTATTAAATATTATTAGGTAAAATATATCGTTGGTGCTGCTGTATTAACTCTATTATGAATATGTAATTGTAAATAGTATTGATAAATAATAAAATGTTAAGTTTGCATATTAAGTGTTAATCATAATTTTGGCCAAGCACATAACCTGGGTTAATGCTACAGGTAGCTCGGTGTTATGAGAATGTGTATTAACTTATATATTGTAACAGTAATAATGTTGGCCGCCTCTGGGTTATTTCTATAATAATATTCTTAAGAAATATCTGCGGCTTGCTAGTAACTATTGCAATAGAAGCAAGTGACCCCGCGTTGTTAATAATAATAATAATAATAATAATAATGTTCAGTGTCTACCCTCCCATCTTCTCAATATTACCAATCACAAAGTTAAAACCAAAAATCAATAAATCAGGAAAAGCACATTCAAGGGAGTATTTAGTACAGCAGTGATCTATGAAATGTCATCATATTAGGCAATATTTGAGACAAATACACTCAAATATTATAAAAATAATAGCTATGAAAATATTTGACTGTGTAAAAAATTTAATAACAATCCAAATTCCAAAGTAAATATTACTCTTTTTAAGCTTCCACATGAGTAATCAATTGATTCAAATTTAACCCCTTCCGGTAAAATGACGAGTCTAGCTCGTCATTGGTTTTTCATTCCATACAGCACAATGACGAGCTACACTCGTCATGCGACTAAAGTTACTGATAAATATGATAATTAATTTAGTTTAAAATTTCTAGTGTACTGAATTTAGTAACACTTTTGTTACTTGTGGAAATCCCAGGTTACTATTACATATTGTTTATTTAAAGTTTCTTGGTACAAGTCATTGCCAAATTGATGAGTCAGAATAAAAGAAAACCTACTAAGAAATGCCGTGTGTGTTACAAGAATCAAATTAGAAGTGAGACTCCCTGGCGATGTAAACAATTCAGAATTCCTTTGCACTTTGTTTTTAAAAGTACCATTAGCTTGAAGACTATTATCTTAATTTTACCGTTTCTGATACTTAACACTATGTAAAAAGTGGATTTTAATTAAGAATATCTAAGAATTGTAAAATAAAACAAGTTTTTTAAATAATAAATAAATGGTTATTTCACGCACAGTTTTTCATTATTAAATCGTACCGGAAGGGATTAATAATATTTTTAGATGCATCAAATTCCATTGCACTTGTATATCAAGAAGTTAACTGTCATCATATATATATATATATATATATATATATATATATATATATATATATATATATATATATATATATATATATATATATATTTGTATATATATATATATATGGGAGATTTATTCCCAAGGTGGAAAAGATGCACAAAAGCTTAACTAACACGAACTTATTTAATGAAACTATTTACAAATTATTTACAAATTATATGGTGTCTAGGGACAATTAAAATGAAACTGGACATCAGTGCCCGTCTGGCATAACATCAGCGCCCGTCTTGGCGATCAATCGGTCATCGAACAGTGCCGTCTGCACTCGGTAACGTCCAACTCACGTCAGGCCTCCGTCAATGTCGGCGTTCCACTCGGGAGGGTTGTTGCCAACCGTAAAAGTAGAACTTCGCTTGCTCGATGCGCGCATCGAATCTGGTGTTCGATGTCAGCCAGGCTACCACATCGGCCACCTGACTCTGGTCTGCGACCCTCGCAGTCATCGTCGTCTGTTTGCTGGAAAATGCGCTGGAAAAAAGAAAAGAAAGAAAAAAAAAGAGAAAGAAAGAAACAAAACAAAAAGTTGACAAACTATATACAGATAAGATGAAAAAAAATAAAGTCGTTAGTCCTTGCAAAGCAAAATCAAAAAGAGTCATTGTCCGGGGAAATGTCGTAATTAGTAAGAGTCAATTATGTTGGCCCACGGCTTGATGTAGTCGGCTGCTGAACTGGTCATGTTAGGACTCGTGGCTGCCAATCTTTTCAACATTGTAACGATCGTTGTTCTTGATCTTGGTGATCTTGTAAGGTCCGAGAAATTTTGGTTTCAGCTTGATACCCGTACCGAATGGGGTTTTATAAATAGCGGCCATGTCTCCGACTTTGTACTTTTTTGCCGTTTTACTGTGACGATTGTACTGCATGCCGTTTTCTTCTTGTATTTTGGCTATGTTCTTCTTTGCTTCGTCTCTCATCCGTTCTCTGTCTTCATGTAGGTTCTTTCTGTATTCTTCTTCGAGCAAGTTCTTAATTCGTAGGTCTTCAGGGTTTCTCATCTTCACACCAGTCATTAATTCAAAGGGTGTAAATTTGGTGCTACGGCTGGTGGTACTATTAATCATTCATCGGACGTCGGGGACAAATTTGTACCATTTAGTAGGCTCATTTATTGCTAATTTAGACAAAACTGGTATTATGGTGTTGTGTAGACGTTCGATCTGACCATTGCTTCGCGGTATTCCAGTTGTAATTTTGATATGTTCGATATGTTGTTCTTCACAATACTGTTCAAAATCTTTACTTGTAAAAGCGGATCCTCGGTCTGAGACAATGCGGGCTGGGTTTCCAAAAATATTTTGCTGAAATTGTAGTTTTGAAATAGCTTCTTGTGTCGAAGTAGTTTTTACAGGATATATCCAAGTAAATTTTGTGAATGCGTCAATGATAGTAAATAAATGTTGGTACTTTTTATTGGTTGATGGTAACGGTCCTAAAAAATCAATATGGTAGGTGGAAAGAAGTATCGATTCTTTGGGAATTGAATTTAGAAATCCTTCTCCTTTTCCTCGTTTTCTATTACAAAGTATGCAGTCGATGCAATTATTAATTACTTTATCAATTTTCTGTCGGGCTTTAGGGATTAAATAATTCAAAAATTTAAGACTTCTTCGGTTTTTGAAACAGCAAAATGTCCTTTTTTGTGTATCTCTTTAATGATATCGAATTGTATTGCTTCTGGGATAACTAAAAGTTCTCGACCGTATTTAAATTTGTACAGTACACCTTGTTTAACTAAATAATCACTATCTTGATTTTTGTCAATCATGTCTTTAATTGCTTGAAGGTGTTTATCATCATTTTGTGCAGCAACAATTTTTTGTGTGATTGAATCGTCTGATTGTGTTGTAACTAATGCTACGTTTCTACTAATCGCGTCTACGTGTTTCATTTTCGTTCCTGATATATGCTTTATTGTGTAATCAAAATCTTCGAGGAACATGGCCCATCTAGCAATCTTTGGAGTTAGGTCTTTTTTATCTAAAGTTTTTTGGAATGCACTACGATCGGTTACAATTTTGAATTTAGAGCCTAACAGATAATGCCTGAATTTTTTAACTGCTTCTATAACAGCAAGAGCCTCTAATTCGTAACTGCACAGTTTCTCCTGCTGCAACGTTGTTTTTTTGCTCATGTACTCGACAGGATAATATTTACCGTTGTGTGACAACTGACGTAATACAGCCCCGAATCCTTTACTGTTTGCGTCAGTGTGCAACTCTAAAGGAGATCCTTGTTTAAATGTACGTAAAAGTGGGTTGTTAGAGAGAATTTCTTTTAATCTACAAAATGCTTCTCGTTGTTCTAATCCAAATTTAAATTCTGTATCGTTCCGGAGTAAGTCACTAAGGGGTTTAGCAATTTTGGCATATCCAGGGATAAACTTTCGAAAATATCCCATGAGTCCTAGGAAACTCTGTACTTGTTTGCAATTATTTGGCTGAGGAAAATTTCGAACTGCTTTGGTCTTAGAAGGAGATGGTTGAATTGTTCCGTTTTCTGAAACATGTCCTAAAAATTCAATCTTACGTTTTAAGAACTGACACTTTTTAAAATTAATCTGTAATCCATACTCCGAAGCTCTAGTAAATACTTTATGTAATTTTTCTAAACATTCGTTCTCATCTTTTGCGGGTATTATCAAATCGTCCATGTAAAGAAGTAAAGTTTCATCTTTTAATAATTCTCGAAAGACGGTGTATATGTATCTTTGGAACATACTTGGACTGTTGCATAAGCCAAAAGGTACTTTCAGAAATTCATAAATACCATTATGCGTCACGAACGATGTGTACTTAGTGCTATTCTCATCTATGTCTACGTGGAAAAACCCATTTTTGAGATCTAATGTACTGAACACTTTAGCGTGTTCCAAACGGTCTGGAATATCAGATATCAGTGGCAGAGGGAATTTATCTTTTACAATTTTCTTATTTAATTTTCTATAATCAATACAAAGCCTGTAGGAGTTATCTTTCTTTTTACACAACACTACCGAAGCAGCATAATCCGAACTACTCTCTTTAATTATACCATCGTTGAGCCATTGTTCAATCTGAGCGTCAATGATTTTCTGTTCCTTAAAAGCGAATCTACGCGGATTTTGAGATATTGGTATTTCGTCATTCAACACTATTTTCATTTTTAAATCAAGTGTTTTGGTTTTAACTGCCTTATATCCCTTAATCAAATCGCATAATTTATTCTTTATTCAATTTATTTTATTCTTTATTTAAATTTGTTCGAAGTGTAGAAATATCCGTCGATTTTGCTTCCGAATACGTGCCCTTTTTATTTATGTAGACATAATCTCTTGAAATAAGCAATTTCATCTAGTAGTTTCCAATTAAGGAGTTAAAGTATACATAGTTATGTATGAAAAGCAAATTATTATATTGGAGCATCTTCAATATGATTTAATAAAATTCTCAAATCATTTATAAACAACTCTTTTATCCCAATGTTTGGTAGGTATCTTTCAGGACTGGGAGATCTATTTCAAAACCTGCATACATTTTCGTAAACGGCTTAGGACTCTTTTGTGTAGCATAGGATCTCTAACGGGATAATTCGTGTCGTCTGAAATTAAATTCTGGTAATAGTTAGCGGCTGTTAGATCTATACTGCTATTGGGAAGATTGTGATGGCTTTTGTTCCTCTGCTATTAACTAGTGAATTTGCCTTTGAATGGAAAGTTGTGTTTTATACTAGTCGCTTTGTGGCCAGGCCTCGGTCTGAATATTTAAGGGTTCAAAATGAAAGCTAATATTTATTACAAAATTTCCTATAATATTTAAGATTGGGAAATTAAGATCGAAGAAAAAACATTACCAGGTGATAGCTCATCACAATATAAACAGTTATCACCGGAGAAGACTTGTTACAATATGAAATTCAAATGAGCTAATGGATGTCGCGTAGCTGAACCAAGGATACGAGGAGGAAAAAAAGGAATAGCATATATATTCGGAAACCAATTTTAAAGAATAATTTGTAATAACTACACTGAAAAGTTACTGTAGTCAGATTTTTTCAGTATTTCTAAATTGAGCCATAATCCCCTTGTTGGAAATCCTGACGTATTAAAATGATATCCCTCCTTTTGTGCATGCGTGCAATGACGTCAGGTGCATTTCCCGTCACCCCACGCGAAAAGTACGAAGTAGAAAAATAATAATAGTGATGGATAGAGTAATGTGTGTTGATTGTCTCTAAAAGAAAATATTTTTGAAAGTGCACATATAAATGCTAAACCAATATGTATGTATATTTAATGTATATATTTATCATCGTCGTATAGTGTGTGATTGTCCTCGTCAAGAAAATAAACAAAGTATTTAAAGATCAGCCATCATTATAGGAGTTATTTTTGATTTTGCGTTTCAGATCCCGATATGAACCCGGAAATATCAGGTAAGAGTTCATTTTCTCTTACAATTTTCTGATATTTGTTTTTGGAAGTAGAATCCCAAAACCCCTTTTTTGCAACTGTATAAAAGTTGCATTCAATATAGTTATTAAAATGTAGACCTTTTCGCCTATTATTCCAAAACTTGCTAGAAAACAGTGTTTATGTACATGTGGTTCATTTGCTACAAAGCTGAACATTTGATTACTGGGGTAAAAGAGGATTTCTGATGATAGCTTCGGCGTACCCAGTGAACATGAGACCGGTTAAACAACAATAAAAACAGATGTAGTCATTTTTTCATTTTTGGGAATTTTTTTTTTTGTAATTTGAATTTTAACTTGGATTTAGGGGAAACTCGAACAATCAAGACTCGAATCATAGAGACTACTTTATACTAGCATATAGCCCGTCATATTACGAGATCAATAAAATTTTTTATTTTTCAAAATTGTAAAGAGCAGGTTAAATAATGGTGTGTTTTTTGGCTGAGAAGTATCTGGTACAAACTCAATAATTTGTTTATCTTCATACTCCTGTAAAGTCTCCCGATATTGTAAATACAGTTTAAGGATCACGTTGAATTCATTTAGAAAGATAATTCAAAGTTTTCTTAGCTACGTTGAAATGATCGTTAAGTTCTTCCCAATTTTTTGCCACAGTAATTAATGGAAGTAAAGTTATGAAACTATATTTTCCACTCCACCATGGAGGTAGATATAATTTGCTGTCAATACCGGTAGTAAAAGTTTCATTGCAACAAAAAATAATCGATGATTAAATTTAAAATGATCACATATGTAACTAATCTTTTATTTAATCAGTGATAAAATGTGTGAAAATAATACAGACGATATTTAAATAATTTAAAATAAGAAATGATTAAATGATATGGTTAATAGAATGACGTCATAATGCTAGAAAACAATTGTCATTTTTACCTATTTTTTACGAAATAAATTAATAAATTTAACCACCTACTCTTAACCCGGGAAAATAGAGCTGGAAATAATGGCATTAAACGCTCGAAAAGTGGGAGGGGTGGATTTCGAACGTTTTAAAGACGTCAGTATTTTTCGCTGTGTTATGAAGCATATTTATACCAATTTATTTTAGAATCGGATCGATCGTTTAGGAGAAGATAAACTTTTTCTCTTTGAATTTTGCTAACCCTAACTCATTAAGAATCCAATATGAATGCCTCTATCCATTCTAGGTCTAACCGCTTCATAAATGCGAAGACAGACAGACAGACAGCTAACTTAGGCTATTATTATATAGGGGATTCATAAGAAGTGAAGAGTTTTTTAAGAGCTATGGAAGCACTGTATTTCTAAAAATGTTACATATTTTTAATTTTTTACCTTTTTTTGGTGGATTGTTTTCGGCAGCATGTTTTAGTTGTTTTTTTTTTATATAGTTTTGCATTTCCTATATCTCCGGAATACTTTCCTCTCCAACTCTCCGACCCTATCCTGTTGATCAGATGCACACCATTCCATCTGTAACCCATATTATGCTGTAAAGGCCCTTGCATGCATGTTTCCCTCTGGAACTTTTTAAGCCCGAACGCTGTTAGCTACTTAAAATATATGCGTATTTCTATTCTACCTTTCGTTTCTCAAGTTCAGTCAAATGCTGTGTTGAATGTTATAGAAATGCCTTTGCGATATATTTTTCAAGCTTTGTACAGCAATTTACTTCGCAGTGAGTACATACACTGAAATCAGGGTTAATAACATACATCTGCGTTCACAAAGAGTAGATGAACCCCCAATGGACCGATAAAACTGAATTAAAGTTCATAAATTTCCTTTCGGTTTACCCATTTGTATTATATTTTAACACTTGTATTTTATATTTGTTAAATAGCAATGTAATATGCGCTATTATTACGTTACAATTTGTCAAAATGGCATGAGTATCCCAAACAAAAATTTCTAACCTCTTGTAATAAATCTGTATGTATTCACCATGGAAGTTCTAATAGACAAGATTTGACCTCTGTAAAGTGAAGGTAAATTACACAAATATTTGAAGTTTATAATGAAATCAAAGACTTATAGTAACAAAAATAACTTTTAATACGAAACAATAGCAGAAGAAAACAGTAGAGTATATTTGATTTGGTTGGGAATGCTAGGGTCTACTGTTTCGCTACACGAGAACTAATGAGGTTAGGACCTACAGTTTAGAACTGAATAGCTACAAGCCTCCACGCAAGTAATGGAATTCGAACTCTCGAACACCGGTAACGAAGAGAGCAGCGCCCTATTCATGCGGTCACTGGTTGAGCAACTTAACAGTACAGAAATCTCAAAACTTAAAACTGTTCAGAAACTACAGCTCCATTTGTTCGTTTATATCCCCACACTTCTCTTCAACCAATAAAAGATATCCATGCCGACACTTATAGCATTTCTCTTATAAAACTTCTCTTTACAGTACTATGATTATGTGTAATATCAAAAATATTTTACACAGATTTTTATTTTAAATAGCATCCTTTGATTTTTAACTTTGTATTGGTTTTTACTTTCTACAGTCCATAATAATTTACATTTAAGTTATTCATATATGTAAAGTAATATATATATATATATATATATATATATATATATATATATATATATATATATATATATATATATATATATCAAGGGCTAAAAATTCCCGCGTCATTCTGAATTCCCCTTTTTAACCCCTAACCTAAATTGACCACTGGGGCTACAGTTTACGCCCTCGGAGAAGGAGCCTGTAAAATTATAATCCTACATGGCCCTATCGGACAATTTAGGAAATTTCCAAATAAAAAAGGAGATACACGCTGTCGGAGACAGATTTTTCCCACAAATGTTTACCCAGGTGTTACGTGTCTTGTACATAGACCTTCGTGCTAGCTAACCCTTCAGTTTGTCCTGTCCCTATGATGAAGTGGTAACCCGTCCTCCAACGTTATCTTAATAAAGGTCTTTAGCTGAAACGGTATCATTTTTATGGCCATGACTGCAACCACCTATGGAAAATTCCGTCTCATTACACACACACACACACACACACACACACACACACACACATATATATATATATATATATATATATATATATATATATATATATATATATATATATATATGTGTGTGTGTGTGTGTGTTTAATATATCAAAATTATTACACTTAAAATATCTCTCTAAAAGTTTCCTTTCCCCCTTCTCATTCGTTTTATATCTATTTTCGTAGTAGTATAATATTTTATTTAAAGAGTATTCGCTGCTTGAATTCTTTCAAACCAGTCTCCCAGCGCTAATTCTGGAATAAATGCTAATTTTCTGTCCACTAGCCACATTTTCTAGCTGTCCCTATAAAAATGATTTACTTATTCAATGTCTAAGTTTCTTTCTAACTGCTAATAAAGCTGACTAATCTCTTAGTCTTATGGGAATATCTCCGCATCATCTCTCCCTGTGGGGCGAAATTATTACTAGAAATTTGTTTTCTCAATTTATGTATCATAGATCTTCATTACCAGGATGCATTTTCACGTTTCTCAGCACCCAGGTCATTCAAATGTGTTACAATTTTCTCCGGGTAATGATTTGAGACCTTAACGAATAATAAAGTGAGATAGATTATATGAAAGAGTCCTTTATTGATTACAAGCAAAATAGTTTACGTCGCGTGATTGCAGAGATGAGATAGAAGGATAGAGTGAGATTTCCAAGACACCCCTTTCTGTGATGATCAGATTTGGTGTGATGCGCCCGTTTCTGGCCTCTTCATCTGACTCGACCTGAAAGATAAGGGTTTTAGGTATTACTTGGAGGTACGTGAATAAACAATGTAGTTTTAGCATGCTACATATAGGGACATAAAGGGACCTAATAATAGCGTGATCCTTGTTTATTCAGTCGGTAAAGACAGGGATCTTGAAACCGTTGGGTTGCGGATTTGGGGCTTTAGCCGGCCAAAGATCAGCCATCTTCTTTAACACATTGTATGAGGGTACATTTCGCAAAGGAATTGTCCCAGGAGCGGGCGTTTTGAGCGTAATTTTAGTTAGTTAAATTTCAATAGATTGAAAATTATTTCATTTTTTAACCAACTTTTCGTATTTTATATTGAAATATATAAACAAATATATGAACAAAGAAACATATATATATATATATATATATATGTATATATAATAAAAAGTTAATTTTAAATCTAAATTAAAAATATCAATCAACCTTCCCGTTCTCTGGTTCCGCATCTACTAATGTAAAAACTAGTTTTTATTTTTCTAAAATTTTTCACAATTTATGTAGTAGAGAAGAACATTCGGCTTCGTTTTCTTGTATATACCGTTATTTTTGTACCCACAAACAAACCATGTTGTTACACTAACCCGTACTAGTACGTGACCCGCGTTTAAGTACCAACCATGAGAAATCTTACCAGTACGTGCCCCTCATACAATGTGTTAATGGAGGTTGCGGTACTTAAAATATTTCGTGGCCTCAATGTCCTCCAAGTTTCCAAACATTACCTCTGGAGGTGACAGTCCATGACTTCTGCTTGGTCCTTTCTTACAATTTATTTTTGTGTGTGATATCTTAGTAACATTGACCCTTATATGTTGCATGTATAGTAAAAAATCTTCTTGTTGTATGGGAAACTGTCCTTGCGTTATTAAAAAAAGATACTAACGTTGGCAAGTTATTTCCAAACGGGAAAAATACCATGTCAATCGTCTTCTCAAAAAAGCAGTTTTGCAAATCCGTAAAGAAAAGTTATGTTTTATTTACTGGGATGTAACTAATTCAATTTTAATAACTATAAACTAATATAACTTTAATACTTTTTATTTAGACAATTCAACCCATAATTGAAAATGTAATATGATTCTAATCTAAATCTAAATAATATCAAGCTTGTATGATTTCTAAGTTAATGCTATAAATGAATAACTTGAGAAAGATGGGAGTAAATAAAAATAAAATAATTCACAGGTTCAAATTAGTTTTCTTATATTTGTAACATTAAAATTTTCATTAAAATTACTGTGCTCTCCCTCTTTAAGTACAAGTTACTTTATGTAAATTTGTATGTCTCTATATACTTGTGTATAAATTTTATTTTGTCATTACTTTTTATGCAAAATTATAGGAATTTTAAGAGCTTACTTCTATAAATTAGTCAAAAAAATTAGACTTATAGAAATACACACACATACAGGATATAAAATTGATTTTACAACTTGTGTTTAGCTTTTATGCACACACGCACGCATACACACACGCATATATATATATATATATATATATATATATATATATATATATATATATATATATATATATATACATATTAACTATTGAAGACAGTATTACTGCATTAAATTTTGAAGTAAGAAAACTTTTTTATCTCATGCCTGCATCATATAAATTTACAATATAGGTTATGTTTTACTTGTATATAGAGTTAAAAAAAAATAATACGTTGCTTTGCCGCATTTAAAAAAACTGCAATATTTTTTTAAAAGATTGATATCTGTATCAAATGTGATTCTCCAAAAAATATTTTAAAATATTTTTTTAACAAAAATTCAATACCAAAGAGCAGTGTCCTACACTCTTTCGGCCCTCGTAGGGATTGATGCATATATCTATTATTATGTCTTTAGCCCCTTGTCTGGGGAATATATCTGAGAAAAACGTGCCAAAAAGGAAAAAAAAACTTCTGTTTAATTTTGTCTATTATTATCATCAAAATATTGAAAATGGATTATTTTTAAAAAATGCAAAATTTTAAACGACATAACTACTAATTTCAATATTTTCCATGTATAGAAAATGTTAATTTGTTGCAGTAATTTTTGCTCGAATTATAGCAAAATAAATCAAATAACATAATTTTCAAGATAAATATAATAGACTAATACAGCAATATTGTTATCTATATCTGCTATCATGAATTCCATGTCCCTTACATTTAATTGAATTCTACAAATCCTTTACAGTATCCGACAAATGGCAACAAATGGCAAAAAACTGCAGAATTGTTCTCGGAAAAGTATCGCCATTTATTGGGAAAATGGTAAATTACATATTATGTATTGGAAGAAGTGAGTTCGGGCTTCAAGGAATTGAAACACCAATTGTTCTGTTGTCCGAATTCAGGTCGGGCATTCCAAAATTGGAGCATTTGCATTGCCCAAACTGCGTTTGGGCGTCACAGGGAGGTATTAAGGATTGCTGTATCATTTTTGAGATGAGAGCTGATATAGAAATACCCTCACTAAAAATATCTCGCTCTGCCTTTAATGTATACTAATATTTTTTCAAATATTTTAGAATCGTATTTAATAATTATATAGTTTATGTATCTTATGCTGAATAAGTTTCTTTTATTTAACTATGGCAAAAAAAAGTTTTCTAGATTATTTATCATAACTCAGAAGTAAGGGAACTTATCAGTGATACTTTTCCTCTAAGAAAACAGACGTGGCAACTACTCCGTATTCTCCGGAGCAGCTCCGGAGACAAGAAAAAATTTTATAACTCCGGATTTCTCCGGAAAATAACAAAACTTTTGAACAGCCAAATGATTACAATTCAGCAATTAATTACAAAGTTTTGTAAGAAATAATGCTGAATATTACTCTTTCCACATAGTAATGCTGCATGTTAAAAGTTTTCAGTACTGTGCGGAAAAACAAAACTGAATTTAGGTCAAATTTGAGTAGGCAAACTCTAGAATCCCTGATGATAGAAAAATGGAAATATTTGAATCAGGGTCAATGTTGCCATAAGAAACACTGTTCTGAAAAATAAATTGATAAAGCTAAAAAAGCTACTTATAAATTTTTAGATGCACAAATTTTAATTTACCTGTACAATTTACTGTTGTGTAAATATTTTAGGTTTCATTTTAATTTAGAAACTATAAAAACTAAATTAAAACTATATTAAAATTAAACTATATTAAAATTAAACTATATTAAAATTAAACTATATTAAAATTAAAACTATATTTAACTATATTAAAATATGTACTTATGTATATTCTATAATTAGTATGTTAAAATTTCAAACCACACTGTTGCTCTGGACACAAGTGTCTGAATGTTGTCATGTCTGAGAAAATCATAAAAATCTTATGTTATTACTGACGATAAGTACAATTGCTTTTCTAACTAGCCTCTTATTACTACAATACAAAAAAGTCCCATTTTTAAAACATAAATTAAGAAACACTTTTTAAAGTAATAAATATCTGATACTCTATCCGCCATTTCACTATTCAACTTCAAACATTTTTCATTGCAAAAAGACATCTGTTTTATTCAAAATAAAAAATCATTTTGTTTTTTCACCGCAATACCAACCTTTGGACTCGGAGGTGACCGTCATCTCTCGGGCATCGTCTATGTCTGTCTCTTCGGGCCAGTGCAGTTCGATTGCCAGTAAATAAAACCACGCCCCTATGATGCAACCCAGGTGAGGCCCCAGCAGTCCGATCCACCAGTAGCCGTAGCCTCGAATGCTGTGGGAAAAAGAAACAAAGAAGTTTTCAAAATATGTTATGCCAGGTTTTGTATCGTAACTGAACTATACAAAAAAAACCCGGGTTCGATACTCTTAAATTTATCAAACACACATGTTCGATGCTAAAAGGCACTTTAGTAGTAGGTTAATTAAGACATCTTCGAGAATTTTAGGATACATCATGGATATCACTATTTAATGAACGATAAATCACGATTTTTAAATTGAAATTTCGTTCGCAACTCATTCTTACTCATCTATTTTTATATAACATATATACAATGTAAAAGGATTTCTGCTCGAAAATATTTTCTTGTTATTTGGAGATTTTTTTTCTAAGCATTGAAATACACTAAACACGAAAATAAACGCAAGTAAACTGCTTAAATAAAGTGTAATATTTTGACAAGATCGGTGAAATAAGCTTAATCGACATACGTACAAGCTTTGAATGAACAATACAAATTCTCTCACGGAATTAAGACAGATGTTTATACTAAACAAAATGCGGAACGAATTCTCTAAATATATAGTTTCTATACAGTTCATCTAAGCAGCATTTATTTTAACAAATCTAATAGAAAGCATCATTTATTTTCTAGTAGCGGTAAAAAATGGTTGGGACGAAATAACGTACTTATAGAATTAGGGGAAATTTGCGAAAATATATTAATCTTAGAGAACAATAAGGTTTTTATTTAAGTCAAGTACAGTCGATGTTTGCCTGAAATATGAATAAATTACTCCAGTTAAATTGCTTATTTGAATATTATTTCGTATAGCTGTAAAATGCGTGGATGCAGAATTTACTCATGGACTAAACACAGAGCTTAATGTTTTCAAATTATGTAAATTGTAAATTTTTCTGGTAATCGGTGACATTCTACCAAATGTACAATTTCTGATAAAGGGAAAAATATGTCCAATATGGCGTTCATAATAAAAGGATATTTTCACTTTTGGGATTTTAGAATAGGTCTGACCTTTATTAAAAAGATTCGGTGTTGTTTTATTAATAGATCAATAAAAATGTTTACTTAAATTTTATTTGTATTTATTTTTACATTGATACTTGCATAGGAAATGGTAGCTGAATAAATAAATCATGCTGTTTGCAATCATAGTTTGTTGGTTGGTATTTCAGAGGTAAATGATTATAGCCAATTTAAGAACAAATTGGGCAGCAAATTAATCTGATAAAGATCATCTACATAAGATGTCAAGTTTGGAGGGAAAAATTGGGACATTTTGGGCAAGGAAGGGAGATAACAAGAAGTGTGACATCACATATTTTGGTTAAAATAAAAACCTTTAATATCAGCAGATAAATTTGGAAGTTACTTTAAAATTAACAGAATTTGAAGATATTTGGTTTGGATCAAATTAGCTTTCTTGCTTTTTTCCACTCTTGCATTTTTTATTTTCCGAAAAAAGGTATTCAGAGTAAGTTTTTAGAGTAAGGTAGTAGCGGAAATTCTTCTGAAAAAAACAAAACCTTCCCCTGTAACTTAATCTTTTTTTGTTTATCTTTGTGAGTATTTTGTGTTCATAAAGTAAATACGATTTAAAACAAAATATATTAAACTCCATTTAATATTCCAACATACTATTGTTTTTAATCGTTGCTTTATATTAATATTTGATTGTTATATTAATATTTGAATGCTATTGTGTACATTTTTTGTAAACTTTTATTCTTTTTTCATACAAAATAAAGGCCGAACTCTGGCCGATTGGTTAGGGCGCTGATCGTCAGTATCGGAGTTCGTGGGTTCGAATCTCACTATGGCATGGATATTCGTAGCCGTTCGGAATCGGCTTTAATCAGTAGGTTCCGGTCTCATTAGCCCTCGGATGGCCGAATGGTTAAGGTGCTGGCCTTCGGAACCGGAGTTCGTGGGTTCGAATCCCACTATGGCATGGATGTTCGTAGCCGTTCGGAATCGGCGTTAAGCAGTAGGTCCCGGTCTCATTAGCCCTCGTGTTGCAAAAAAGTAGACCGTAGCACTTCAAATCAAACCAAACCAAACCATCATTAGCCCTCGTGAACAAAACAGTAGACCGTAGCACTCCAAACCAAACCAAACCATACAAAATAAATACTTGAATCACTGTGATTGTTATAGTTACTGATACTATTAGAACACAATTAAAATTAAAAATAAAATTTGAAATATGATCTCGTACTGCTTTGTTTCTGATCTCCATGTATAAGTAATTTTACGTAAAATGTGACCTGGGAGGGGGTAGAATATGTTGAAGTGTAACATTTTTTAAAAAGGGGGAGGGGGTCCAAAATATTGAAAAAGTTACCGCATGTATGGACCGTCCCTAACTTCTCTCGTATCAAAACAGACAGTAGCATTCTCAACTACCCAGTTATATATATTTACAATAAGTCTAAGTGCAAACTATTTATACTCCATGTTAACGCAACGACTTCTAAGTAAAGATTCTAAGTCTTTCTGAATCAATTTAAATTTTATTGATCTTCAAACGTCTTAACAACGTCTCGAATTGATTTTTAAAATTTTGACCCAAGAGTAGCATTTTTTTTTCAATGCTGAACATTTATATATCTTCTATTCTATATTTATAAAGCATACAAGGCGATGTGAGTGAGTGTGTGTGTGCTTTGACGTAAGCCAAGCTCCCCTGCACTTCTTTTCTAAGATTATTTCCAAAGAACAACTTTCATAAAAAGGTGTGTTTGTAACACCAAATAAGATTTAGTTAAATTTAATAAACTGCTTTGTATTCGTGTTTCTATTAAATTCAGATTGTTATTTTAATCCAAGTATAAACTTCTTTTGTCCTGCTTTCATGTGAATAAAAATTAAGAAGGTAGATTTCGCTGCATTTACATAAATTAAAATATTTTACAAATAAAAATTTTAATATAATAAATTTTAATTTTAATATAATTTAAGTCAAGAGAACGAAATGTATAACATATAACGTATTTGAATACAATTACTGTTTCTTGCGGCAAATGCAAAACTAAGTATGTTGTACATTTTAATTTAAAATATTTTAAGCAGATATTTCAGTTATTCGTGCATATCTTGTAGAAATAAATCTTCTTAACAGAAATACACTATGCATTAACCTATTTAGGCATTTATAATAATATGAGTTAATTCATAACAAATATGACGAATAAAGATTATAAGACTTATCGCTACGCCTTGAATTGCGAAAATATGCAAATAACTTGATCTTTAACGCATTGGTCCCTAACTTTAGTGTAGCGAAGGGTGTGGGAGAATGGGGAGTTCCAACATGACATATTTTCTATTATTCTTTTTCCTGCTGTCTTATATTCTATCCTCTTTATGCGTAGTTTACGTTTCAAAAATGCATATCTACATTACTTCATGAAGCTATGGAGACGTTGGGTAGAATAAACCTCCGACCACGTCTATAAGCCCCTAAAAAGGGCATGCTGGCTTTTCTAGGGGGAGATAGGGAAAATAGATTTTCTCTCTAAATAATTTAGTAAAATCCTCTTATTCTAAAAACTTCTTCGTTTAGTATTGTTTAACGTTATTTATTTCACAGACGCCTTAGAAATTCTGCCGCCTGCGTACCTGCATACTCTGCACCCCTATTAGAACCAGCTATATACACACACATGTATATATATGTATGTGTGTGTATGTGTTTGTGTGTGTATAATATATCAAAATTATTACAATTAAAATATCTCTTAACGATTCTTCTTTTCCCCTTCTTATTCTTTGATATGAATTTCCCAGCTACAAAACCTCAAAATTAAAAGAAGGGCTCTCGACTTGCATTTTTTGAACCTATTTCCCAAAGCTAACTCTGAAATTAATGCAAATTCTCTGTCCAGACGCCACATTTTTGAGAATTTTTGAGAATGGCTCCCTTTTTCCACTGATATAAGTTCCTTTTTACTGCTAAGAACGCTGACTAAACTGCCAGTTCCTTAGGAATATTCTCTGCGTCATTTCACTGTGGTACCCAACTAGTGTTTTAAAGTATTATTCCCCTCTCTGATCTTGCCAGAATAACATGTCGTTTTCTTAGATCTTAAATGAAAGTTAATTTCCACTACGGACTCGTTGTGTCTTTTTATGGGATGGCCCGACTGCATCTTCAATATTAGGATTATTAATTTGTCTTCTTCTCTCCCAGTAAGACCGGGCAAGTAAAAGTAATAGGGGATATTTTCCCATGTGACCGACGATTAATTATTATTTTAACACATTGTATGCGGGACACGTACAAGTACGTTTTCTGACGATTGCTACTTGAAGGCAGAACATGTATTAGTACTGGTTAGTGTAACAACATGGTTTGTTTGTGGGTACAAAAATAACGGTATATACAGGAAAACGAAGCCGAATGATCTTGTCTACTACATAGATTCTGGAAATATTTAGACAAAGAAAACTAGTTTTATCATCAGTCGATGCGACTGATGTAAGATGAAATAATTTTTGATGTATTGAAAATTAACTGAATAACTAAATTTAAGCGCCAAACGCTCGCTTCCAGTACTATTCCGCTGAGAAATGGACCCGCACACAATGTTAAAACTAACAACAATTATTCCCAGTTTAAAAAGTCGGAAAAATAGATGTTCTCCCTAAATAATTTAGTAAAATCCTCTTATTCTAAAAATTTCTTTGTTTAGTATATTTTAATGCTATTTATTTCACAGGCGCTCTAGATATTTGCCGCCTCCGTGTCTGCATACTCTGCACCCCTATTAGACCCGGCTATGTATGTATGTTTGTATATGTGTTAATTATAACAATTAAAATATCTGTTAACGATTCTCCATTTTCCTTTTCGTATTCTTTGTTATAAATTTCTTATCTACAAAATCTCAAAATTAAAAAGAGTGTTCGCGACTTACATTATTTGAAGCCATCTTCCAAAGCTAACTCTGGCCGAACTCTGGCCGAATGGTTAGGGTGCTGACCTTCGGAACCGGAGCTCGTGAGTTCGAATTCCCACAGTGGCATGGATGTTCGTAGCCGTTCGGAATCGGCTTTAAGCGGTAGGTCCCGGTCTCATTAGCCCCCGTGTTGCAAAAAGTAGACCGTAGCGCTCCAAACCAAACCAAAGCTAACTCTGAAATAAATGCAAATTTTCTATCCATTCGCCCAAATTTCGAGCTCTTACCGGCAAATGGCTCACTTTTTCTATTCCTTTTTATTGTTAAGAACGCTGACTAAACTGCCAATTTCTGGTGAATATTCTCTGTTTCATCTGACTGCGGTACCCAACTAGTGCTTTCATGTATCATTCCCCTCTCTGCTCTTGCCAGAACAGCATACCGCTTTCTTAGATCTTAAATAAAATTCAAGTTTCACTACGGACTCGTTGCTTCTTTTTTTGTATGGAATGGCTCGACTACATCTTCAATATTAGGATTATTAATTAGTCTTCTAATTGCCCAGTAAGACCGGACAAGTAAAATTAATAGGGGCTGTTTACACGTGTAACCGGCAATTCATTTTAATCAAAGTATAAGCTTCTTTAGTCCTGCTTTCATGTAAATAAAAATTAAGTAAAAGATGGATGTTGTGATTACATATATGTATGGATAAATACATAGGTATATATAGTTTGATACATATGTGTATATGTATGTATATAATGTTGCACTTATATATTTGTACAATGTTGAACTTTACAACTAATTGAAGATAACAACCTTTTTTAGATTCTGCCATACGACATCATAAAATTAATTTTAGGTAAAAGGCACTAACTTAAAGGTCCTGTGATACAACGTTCAGTGAGCTTTTAATCTGGATCTCAGGATTCACGGAAGAATATTAAATGCCTTCTTCCAAATCTGAGAGTTTGAGCTCATTCCAGAACATATTAACGGCACTTACAAACATTTTCATGGCGTTTTAACACATTATGTGCGGGTACATTTCGCAACGGAATGGTACCGGGAGCTGGCGTTTTGAGCGTAAATTTAGTTATTCAGTTAAATCTCAATAGATCGAAAATTATTTAAATTTAACCAACTTTTCGTATTTTATATAGAAGTATATAAATAACAACCTCAAGATTTTTGTAAACAAAAAATATATTTTTGAGTGGATAAATTTATAATAGAATCTTAAATATGAAAAATCAAATAGAAATAGTAGTATATAGTTTTAATTTTTTCGAATTATTTTATATATAAACATTTTTCATTATAAAAAAAATAAAAAGAGCAATCATAAAACTAATAATGTTCTACAGTGTGGTAACGTTCAAATCAGTTTCCTTTATGAAGAGGTACACGGCAAAATTTGCACATGTAAGATGTTTAACTCTTTTTTTTTCACAGCACACATTGTCACCATAGCGATATTGTCTTTGTGGCTTTTTCTTCTTCAGAGTAGTAGCAATTTTCTCTAAAATATGTTTCCACATATCCAATGATAATCTTCCAGGAGGGTCATATTTAGGCCATATTTAGGGTTTTAATCAACCTTCCCGTTCTGTGGTTTCGCATCGACTAATGTAAAAACTAGTTTTTATTTTTCTAAATTTTTCCAGAATCTATGTAGTAGACAAGAACATTAAGCTTCGTTTTCTTGTATATATCGTTATTTCTGTACTCACAAACAAACCATGTTGTTACACTAACCCGTACTAGTACGTGAAGCACGCTCAAGTATCAATCGTCAGAAAACGTACTAGTACGTGTCCCGCATACAATGTGTTAATGTTTGAGGATAGCAAGTAATAATATCAACTCCCAAAACATTTGAAACATTTGCAGTCATTTGAAAATTAGATAAATCTTTTCTCAAGGACTAGAAAATTTGAAGCATTTTAAGCCTAAAATACATTTGCAGGATTCATTGTTATCAGGCATTTTTCTTTGCTACCGTTTATCTTATAAGCCTCTAATTACAAAAATAAATCAAATGAGATGAACATTCATGTTATAATATTTTTAAATTGAAAATTTAAAAATTACAAAACTGAAATTTAGAACACCAACCCGTATTTTATGGTTATAGTCACTAAAATTTTACATTCATACTAAGAAACGCAACACACTTTTGCTGTTGTGTAACAAAAATTAACCTAAATATTGGGATTCAAACTTTAGAAGAGTTTCACACTTTTTTTCCTATTACGTCAGTAGGTCGGATAAAAGATTAATTAAAATAATTTGGAAGAACTTAGGTGACAACGTTGCTTTTAATGCAAAAAAGGGCTTTTCCTCTTATTTCGAACTGTGTTTTCGAACTACTATATCTCTAATCCATCTCTACTGAATCGTTATAGAAGACATTAACATTTTTTACAGTTCGCAAATTGGACTCCTAATCTTAGGCGCGTAAGTTTTTCGCTTACAGTTCGGGAACATATTCTAAATTTTGTTCATCCTCAGGAGAGATATTTGCTCCTTATTCTCTCTCTCCCCTGAAAACCTCCCAACGGGAAGACATCCAGACCCACTTATAAATACTGCACGATTTACCCCTCTCTAAATATACAGGGAGAGGCTTTGTATGGCTGCCAAGTTTAAACCCGTCACTCCAAGAATCAAGCCCTACGCGTTGATCACTAAGCCTGATACGTTGATCACTAAGCCTGATGTGACCCTAATCTCCCTTTTTATAACTTTTCAGGTAGGTTTAGTACGTTCTGACAAACACTATTTCTATAACTGTCTTGTAGATTCTTGCCAAATTCGATAAACGGGAAAAACCCGTTAATCATGAAGACGAACTGTGCTAGGTTTGAATGATAAAATCATAAAATATAAAGCTATGTCTGTATATATCTGCATAATTTGTAACTATATGTTTTAGGAAAACCCACTCCTCCAGACTCCTCTGTCACTGACAAGGCACGGGGATTATGGTCTTGGTTTATGAAATAGAAGGTCTTAGGTTCAACCCTGCAAAATGAAGTTCTTTTGAATCGATCTTCTCGATTTTTCTGGAGAGTTCTAATGTCTGCAAATTAAGAATATTTTGAATATTTTGAAAATATTCTCTTGCATTTAAAAAGTTTTGTTGCTACTCCTAGATGTGGTTTTTTTATGAGTTGTATAACTAGTTTGTTCTTTTTATCTAAAAAAATCTTAGCTTGCTTATCAAAAAACGTCTTTGGGTGAAATATGCCCCCTTATCTAAAGTTTTATTGAAGCTTAGCAACAAAAAGCAGTGAATAGCATTAGGAACCTAAAAATATAGATACCAAACTGTAGCAAATTATGTAAAATGATAATCAACTGAGTTTAATGTGTGTTGTTTCCTGTAATAGCAGATCACAGAGCTTCCGAAGAGAAATTATTACCAATTATGTGATCGAATTATTCTACTTGGTTGAAAAAAATCTCAAAAACGGGCAAGAACTTACGTTTTTCTAACTGTTTCGTAATTACTGCTCTGTAATAAATGTCAGGTTCGAAGTTACGCCTAGCCTAATCTTGGCGAATTACATTTTTTCTTATTGGTAGTCACTAAGGAAGTTCAAAAAGAGAATGCATGGCCTGGGAGGACAGATTTGGGGCATTTTCGATGACATTTGAAATTTAGCATAATCTGCAGATTGTTACCTGACTTGGTCCTTGATGATATATATGTTTCAACTTTACGCGCTACGACAGGGTAAACAGAATTTTTTATTCGGGTTAACGTGAACTTCGAGCAGTAAAGATTATATTTATGCTTCGAAAGTACGGGGAACTATGTCACAAATTTGAAACTTATTAAGGAGAATATTAAAAAGGTTTTTTTAGAGAAATGTTTAAGTGGGTCCATTTTTAGACGAAAACTTTATAAATATCTTTCAGGTAATAGACCTGTAAACATATGGAAATAGTAGAAATAAGTTTTATGTTTAAAAGATATTTATTTCCAAAACATGTTGGTTCGTAATACATTTTTCTTTCACTAAATAACTCGATTTTAGGAAATGAAGAAAGTATAACATAATAGAGGAGAATAAATCGTACACGAATGTGCAAAAATCTCAATTTTTAAAATAATGGACAAAGCGTCCTTTACTTCCAATGTACAGATAATACTATCATCTAATATCACTGCCTGTGGTGGACTCGATTTCGCAGTTTCTAGCACTGCGGCCTTCATTTTATTACATAGACTTAGTAATTCTGTGGAGAACAGCAAAATGTCATTTTCTATTTACAGTTTGAGTTTATTGTTACACGTTGTTTTGTTTTTAGCTCAGATAATAATTCATTGGTGAAGAAAATAAGAGAAAGATAGAGAGAGTCACTATACATCGGAGGGGAGAAAGAAGAGGTTGAAGTCCCTGAGGAGGTTGTTAAGAATGCACCATTTTTTTTTCCGGAAATCTACATCCATCCATTCAGCCATGTATCCGAGGTAAAAGCGACCAGAATAAAAGGAAAATTTTCTTCGACTTTATCTTCTGATTTTTTACCGTTACACCATTACGTACTCCAACTTTCTAAACGTAGTCGATTCCGAAGATGAACTTGAGTATTTTGTCGATTTCCTTTCGAGACAGAATTCCATTTTAGGTAAAACACATACTTCATCCTAGAAAGATAGCCAAGCCTTATGCAGTGTTTGAATCCGCGTTTCCCACTACAGAAGGTGAATACATCAGACAACCGGGCAATCTTACATCAATTTCCCACATCTATAGTGTTTCCTTTTCTTTCCCTTGAAAAACTATGTATCGAAGTTCAACTGTCTATCATTTCAACATTCTCTAAAAATTAAAAAAAATTACTCATCTTCGATGAAATATTGTTGAAAACCTTTTTGAGTTTGGACTAACCTGAATGTTTCTCCTCCCCATCCCGCAATGGCAGTGAAGACTCTGGTGGGGAAGTCTCTGGCAGGATTAATTGGTGCCATGCAGTTCATGCCAAATGTCTGAGCAGTGGTCTGGATCATGAAGCCGATGAAAATCGGATAGAGATATTTCGGGATGTTCAGATTCTTGCGATCCACTATGGCCATCACCGTGAACATCACAAGACCTCCGGCTACAACCTGAAAAACAGAAAATTCGACGTCTTTAATCCATCGCTCTCTGACAAGAAAATCAAAGAAAAAGAACTTTATATGGGCACCTTGTACACCTACTTATACATTCATCGTGGATGTGAATTCACGTCCTTTATTATCTGTTTCTGAATATGGAAATATTATTACATGTGGTACCACTGGTTATGCGCGGACTACCGTTTGACGACTGCGACTCTAAAGGGTCTTGCGCCTTCAGATACTTTAAAAACAATCTTAATGAGTAAAATCAATCTCCTATTTTTCTAAATAAATTGGTTTTTTCGACGCATATCTAACAAAAGGGTGTTCGATTCCTGGAAGGATTGTAGCTTTTCCTTGCTTCGGAACAGAAGTTTACTATTGATGGTTACCTTGCAATGATCTCTCGTTACATTAAATTTCCAGATACAGACTTATCTACGACCGTGAGAAAAATCGGCATAATGTAGAAAAATAGCAAACGTGCCTTTTGTGAGTACTTGAATTGAGTTCTTCTTTACCTAGTGAAAGGATGTTGTTTCGCGCAGAGTGGGATGCTGAATGGAGGATTGTTGACACCGAGGACCATCTCAATCATTCTGTCGGAGAAATTCATAAGAATGCTCGCGAAGTGTTCGCAGTGTTAGTTTCAATGGCATCCCGAAGAAAGAGTTTCACACGACAGAAATCATCTATATTGTAAGGGAAGCAGCAATACTTCCTATTTTGTTCTCCAAAGGTTTGTCCGAAGACATCGATTGATGATCGGCAAGATTACTCCCGATTACTGCAAACTTCCCTTGGAACCGGGCTGATTGCACCAGTCAAGCCAGAGTCTACAAGCAGTTTCCTCACCACATCATCAACCAGCTGTCCGATCAGCTTAGATGGACATTTTGCGGTCAGACGACGATATAAAAGACCAGAGTTCGAGGACGAAAGGAATTTTTGACCGATCGAGTCTTCTGTGAATTTATCGAGGGAGCGACTGAGAGAGTCCTCCCCCCTCTTTTCCCTTAGGAAGCTGATTCCTGCAACGATCATCATTTCATTGTAGATATTCATCGTTTCATCTGTATTTATCATAACTTCAACCTTGTGTTTCTAAATAAATATCATTAGTCTGTACGTAGGCCTCCGCTATCCTTTTTCGGGCTCACTTAGAGAGCCAGTACGCTACAACCTAATAATTTTTAGGTCTGAGCTATTTCTATTGTATACGTTCTTGTGGACTGAAGATTTGCGTTACTTCCTGTTACTCTTTAAAAAAAAAAAAAAAAAAAAAAAAAAAACCTGTAATATATGCAATAAGACGGAATTCTCGATGGGTGGTTGCAGTCATGACCCCTAAAAATGACACCGTTTCATCTTTATTAAGATAACGTTGGAGGACGATTTTCCCCTTCATCATAGGGAGAGGACAAATTGAGGGGTCAGCTAGCCTGAAGTTATAAGCAAAAGGCCCTCAACACCTGGCTCAACATCTGTTGGAAAGAAAATCTGCCTCCGACAGCGTGCATCTCCTTTTTGTTTGGAATATTCCTAAATTGTCCGCTAGGGCAATGTAAAGTTCTAATTGGTCAGGCCCCTTCTCTTAGGGCGTAAACTGTAGCCTCAGTGGTCAATTTAGGAGGTTAAAAGGGGAATGCCAAATGATACGGGAATTTTTAGCCCTTGATTTAAGTTTTGAAAACCCCTGAGAATTTTCCTTACATATATATCTTAATAAATGTTTTTCATTATAAATTTCAAACAGATTTTATTCATAATGTAGGATCTACCTAATTAATAATTAATATATATTATTAAGATATATTTAAATAGAAATTAAGGAAAATGGTAAATTTTAATGTATGGCGAAGATTCCTGCATAAGTAAATATATCTTTTAACGCTAAATTTGAAATGTATTTGAACAAATACTTGTCCAAATTATTAAAATCTAAAAATAGCTTTTATATGTAAATAACATTTAATAAAATTTGTATGGATATGATACATTTCAAAGCATGAATTCGTACAAATATCAACCACAAGTTTCGTAGTAAGTTTTTTCTTTTTTCAGTTTTCCCTTTAATTTGCTACAAACCTTAAAAGTACCTGCAGGAGGTTTTTGAATTGAAAGTTAACAGATATTATCTGAGCAGATCTCGAAAGTAAATTATAAGCGGGAGTTTTCTAGTTTAGAGAACTAAAATTTTACCCTAAGAGAAACCCCGTGTACATTTAGAAAAATTATTTATATAGATATATCGGTATTTCATTGTAAATTAAAATTTTCCGAGATTACAATATTATGCTCCGTAACAGTATGTGATATACAATAAAAATTTTAGATCATTCTCATCAAATAATAGGCTTTAATTTTTAATTTTTAAATAAACTTTCAAAATATTGTTTCAGCTAATTATAAAGCAATGTTACATATATACATGAGTATATCGATATCTTCCTTTTGTACTTTTGTAGAGTACTGTAACTTATCCGGTTCCTGTTTTAGGTGACACAATGAAGAATCATGTGTTTTTTGAATAACTGATTTATTTACACCTTTGCTATATACATCATTTCTATATACAAGAAAAAAACAATTTCAGTTCACAAGTATGTGATTCGATACACGTAGGCCTGAGTAGAGACGTGCAATAAATACTTCTGCTGAAATGTTGGCGGTCCGACGGAAAAAACGATAAGGTAGCTCGCACGAAAGTTCTCTGAAGTAATTAAGTAGACAGTACACTCAATTAAACGAGATAAGTTGAAATAACAAATGGTTTCTTCGAAGAATATCAAAACACAGTTAGAGTTCCTAAGAGGAATATGCAATCAATTCTGAAGAGGGTTATATTAAAAGAAAACCCAAGGCACAGGGTATCTTTATCAATCTCAGCTAGAGATATATCCCAAGGTGGGATTTTCACTGGGAAAAATTCTCCGATGGAAAGACTGGTCAAGACGACCTCCGAGGTAGCTGACTCTAGCTACCTCTCAAAAGAAAAGATCCCAAAGTGGGATTATAGCTAAGGAAACTCTCCGATAGAGAGACTGGTCAAGGCGACCTCTGAATTAGCTGGTTGCTGGCTGACTAACTACTTCTTTAAAAAAATCTTATCTCGTCTCTTTTTTAGGGAAGGGGCCTCTAAGAGAGGGGTCTCACCCACAATTTCATCATTGGATCATCTGGCGATGGTCTCACCTTCAACCAACTGAATTGGTCTGGGCTAAACAATCACCAGCCTCAAACCCAAGAGTCTCTGGAATTTCGTGTCGGCGAAGATCCAATGTCGGGAGTTCTCTTGTGGTTTCGATGATCATCTTTATGGCTGTCAGTGTGGGCACCCAGTTGTCTGGTCTGTTGTTTCGCTACTGTAGGGCACAAAATCTAGACGACATCATAGTGCTGGGGGAGACAGCACCTTTGTCTCCACCTAAGCGAAGTCCATTTCTCAAAGTAGAGTCTTTGATGTAGGCACACCATTAAGGCACGCCGTTACAGTACTGTCATCAGATGCTGGTAGATTGTTATTTCGCTACGATTAATACGGCATCCATAATGAAATGCGAGTTTTTACAGCAAAATGTTAATTGTGTGCCTTAATCTGGTTAGCTTTGCTTTTGTATATTTCTTGTTTTCTGACATAAAATGAATATGCATTCATAGGCTGTCCGTAAATGGTGTAACACTTGTTTTTTCGATATTTTGGACCACCTGCCTTTTTTGTCACAAAGTGTCATACTTCAACATAATCCATCCCTTACTTGTCCTTTTTCACATAATGTTACATAAACATATAAATGCAATTAAGAAACAAATCCCTGCATTAAAGATCATATTACGAATTTTATTTTTTAATTTTAACTATTTTAATGATAGCTATAAATACAAAAATAATATAAATCGTAAAGATAATAAAAGAAATTGAAACTACGTTGCATTACTACTCGTAAAAACTTAAAAAGTTTTACTCAATAAATAATCCGTATTGCATTTCCATTGTGTGTATATGTTTGTATAATTTATAGACCGAATACAGTTATTTTTATTCACTAATTAGTTATAATTTCAATTTACTTCTTTCTTTTTTCTTTTTACAAGTTTCTGAACTTATAGCAAAAATATTTCTACATTATGATTTCATTTTATAGAATGCGTTTTTTCACATAGCCGTAATTTAAGTTGTAAGTTAATAATTACTCTGTAAATTAAGTTTTCGGGGGGATTACGATATACAGTCTGTATCGGTTATATGGTCAGCTTAGCGGTTGAGAAAAATCAGACCATATAAGCTGGGTGACCATATATGCGGAACAATACAATCCTAGTTTGCATATACCGGGTATTTTTAATCCATTACAGAAGAGCCTTATCCACATTCCCATAAGGTGACAAACGCTGACGTTTTCGTTCTTGATCACCGATTTCGACACTTGTGGACCAAAGTTTGGCAGATAAAATGTTGTTTAATGTCGTCCGGGCGAAAGTAGCCTTTTAAAGATTGGATTTTTTTAAATTTTCAATCAATTCATTTTTGGCAGCAAATAATAAATTCTTTCTTTTCGAAGCCATAATTAAAAAATGAACGTTCTTTTTCGTGACGTATGATCTAAATGAAACAAAATGTTCCTTTACTTGTTTCGTCTCAATTTCAACTTAAGCAAGCGAGAGATAACTGCAACCAATAAACAGACAGATGTCCACCTCTTGTCAGGGGGCAAGAGAACTGAGAGAGGTGATGTCTACACAAGCAAGAATGGGGGAAAGGTAAGGAAATAAAGGCTTGAATTCAGGTCCTCTCCGATTTCGCACCGACTTCTTAAAAAAAACGAAAAGAAAAAAACAGAAACTCGTTGAAAACATAAAACTGACCATATAACCGGTAACAAGAAAAAGAAAATGATTGTATAAGAAGTGCGATTTAACACATGTTTCCTATTAAGTTAGACGGGACTTTAGAAAACTGACCATATAAGCGGGTGGTGATATAGCCGATATAGCCGCTAGTGACTGTAAGACACAATTCCTTTTAAGCATAGCCGAACGCTGGCCGATGGGTTAGGGCGCTGATCTTTGGTACCGGATGTGAGAGTGCAGCTATGTTTGACATAAGGTTTGCTAAACTGATTTGCTCACCGCACTCACACGTTGTGGGTTGAATGCCCAAGTTTTTTTCGCGACTCCAGGAAGCGTGCGGTGTGGCCAGTGAAAATAACTGCACCTAAACTTCACCAAGTTTTGTAGAATTGTGATTGGTCTCCAGGAGGCGATTCAGGACTATCCTTGGAGTCCCGGTCCTTCTGGGCAGAGCCGGGAAAAGACGCATTGTAAAAAGGACAATGGAACAACGAACAGGATAATGGAAAAAGTATAGGGTTGCCTGAGTAGAAAGAAGGAAGGAAAAGAATGCAGCGTTCTCTTGGACATTGGCATTTTTTTTTTAGGCGTAGCACGTGGAGTGCTTCTTTTACTTTTTAATTTTTTATATATATTTTTTTATATATTTTCTTGTCGTTTGTTCTAATTTTGAACATTGTAATATAGATCAGTGGTATTATACTATAATTAAAAGCAATATAAAGCAACTTTGGGTTATCAATGACTTTGAAATAACAATGCAATGTACTACACCACAACACCGGAGTTTGTGGGTTCGAATCCTACAATGGCATGGATGTTCGTAGCCGTTTGGAATCGGCTTTAAGCAGTAGATCCCTGTCTCATTAGCCCTCGTGTGCAAAACAGTAGACCGTAGCACTCCAAACCAAACCAAACCTTTTAAGCATAAGGACTCGATCTTATAAGTTCTCGTGTAGCTGAATAGTAGACCGTAGCAATCTAAACCAAACCCCTGTTATTTAATTTTAACATGCTGTTTCTTTAATCCCCTTTCTAAATGTTTTTCACAACGTTTTTAGATTTTTATTTTCTCAAATATTGTAAAAAAAGTGGAACGACAGTAAAACTAGTAATAAATGTTTCAAACCTTTTATATTTTAGCTGTAAATTTAACCGAGTGTTAATTTACAAAAGAAACTAATACTGGCAAAAAAGGACATTCATTTATTTTTTTTAATACGAGAAAACAGTAATATTGTCAGTTTACACTATACTTAAGCGAAACAATTACACAAAAAAGAATAACTCGAATGATAAAATGAGCTCACATTCTCTTTCTACTTCTTTTGTTTCTATAACTTTCTTTTATTTAAAAGTGTTTCAAGTGACCGTAATTACACAGCAGGTGGTACTGACAGTCGCTGAGAACTAGTTCATATATTTTTTGTCACATACATCAACTATTTTGAATTAATTAAAATATATGGACGAATAAGTGGAAAAAACATTACAGAGATTAAATTAATTATCACTTTTAAAAAGGGGAATATATAAGGCTTTCGGAGAGTATTGTTTACAAAATTTATTTGCTTACACTGATATTGAACTAATTAATTTTTCCTGCTATAAAATGGATTAAAATGCACGGTTATTTTTTCAACATTTTTTGTAAGCACAATGTCTTTTTAATAAATGTAAGAATTCTTAAGAAAGAATTCTTAAACAAAGCTTTTATTATATATTAACTTTTTATTAAATCTTACAGTTGTTAAAGTATTTCCGTAGGCGTATTGTTTTCCTTAATGGTTAAATCATGTTTTTATTTATTATTTACTTGACTGACTGACATTGAGAAAAATCTGTGTAATATTTTTAATCACACAAGATATGTGTATGTGTTTGTATACTACATACATATACACGTAGAGAGAGAGTAATGTAATGATAAATAAGAGTTTCCAACTTTGTAAAATCTCGAAGAATATTTTGTAAACTATCAGAGGATTGGTTTGGTTTTGGAGGGCTGCGGTCTACTTTTTGCAACACGAGGGCTAATGAGACCGGGACTTAATGCTCAAAGCCGATTCCGAACGGCTACAAACATCCATGCCATTGTGGGATTCGAACCCACGAACTTTCGAAGGTCAATATTTTAACCATTCGGCCATTGTTCAGCAACTATCAGAGGAAGACAGAAAGAGAAAAATTTGTAAATTTAATTTCACTTGTAAATTTGAATCAAGCTTAAAGTTACGAAAGTAATTAATGTTGAGTGGAAAAGAATTAATATGCATACAAATGTGTGTGTGTCGAATTTTAAAGTTAAAAATTACACCATTAAGTAATGAAAAGAAAGCGATATTTTCTGAAGCGTAAGAAATGGGGGTAAATCAACACTATTTAAGAGCAGAACGAACCAAGTTCCGCGAGAGAATAGGTAAATCTTGGGCGATGACCTGCTGCCAGTTGAATCTCTTGTTGAAAACAAAATGGCTAAAGTGACTTTGGTATTCGAATTAAACTTCAAAGCCTGTAATGGATGCGTATCTTATTTTTTTATCGGCTCCTGAGCCTCACACACACACATAAAAAATGGTTACTAATATTATGCATCTGCAAAATCTAAAAACTGTTTCTAGCATTTTTTTAAAAGTAATCGTTCCTGACTTTACTCCCTACCCACACTGAAAGACTAGTTAATTGCATGCTATTTACTGTAACTTATTTTTAAAAGCTCCTTTATTCACCTATTTAAATTTGATTTTGCCAGCACAACGGTTTAGCCAAAGACTCTATCCTGACGACCTTATTGCTTGTCAAATCGTACGTGTTTGCAAGTTGATCTGTTGCTTTATCCACACCAAAGCCTTATCACACGTTAGCCAACCTGTACTCATTGGAAAAGTAACGGATTTAGTTTAAAATCCCTTTTCTCGATAAAAATTAAACAGATTTCTCGTGTTATTACGAAACATTTTTAATCGATTTATTTTTTGCTTAAGCTAACGTGTGATTAGGACTTAAATTAGTTGACATTATTTCGCTCTCTAAACGAGAAATTCTTGCATTCTTCATTGGGTTAACGAATTAAAAACTTATCATATGCTTTTGAACCTTACGGGTTGACGTGTGATAAAGCCTTAACAAATTCAGTTTACAATTCCTTGCTCCAATAGAAAATTTACTGATTTCTCGTGTGAGGGTGAAAATTTTTTAAGTGATTTATTTCGATTTAGGTTGATACGTGATAAGACTTCTAATTGTTTGGTATTTGTTTGATATCACTTTAGAATTCTGCGCATTCTTCTTTGATTAAATGAATCATAAACTAAATCCATTACTTTTAGAACTTTACAGGTTGAGGTGTGATGAAGACCTAACAGATTCAGTTTACGATTCCTTATTCCAATGAAAAATTTGCTGATTTCTCGAGTGAAAGTGAAAACTTTTTAAGTGATTTATTTCGATTTAGGTTGATGCGTGATAAGTCATCTAATTGGTTGATATTTGTTTTCTATCATTCTAGAATTCCGAGATAAAGCCTTAAGAGATTCAGTTTACGATTTTTTGTTTAATGAATCATAATTTACTAAATCCATGAAAACTTTTTAGATTTATTTCAGGTTGAGGTTGATGCGTAATAAGATTTCTAATCAGTTG
Organism: Pardosa pseudoannulata; assembly: GCA_032207245.1. NCBI lineage: Eukaryota > Metazoa > Arthropoda > Arachnida > Araneae > Lycosidae > Pardosa > Pardosa pseudoannulata. Next base: position 116,575,088 of record CM063501.1, on the reverse strand, counting down.
GTATGTGCTTACTATCACAATGAAAAATTTGCTGATTTCTCGAGTGAAAGTGAAAACTTTTTAAGTGATTTGGTTTTAAGTGATTTTGGTTTAGGTTGATGCGTGATAAGTCATCTAATTGGTTGATATTTGTTTTCTATCATTCTAGAATTCCGAGATAAAGCCTTAAGAGATTCAGTTTACGATTTTTTGTTCTAATGAAAAATTTACTTATTTCTCGTGTAGGGGTGAAAACTTTTTAAGTGATTTATTTCGGTTTAGGTTGATGCGTAATAAGATTTCTAATCGGTTGGTATTTGCTTACTATCACTCTAGAATTATCCGCATTCTTAGGTAATATAAAACTAAATCCTTAAAACCTCGTATCAGTTAAACCTCGTTTAGTTTAAAATCTTAAACTAAATCCGTTCAACTTTAGAGGTTGACTTGTGATAAAGCCTTAACAGATTCAGTTTACGATTTCTTGTTTCAATGAAAAATTTATTGATTTCTCGTGAAAGGATGAAAATTTTTTAAGTGATTTATTTTGGTTTAGGATAATCTGTGATAATACTTCTAATCGGTTGGTATTTGCTTACAATTACTTTAGAATTGCATGCATTCTTCTTTGGTAAAAAAAATCTTAAATCAGTTGTTTTTTTAATTTTACAGGTTGGCGCCTGATAAAGCTTTAACAGATTTAGTTTACGATTCCTTGTTCCAATGAAAAATTTGTGGATTTCTCGTGTGAGAGTGGAAAAGTTCTAAGCGATTATCCTGGTTCTGATTGCTTTGTGATCAAACCTTTAATCGGTTGGTATTTGTTTGCTATTACACGAGAAATTCACGCATTCTTCTTCCGGAAAACGAATTCTAGATTTAATACGTTGCTATTTTAAACCTTACAGGTTGACTAATGATAAAATCTCACTGGAATCAATTTACGATTCCTTATCCTGATGAAGAATGAGCGGTTTACTCAAGTGACAGTGCAAACTTTTGAAGTGATTTATTTTAATTCAGGTTTTTGTGTGATAAGACTCTGATCCTTTGAAAATTGTTCGTTATCACCCGAGAAATGATGGGAAAAATTAGTTGAAGAAACTTAAAATTTTACATGTACGTTTTTCAGAACGTACATGTTGTCGTGTGTTAAAACTTTTCAGTTTTTCATAATTAAATTAGTAAAGTTTTAAAAAATATCAGGTGCTTTAATGTGCTATTGCATTTTTTAAAATGCCTTTTTTAATGCCATTTTTTAATGCCTTTTTTGCTTTAAAATAAAATTCAAGTAAAATAAAACTCTGATTTAACAGTAGTAACATCATTCGACAAATACAAGATAGCAGTTTAGGGTTAAAAATAAAAACAATTAGAAGTAAAACAAGTAATAAATATTTATAACCTTTTATATTTTTTTGTAAAAATTTAACCATAGCTAAAGTTTTAAAAGGAATTAATGGGTAGAAATGATATTCCTTTATTTTTAGAAGCAGGAAAAACAATATGTTCAGTTTTCCCTTTCTTGAGGAAAAAAAAATGACAGAAACTATAACATGAACTTAGTCTCGCTTTCCCCCTTTTTTATAATGTTCTTTTATTTGAAAACGTTACAAGTGATCGTAATTACATGTCAGATTGTGCTGGTACTTGCTAAGAATTTCTTCATAAAACTTTCTTTCCTCCAATTTCAGCAATTTTGTAAATGAATTAAAGTAGAAATGAAATAGCGAAACAATGGAAAAGCTAAATTAATTGTCGCTTTTGAAGTAAATAATATATCACGTTTTTGAAAAATGTTTAAAAAATAAGTTCGTATTAAGTTGCGGTGAGGTAAACGCATTTTTCATGGTATTAGAATGAAATGCTTTTTACTTTTTGGTGTTAAATGTTAGCTCAGTGCATGTATGAATTTGAAAAAAGGGAAAGTTTTATTAGATTTTTACTGTCTGTGAAACCTCATAAAAATAAATTGACTTGAAACACATTAATTAGGATCTAACCTTAATTTTTAAACTCTTAATGTTAATGTTTTTATTTTTAACGTTGTAACACCTTATGTCACGCTCAGAGCCTTCTGAGAAAAATAAGAAAGACGTACATTCCAAGCGTTAAAGTTTTATTCGAATATCACATACCGCAATATCTATTTTGTTTTTCACACTTGACATGCGGGTATACTTTAATTCGAACTTATGCTTGCAACGGGCGTTTTTTCGTGAATCTATCTAAAGTTTAGTTATTAAAAAAAATCGCAGTAAATCGAAAATTAATTTGCTTTTATGAACGAAACTTTTTTTATTTTACACTTTAATATATACTATATGGTTATTAGAAAAATAATATTTTTACGAAATCACAAAAATAAACGATTTTTAAAATTAAAGTCCGATAATCTGTCAGCGCATATTTCTTCATCGCTATCTTTGTCACAGCGGCTCACTTTATCAATTTTGTATACAACAATAAAAAACCAAGCTTCAAATTGACAAAACACGACTTGTACATTCTGGAGCTAGGAATTCGAATGAAGACGAAATAACGCAACAAAAGACCGAGTAACTCGATAATCATAACTTGTGGAAAGAAAAAATGCAAAGCGTTGCATAGCAAAGCAAACAACAAATATATAATGTCACACATACATATTATTATACGTATTTAATAGATTTATAGTGGTTAGCGGGTATCCACCACAAATCCACTAAATACTTATTTTTACGTGACCCGCGCTCCAGTGACAGATTGCAAAAAAACGTAAATATACGTTGCCGGCACGCGAAGTGTTAACAAGCGACTCAGTACGACAGTAGATCACCAACCCACAATATTTACCTAATCTCTCCTGGAACTTAGCGCGCTCTTCTCTTAAATTGTATAGTTTAACCCTATATTCTTACACTTCAGTTCAAAGAGTTCGCAGTCTTTTTAATTTATTAGTACTTTAATTTTTAACTTTTAACTTTAAAATTCCAAAAACTTTTGTCATGTGTGTGTGTCTTTATATGTGTGTGCATTCGTTCTTTTGTTCAAATTATGAAGTGACAAGAGTGAGAAAAAAAATGTTTAAAATAATAACGTGGCTTTTCTATGACACGCTTTTCTTACAAGAGCATTCCAAAAAGCCAAATGACTTTAAACATTAAACTGTGGCAACATATTTTTGATGTGTTAAATAAGGTAATTTGTCGCAAAGTCACGAACTACTATAATGCCCTTTCTATTCATTTTCATGTTTACAACAGCCAATAGACAAACAATGAACTGCCCTTCCGTTTGAAACTAAAGCTAGAATAGTCATAATTTGAGAATTTGCCCTACTGCGTGAAATCGCCTTATTGCCGTAGTTGCCATTTATGATATATTCTTATTTCCAGTTTTCAGGATACTACCCTAAAACTAAACAACCAATAAAGCAATATTGTCCTTCATATAAATAAAAAGAAGGGGATGTGTTTATGTGCATTTGCCCCTGTCTGTAAACACGATTGTGGGGAAATTGATAGAGAAAATTTCGAGCTACAAGCAGGA
>CM063501.1:116519078-116566578 GCA_032207245.1 Pardosa pseudoannulata | reverse complement strand
AATCAAAAAGTGTTTAAAAATTCTTTTTAATCTCTCTGTATAAAATCCTTTGTATGCATGTGTGGGAAATGCAATTTTTCTTCTCCTTTGACCATACTTAACTAATTTCATTTTATCAATTTTAAATTGGAATATCTCTTTCATTTTGAATTCAGTTGGGCCATTTTTATTTATTAAAATTCTAGAAGCCAATCTTATTTAATTAATCTTAAATTGGACTTGGCGACTATGTTTTGCCCTCTCTATAGGTATTTTTACTTTTAATAACGAAAATGTCTATATTTTCTCTCCTGTCGGCGCTAATGTCACTGATATAACTGTAAGAAGATTTAATTTTACCGGTCACGATTGTCTCGCAAACACCTTTACTGCACAAACACCTATAATAGTTTCTTGTATACTCTGTGCCAACAAAATTATGAAATGGACAAAGATCACCTTGCGAAGTGTCCATCTTTGAAAGAGGAAAACCTCTACAATCGATAATTGGGAAGCAAGAGATGTCATGCAATCGACACCTAGATATTGATTTTCTTTTTTTTATGTTTTTAATATTTTATTGTTTGCGATTTAACGTTCTTTTTCTTATAGTAGTTTTTATAAAATTTGTTGCTATTTTATCTTTTTGTAATCATTTACGGCTTCAATTTCATACATCTCTGACATATGGACGCCAATGATGTAGGATCATAATTTTCTGCACTACAACAACAACAACGAAAAAAAAAAAAGAAGAAGAAGAAGCTCAAATACTAATTAACATTTTTAAGCCTCTTAATTCATTTGAAAGCGTTTCAAACGCCTTCAAATAAGGCAGTTTTATGCAGCATGATACAACTAAACTTATGAAAATTTTAATATTAATTTTAAACGGAAGGGCAAAATGTTGGTTGCCTATTGCCTATTATAGAAATAGACATGAACGAGGAAGGGCATTAATGTAGTTAGTGACACTGCGTGAAATTCCCTTATAAGACAACCTTCCTTGCTTTATGACTAAATTTACTTGACTTTTTTCCATTTCTTTGATTTTTATTTGGAAATTTTATTTAATTCTAAATTCAATATCGCCATTTTTATTTATCAGATTTTTAAACTCTAATCTTAATTGTATTAATTCTAAATTGGGTATAGCAATTATATTTTGCCGCCGTTATATGTATTTTTAATTTTAATAAAGAGCTCAATATATAATTTATATATTTTAAGCATTTAAATATACTGAAAGCGTTTAAAATTTCTTTTCAAATAATACAACCTTTCTTGCTTTTTGACCATATTTACTTTTTTCATTACATTGATTTTAATTTGAAAATTGTTCTTCAATTCTGAATTCAGTTGCGCCATTTTTTTATCCTGTATTTAGACGCTATTGTTGTTCCATTGTTAACATTGCTATCGTAAAAATATTTAACATTTATGTCACATGAGTAATATTTTTATTTGTCGATATATTTGTTTCCTTTATTTATCTTCCAAAATCCTCAGGCGCTTTTTAGTAAGCATAAAAATTTTAAAGTGTGACTAAATATAATTATTTTGTTATTTTAAAATATAAATTCATAAAGAAAAATAACTTTTTATTAATGCGTTATTCATTTTATGATAATGAGTTGTTTTAATTGTGAAATTTCTTAAACTGTTGCCGAATGATGGCCGAATGGTAGAGAGCTGCTCTTCGGTACCGGAGTTTCCGGTTCGAATCCCACTACTGTTTGTAGCCGTTTGATAGGGAGTCGGAGCCGCATTTATAGCATATAAAAAAGAGAAAGCAATCCATCAATGGTCGAAATCTTTAAACTGCTCGGCCACAATCTTCCAGGCAGAACTGAAAGCTATTTCAGAAGCGTTAAACTGGATCGCCCAGCAGCCTGATCCCAGCTCGTTCCAGATTTTTCAGACAGTAAGTCCAGCCTTCAGGCAATTAACCAATTTCATCAAATGAATCACCAAGTTCAGGTTATCCAGACAACTCTGAAAAATCTGGAAATAACCAACAAAAAAGTTGACCTCGGCTGGGTCAAAGCTCACTGTGGCATCCACGGCAATGAGGCTGCCGATAAGCTGGCTAAAGAAGCGACACTTCGAGAGCCAGAAATAAAACTCTTATTAACTAGATCATACATAAAACAAAAACTTAAGCAAGAGATGCTCCTCGAGTGGCAAAATTACTGGGATTCTGCCACTACAGGCAGGGTTCTCTATGGTTTCTTAAGAAATGTGAAATTTTCTAGACTGAGCGGAAATGCGGCAGTAAATGCCCTTCTTACGAACCATGGACCTTTCCCTCAGTATCTCCACAGGTTCCAGGTCTCAGATAGCTCATCGGGAGACTGTGTCTGCGGTGCACTCGGTGACTCCAATCACTACCTGCACGACTGCCCCTTGACACATGACTTGCATTGTAAGAAACCCTCTGAAAGATCCAAGGAACTCTGGGCAGAGAGCCTAATCAAAAACCCGGTACTGATAAGGAAGGCCGGGAGCCTGGTTGACTGGCTCACCGCTAACCAAGGCGCCATCGTGCGGCCATGAATTTAACCTTATACTACACCGCCAGGGTCAAAGTACCCCTTCACGAATGGCCATCACAACTGCCCTGTGCAGATATTGCTTCCCTCGCAAACACCTGCTCTCATGACAGAAAGTATCATGCAGTACACCGGACTTTTACCTGGGCAGGACTCCTGCGGAGTATCCCCCGCACTTTCGTAAACTGCATTAATTGTACCTTTTACTCTAGATATTCTACATTTATATGTTTATATATACATGTTTATATATATATATATATATATATATATATATATATATATATATATTCTTTTGTTATTTTAAATATTATGGGCTTGCTTGCTTGACTTAATGCTGACTTGGACCCTGCGTAACGCATTGTTGCCGGACGGCCAGACCGAACCAGCAATTCAACACCCTACACCCGACTTCGGGTGGGTGGCTGGTTACAGGTAGTACATGGCTTTGAGTAGCACGTCGTGTAGCAAAAAGGTACACCGCAAAGTTCCAAACTAAATCCATCTAGAGGCCAGCTGTCTAAAGGCAATCTGTTACATATAGGGGCTTACTTTGGACGTTGCGGTTCGTGTCGAACCTTCGTTGTGACTTCATTTTATCATCAGTTTACGGACATAATGTGAGCAAATGATCAAGCTGACTTCAAAGTGGCGTCACAACAAACGTTCGGTACGAACCGCAACTCCTAGAGTAATGGCCCTAATCGTTTATTAATTACATCGGAAATATAAGCTAGTTAAACATCAAACCATTTTAGAGAAACCAGGTAACTTACATATATGTGCGTAAATAATATTTTTCAATCAGACCTTTTGTAGCAAGAATTTAATCGCTAACTCTGAACTAATATAAGGCTCCCGTTTGAAAGCCCAATCAGTTACAACTAATCGCTGATTAATTACGTCCGAAAAATAAGACGGTTAAACTTTAGTCATAATCCCTCATGGAGAAATCAGATAACTTAAAATGCACAAAACTAAGGTTCCAAAATGCCAAAATATACTACAGAACGAATTCTACTGTTTTAAAAATCTTTACAGTAGAACTGAAGTGATCGAAATAAACAATCGGCTTTAAGCAATAGGATGGTTTAACGCAGCAGGACATATCTCAACTTATGGCAATTCCTTCTTTCGTTTTAAATGGAATTGCAACCCATTGGTTGCCCAATTGGCTATCTTAAACATGAAAATGAATGGGAAGGGCATTAAAGTAGTTCGTGACGTTGCGTGAAATCGCTCTATAGAGCCCTTACTCTGGACGTTGCGGTTCAGTCCGAACCTTCTTTGTGACGTTACTTTGACGCCAACTTACGACCATTAAGCTAGCAAACGATCAAGTTGACGTCAAAGTGACGCTACAACTTTCGGATCAACTCGCAATGTCCTAAGTAAGCCGCAGTAAGTTTCATTAGCCCTCTTGAATAAAACAGTAGACCGTAGCGTTCCAAATCAAACCAAACCTTAAATTGTTAGTGTAATTTAATTTAAAAGCTAATTTGATTTTTGAAATAAATATAACCTTTAATTAGGAAGAGTAATTATCCAGATCGAAGGCTAGGGGCAAAGCGGCTAGTAATCAATAAACCTAATTCAAATATGTAACATGTTCATTGTCTTTTCTATTATAACAATTTAATTATTAACCGTATCCATCACAGTTTGAAACTTTGAGAATGCAGTTATTATATGAGTCTTAATTATGTAAAATTTATTTAATTCTCAGAATTTATATAATGCTAAATGAATTCATTTAATTTATGTTAGCTCTGAGTTTCTAAGAACGTGATTTTCATATCACGCGGCAATGGTTTCCATACCAATTTGATTTCTCTCATTTATTTATTTCTCAGAATGAGTAACCTGATTTATAGAAATTCTGAGTGTTCATATAACACGGTTGTAATTAATCGCTTCACTTTACCCACCAACGTAAGATATTCAGTCACTAAAATATCGTTTCTATTATATTTTTCTTCTACCACACTTCAGCTATTTTAAATAGATTAATTTAATGCTCAAAGATTTTTAAAAAATGAGAAAACAATGGAAAACTTGTCATTTTTAAGAAAGAGAATGTCTAAACATTTTGAAAAGTGTAGTTTCCAGAAATTATTTTCTAATTGGCAACTATTGTATTGATTAATTTTTTCCCTGGGATTAAAATAAATTCAGACGAGAAGAACAAATGAGGGAAAAATTTTGGAGTGTTCATTTGTTTTAAAAAATTTAATTAGCGAGCAACAAATGATTGTATGTTCTACATAGAAATAGAAGATTATTTTCGATATTTTAAAAGATTGCCCAAATAAACTTTTTATTCTATTCGAATATAATAGTAATTACTAGATTTGTTTCAATATTTAGTTAAATTATTTCATGATTTTTTTTTTCAATTTTAACTTTTGTTTAATTATTTCTTAAATATAAGAGTTTCTAATTTTAGATAGTTATTTTTAATTACTTCTTCTCTTATTAATGAACGTTGAATCTATAAATAGAAAATACTAACTTCAGAAGAAATATATCTATGAAAGAAAGAGTGAACAAATAAATAATTAATGATATAATGTATCCAAGTATACATTAAAACAAACCACTTTATGTATTTATGTATACATGAGTATATGTACATTATACAAAGAAGTGTGTATGTATATTGTGTGTTCATATGCATATGCGTGTATATATATATATATATATATATATATATATATATATATATTGGTGTGTTTATATGTATATATGTGTGTATATATGTTTGTCTGTGTGTATATCTATATATATGTGTATATGTATTTATAAGAGCTCATTTTTCCTCTTAATTAGGTATAGAAAATTATTCATAATAAAAAAGAAATTGTGTGGGAGTATTTTAGATTGTTTTACTTTACCATGGCTTGTGGGTTTGCACACGGGCATCAGCGGGGAGGTACGAATTGTGATATTTAACGCTTTAAATAAGGCCCTAAGCCCTTAAAATCTGTCTCACTCGTTTATCTTGTCCGTAGTTGTAGAAGTAACACCATGTACTTAGCTTATATGAAAGTTAAATGGTTAATGCTCATTTTAAAATGTCGAGGAATTGTTTTATGTTTTCGAAGCATTAAATATTTCTCTATGGTCACAACTATTCGAATTTCATTAGGGATTGTATTTAATATTAATAATGTCCATTTGGATATCATAAAATTAGATAAAATATTTATATTTTGGCATTATCCCCTTCAGGACCACAAAATAAATGCTATACAAGTCGACGTTGTGAAAAATTATTATAATATATATAATATATAATATATATATTTAAAATCATATAAATACGCTCAGGTATCCTATACGCATATGAGACTGGTCTCTCAATTACTAGAGATTTTAGCGAGGAAAACGAAAAGCTAAAGATACGAGTGTTCAGCTGCGTTCTTTATAAAGCGTTGTTTTTCTGTCTACTTGCACACACAAAAATTAGTGCAACACAAAAACATATTCATATTCTGACTATATTCTGGAACAAAGGTTTTACTTCTTGTTAGATTTAGAATGTTGTCTATCCTTATCGAATTCCACATATCGAAATCCCACTAATAGTATAAATCACAGATGGGGACGTGCTGTTTAATAGCCGCATAGGACCTCCGTGATTTTATTCTGCGGTCTTCATAAAAGCGAGCTCTTGATTCATTAATATTTAATTACATAGACAATTTTTAAAAGTAGATGTATTAAATAAAAAATTATGAAAATAAATTTCAATTATAATTGGTGTTAAAATTCAATTGCATTTTTAAAATAGTAGAATTTCATCTAGTGCAAAATGGTAACACTACTATTTGAAGTGTTACTTATATATATATAGTTGTGTATTGAGAAATAATTGAAAATTAATGTTGTCCATTAAGTAAATAGAGAATTATTTTAAGTTGTAAATTTTTAGGTTAAATAAATTTTAAAAAAATTAATGTTTTTGTGTTATCTCTATATAATGTAATAAAACGATAAAAATATAATAATTTTATGGAAGTCGCATATATAGTAGTATTTTTTTCGGTCTTTATGATTGACTAATTTAAATGTTGCTTCTAATGGCTACAAGTTTTCTCACCTCTTGTGTAACGGCTTGTAATCCTCTGGAATCGACTTTAAAAAAGTGGTTTCCCAACTGTGGAGCGCCCACCACCACAATTTAACGCACACTCCAGTTGTGGGTGGGGGTTAGAGACTTTTTCAAAGGAGGGCTTCACCTTGGTAATATAGTATATTATTTTATAGTCCATTAAATAAATTACAATATATGGTTAGTATTTATGAAATTACATTGTTACGAAGATTGAGAGCGTCCTCAAAATGTTTAGTACCACTGAGGAATAGGATGCCTCTTGTCAAATTTAGTAAAATTATTGGCGATGTTTACTAAAACGCACAGGTATTTTATCCGAACAAAATTGTATCCCTTGCTATTTGGGCGACTTTAATTGATGTAGATTGCCCTATTGTAATAGAATTATATACATTTTCTTAATTAACCAAAACCACTGAGAAAGCGGGCATTTACATTTATGGCCAATTAATTCCTTAACAGTTTACAAAGCCAACAGCTCCAAATTATTAAAAGTTTGTGTCTTTGTGTCAATATTGTATGTTTATTCCTCCGACTTATTTAATAAAATCCACCTTTAATTTTTTTTACCTTGTGATTGGCACAATATATTCCTAGTGGATTCAGTGCCATTAAACTTCAAACATCGATCCATCCATCCAAATTATTAAAAATTAGTCATAATAAACCTTTAATGGCTCATTATATCTAATAATTTTAAGCATTACGCGCATTTAATATATAAGAAATGGGTTCAACAAGAACTGGATACAAATATAATATGAATTAAAATATAGATACATATGGTTTGGACACCACGAGATCAGGAAAAAATGTTAGGTTACCATTTTAAGAGCTTTATCACCAAGTCGGTGCAGCACCCTGTTCTTCAGTCAAGCCAAGTTTTTATATAAAAGGAGGGCACACGTATGAAAAGTTTGAAAACGGCTGCTTTAATACCTAAGTCAAATTTTGCGGAATATTTATTGATGAATATGTTAAATCTAGGTTATTATGGACTATGAAACTAAAATATAAAACTTTGGTCTCATACTTCATGGAAGTACGAAATTAATTTATAGTCTTACGTGCTAAATACAATAACAGTAATTAGTTTGCAGTGGGGATTAAGTATTTGTCTAGTATAGTTTTTTGACCCATTTGTATGTTAGAAATACTGGAGATTTGGATTGAACTGATCGACTATCTAATTTCTCCGAAAAATAGAGGTGTCTTTCAGCATAATGAACCAACATGATACATACTGAGATGCTAATAATATCTACTGAGTTAAACTCTACAAGGCACCTCTACTTGAGAAAAAAACTTTCCATAATATCTGGATAGTTGATCAGAAAGAATTTTTCTGTGTGTGCAATTTTAATAAGTCCTTAACCAAAAGGTTGACCGTAGAGTCACTAGGCTGAAACGATTTAACCATTGTTGGTGGTGTTTCAAATGCCTCTTGAACAAGTCAAGCACATGAGCTAGAGGCTAAACGAATTAAGACAAAGGGTGAGCCTTTCGTACGAAGAGCACCGCTATTGTAATGAAAGAATTTTTGCTCAGAGTGAATCCTTGTAATTTAGAAGCAGGAACCAGGGATGTTACTTAAGAACAGGGTAATCCTTGGCAAGTTTGTCAAAATTACTTGCGATGTTTACAAAGCCTGAATCCATCATTTGTAATTTTGATTACCAAATGCAACGGAATTGAACTGTAAACCAATAACAAGCCCCATTTAAATGAAAATATTTGAATACTAGTTTAATTGGCTTGGATTTTCGGTAAAATCGCCGTTGTTTACCATGCTTTTAACCAATCCATTTAATTTCACATAATTAATAACAATTAAGAATTTGGCGCCTTTAATATGTAACAAAAGGGCTACACATAGATAGGTGGATACTAAAATAATATAATTAATAAAATTTAGACACGAATTCTTTGGACGCTGTAAAATCAGGAAAAATTCTGTTAGGTTGTCATGATTAGAGCTTTATCGCCAATTTGGCGGGGGTACCCTCTTCTTACGTCAAAAACCGCGGGCTATTTTACGTGCCTCAACTACCATTAAAGAACACGGTGGATCTTTGGCCGGCTCGGGCCCTGAATCCACAACCTTCAGGTTTTGTGATCGACGCTTTTGACAACTGAGTAATAGTAGATCTTTATTTCATTAAGTTAACTGAATAATTTATAAAAATACTTTGTAAAGTCTACCAACCCCTCAGATGATTTTAGCTGGATATATTCTACTTTAAATCTGCCCCCGTTTGTTAAAACATTACTTGATACAGTGTCTTTGTGTAGATAAAGATTATAATTTAAATGAGATGATTTTCTCCTAAAAACTCTCATACCTGTATTATCCCATTTCGTTTCTTGTTGAAATATTTTTTCAGTCAGGCATCTTTTAACTCACCTCACCGAAGAAGCAGTTCCAAATGGAAATGTCATCTCTGGGATAGGTGGCAAACACCCAGGCACTCCGATTTTGTCCAACCACAGTCAGTTCTGGGTCATAGATGTGGAAAGCATCTGTTGAATAGCAAACACACAAACTTAGTTCTTGTATAAATAAGTCAAAACGCATTTAACTTATGGTCAAAATGTATATTTAAAGTATCTATGTTTCCTCGTACACTCTTAGACAAAAAAAAGGGATGCACCAAGAGTTATCCGACTAAGACGAAAATCTCTAGATGTGATGTACATGAACAGAGAAAACAAATGGTTACAATTTGAGAAAAATTTAATAATTAATTCAAGGGATAGACCTTGACAAAGTAAAAAACTCATTGCTTTTGTTCACTTCTGGCTTGGCATTGATTGATAGAGGTGGAGAATGTCCTCCTGAGGGATATCGTGCCAAATTCTGCATCCCGAGCTAGTTGTAGAATCCTAATCATAATGATATAAACTTGCTCAATGACGAGAGAGATCAGGCGACCTTGCTGGCCGAGATACCGCTCGGCAAGCACGAGGACAAGCAGTAGAAACACATGCAATGTGGGGCTGGAAATTATCTTGATAAAATGTAAGCCCATTTTGGCCTGACATGGTAGGCAACACTACGGGGTGTAGAACTTCGTAGACGTACCGCTGTCCTGTAAGGTTGCCACGGATGACAAACAAAGAGATTATACTATGAAATGAAACGGCACTCCAAACCATCACTCCTGGTTGTCAGTCTGTATATCGGAAGAGTCAGGTTGGTATCCCATCACTGTCCAGAGCATTTCCGGAACGTCTTCGATGGTCATCAAGGTTCAGTTCAAAGCGGGACTCATCACTGAAGACTATTCTAATCCAGTCAGTGACATTTCAGTTCGAATGATCCAGACACCACACTGCAAACAAGCTTGTCGTTGTACAGAGATCAATGGTAGTCGGCGCAAGGGGCTCCGTGGCCTCAGCCCCATTTCTGTGAACCGAATATGAATGGTCCTTGCAGTCACTAAAGCACTAGTTGCACGTACAATCGATGATAATGATGCCTCTGGGATGTGAGTGCCGCTTTGACGATTGATCGGTCCCCACGTTCTGTCGTATCTCTAGGCCGACCGCTTCCATCTTAACGCTGTGTTCGGCAATAGTTCCCCATTCCTTCCAACCTCGTCTAATAGTGTTATCGATACCACCTAAATGTAGAGAGATTAGCCGATGTCACCAACCGACTACTTTGACTCCAACGGTACGTCCTCTCTAAATGCTAATATCTGAGCATATCATTCGCGCACATGTATGCCAGGCATAGTTACTGTCTATCTGAGTACATGGGATGAAATTCACAAGAAAATTATGACCTGGAATCGAAATTTCGCTTCTTAAATACCCTGCCAGTTGTACAGATAGGATACGCTACAGCGACACACGTTCATTCATTGGCCGCCAAACAATTTTGCATTTTCCATCGTAGTGCGTCGTTTTTTTTTTTTGTTTTTTTTTATATATAACGCTTAACCAAGTCAAAATGAATTCAAGCTTAGTCAATGTTGGTTTTTCAGTTGAATTTTGAAGATCGAAATATTTCCCTGTTACAATATGCCTTTACTTCGTACAAAGAAGAAAAACGTTCATTCAAGAATTTTTTTTATCACAGCGGTTAGCAGGACATTTCATGATGGAACTCTGTTTATGGATTCTATTCTTTTAAGATAACATTTCTTAAGAAAGTATTCTATTCTTTCAGGGACTGTTAAATTAAACAGCTGTTTCATCGGTTCTTTTATTTCAGCGAGTCGGTGAACTTTTGTTTATCTTATAAAAGCTGGCATTTATAAGATGTAAAACTGACAAAAGGCAGGGTATGATCAAAACTCGTGTAACTGAGAAAAGGTTACAGTTTTATTCAAAGTATCTTCTTAATATTTGAATGAAAAAACATTTAATTCAGAATTCTCCATGTGTGCTTCTATGCTGCCAGTATCTATATATACAAATAGAACGGGATTGACAAATTGAATGAATAAATGAACATTCGTTTTTCATTGATATAGCTTTAACAGTTTTGCAATTGTGATAAAAAATTTAGCATTCATTTGATTAAATTTTTCACTGCCATGCAAAAATATAAAAGAAAGTATTATTTTGCTTTCCCTTTCCACATGAGCAAAGATAACAGAACAGAATTTACTTTGGAATTTCATTTTGTTGTAAACACTTTACTGCATATTGCTTCTGAGATTTTGTTAAGATTGAATATTTTGCGAATGTTAGGAGTTTGAAAACAAAAATATCTAATATAGAACTTTTTTTAGCTATGTTCAACAGAGTTTTATATGAATTCAATACATTTTGTTTACTAAGTATCTAAATTTCCGACTATTTAAAAAAAAGTAAATAATTTATTATTTCGTCTTTTTAAAAATTTTGTTATAGTTTTAAATGGTATCATTTTAGTAATAGTCTGTGTTTAATTTTTATAACTGTTTTCAGTACTTTCAGTATTAATATGCGCACATGTATATGTCTATATATGCGTATATATGTATGTATCTTTCATACCAGCAGTGGGATTAAAACTCATTAACTCGTGTTACAGAAAACCTACTCCCTACACATTCGGTCATTGTTTTGCCACTTAAAATGAAACACGTATGCCATGCTTTTTCGGTTTAAGATTTTAAATAAGTAAGAGAAAAAATAAGAGGCATAGATGAAAATCAATAAAATACTTAACTAAAAGTATCATGTTTTTAAGTTTTCTAAAACTGGAAATTTTGTGAAATGGGCGACTTTTACTTTAATATTTTTTAATCCATCTAAATAAGTCCTACATCTTTTAATGTTATGCCAAAGTTTTTTTGGTGTTAAAATATTAATTAATAATTTTATATCTTACTTAAATAAAAATAGGGCAGTTATTGCCTTCAAAATCTCACATTGAAAAGAAAAAGCATAGCTTACGAGTTTTACTTTTACTGAACTGTGCATCGGCTAATAGCGTTTTGAATTAAATAAATTTTGAAACTGAATAGGTATCCTAAAATAGCTTACCGACTGTGTATTAAAATGTCCCTAGGTCAGTTCCTACACATCCGAGCGGATTTGGCTAATCATGTATGTTCAGGCACTCCCTTAACCGTTTCACTTACAATTTTTTTTTTTTTTTTTTGAAAAAAAAATGGCAAAAAATCATCACATTTTTTTATTTTATTACTAAATACTAGGAAATGAAACAAAATAAAATATGTAGGTTTTAAAATCAATTTTTAATTTTTTACAAGTGTGAAAGCATTTAGATTTAATATTAGTTTACTATCCCGAGTTAACACGGGCAAATAGAAAAAGTTAAATATTAGTCTTTTTATGATATTTTTTGAAACAAGGGACAACACAAAGTGATACCCGACATTCTGTACTTTGATATCTGGTATCTTTTCTTACTGGCTTGCCTCTGGAATCTGTTTTACGGGAGCACAGAGTACACTGTCTCGTTGGATTTGATTTTTTTCAGTATCAGGAGTAACATCTGTAAAATGCTTTGAGGTTAACCTGAGTGGTAAAGGACTAATACTGGGTGTTCCTGGTGTGGCAGAAAACTTGTCGCTGTGATTTTCTGAAATATGTTTTTCAGTCAGTGGAAAACACGGGACCAGTCCCGCAAAAGAACAGCGAAACCAACAAAACTTTGCAAACTTCTAATCAAAGCTGAATATTTCCTGTATTTCCCCCCAGGCCAAGTAAAACCGTGATAAAACAAATCGTACAGTTAAATTATGCTTCTCCCGTATAGATACACCGAAAGTTTACATAACGCTTCTCGTTACAATGTCCATTGTCAGTGACACTCAAAAGTCCAAATGATGTGGAGATTGTTAGAAAGTAATTGTCTTTACGTCCTGCCATATGTTGAGTGATGGGTGACCTGTTGTCCTGGTCGGTAAACCCATTTGTATTCAGGTGTGTTTTTACCGGCGCGAATTTTTACAGATTCCATACTAATAAAATCAAGGCTAAAAAATACATCTACGTAAAGGAGAAATAATACTCATCCAGTCTTGTTGTCTTAAATGTCAATTATGTTGGTAATGTATTACGATGTTATAAAAGCTGTCATAATAAAAAGTTTAAAGGTTATGTTTCTTCCATATATATCATAACGAGTGTTAGATTTCAATTGGGAAAACGATAATAAACAGACATCGATGTCGTTCACAGCAGGTTTTTTTGGAACTGTTTATTTTTCTTTCAGTAAAGTAAATAACTGCTTCAAATATTTTCCTTTTAAATATTTAAAATAAATTTCATAAAATACAGTATTTTGTAATCCTAAGTGGAAATAACTGTCTCTTAAATTTATGATAAGAAAAAAATGTTAAGTATAATATTCAAATGCTGGGATTGATGCGTCACTAATGGCAACGAAAATAAAAAAGTCCAAATTTTGAATTTCTTATTTGTTAACAGTTTTTTAAGCTTTACAGCAGAAGTTTTTATCCGAAATGATTTTGACTAGAAATAAAATAAATAGTATACAGGTACATGCATCTGGCATTTCTATTTCTTCTAACCTTTTTGATTTATGGGAGATATGTGTTTTTTGTAAATAGATATTTTCTCTGGCACATTCTCCTAAATTTATCTTGATTACAATACTCCTTTTACTTTGTATAGAAATTTTAGTAGGGATTTATAGATATGGAAAATTAGATTGAAAAGTGTCGAACGGTGCCTAGAACAAAACGTATTGAAGATACGAATTCTTTTTTGATAGACATTTTACCCTATATAGATAAAACGCCTATATAGATTTTTAAAGGTTTTGTGATTCGCTTTCTTCATGTTTCATCATCTTCAAAGCACAGCGTTAATAAAGCTTGATTTGAGTTCAAATCGAGAATTTTTTTAGAATTAGTTGGTTGGTTGGTTGGTTGGTTGGTTGGAGTTTAATGGCGCTAAATCCTCTAGGAAAAAACTGCGCCAAACAAGATGTGGAAATAAACTGAAGACGAAATTTAGATAAAAAATTTTGACAAAATATAAAATGAAAGGTTCTAAAGCTGATTAAAGAAGAATAAAAATGTAACATTCAACAGAAAACACTAATAAAAAACTGAGTTATATACAAATAAACAAGAATTGAAAATTGAGTGAAGAATTAAGAATTTGAGTTATAAAATAATTTTAAAAAATTAAATGAAAATTGATAGATTAAAAATTGAAAAATTAAAAATTGAATATTAGAAAATTGAATAACAATCAAAAATCATATTTCGGTATAAAAGCCAGTTCGACGAAGGAAGGGGAACGAGTTTGGATGTGGAGTTTCCCCAATGATTAAATTAAGATTTGAAGATGGTTTACCAAAAAAATTTATATACATTGATTTAGAAGAAACACAGGACGTTAAAATATGTACGACTGTGTAAGGAGTCTTGCAATACGCACACTGTGGAGGAGCTTTACCTAGCAAAAGATGGGCATGAGTGAGTCTGCAATGACCCACTCGTAGACGAGTTAATATTACTATATTCGAGTGACGAGTGACTCTATAGACGAGTGAGTATTAGAATAAGTTGGAAAATACAGATGAAGTTAATCTCATCCTTTTATTTTCCAGTTGTAGTAAAATCTCCATGTAGTGCAATTAGAATTATCGCACTTAAAATCTGTAGAAAATGTAAAAATAGAAAACTAAATAAGAATCAGTGATTTTTTGCAAATATTTTATACAGTTTAAAAGGAAAATGAAATTCTATACCGTTTAAAAGGAAATTCTTTTTGATTGTTTTTAAGATACTAAACCTTAAAAAATTATTGGAGTCATCGGAGATACTGAAAACAGTTTTTTCATTACAGCGTTTAGTATTAATCTGTGATTAACAACCATTTATCCCTTGATTAGATATGATCTCAACATATAAATGTAGCAGTGTACATCCACAGAAATTAATCGCTGATGCATTTCGTGTAAAATAGGTCGAACGTCATTCTGTGTGACTGTATTCGTTGACTATTACGACTAACGAATAGTTAACAAAGGGGTAGTTCACCATATATACTTTTTAACCATCTGTGGATCCCAGTTAATTAGTGGATCTATAGTTAATGTTTCTTTACTCGTAAAAGAATATAAGAATCTTTTTAAGATATTAATCCTTAAAAAATTGGTAAACTTGTGTAAAAAACTGATTGTTTTTTTTTAATTACAGTCTATAGTATTGGGATTCACAACCGTTTATCCTTGGCTAAACTAAACGGTCAACAAGGATGATACTGGGCCATGAAACGTTTGAAGAAAAATCTAAACTCCTTTGCATAAATAGAAAACAACACTTACCTTCCTATACACCCTCACCATACTGAAAAAAAGTTATGACGTCATAAATAGCATAAAATTGAAATATTCAAAATAAATAATATCCAAAGAAATAGGATTTGCGTAATAGGAAAAAAAATTAAGTACAGACGATAATGAGATCAAAATATGAAATTAAGGTATTCTTCAGTGGAAACAGTTAAGTAAAATACATGATGTACTTTAGAATTCAAATAATCTACATTATTCTTAGCATTTTTGTCATTGTATTTGCTTTGCTTTAATATTATAACTATCTACATTTGCTATCTATGTTTATGAAATTAGATTGTATATAACGACTAACGAATAGTTAAAAAACGGGTAGTTCACTACATAAAATTTTTAACCATCTGTGGATCCCAGTTAATTAGTATATCTATAGTTAATATTTTCTTACTTGAAAAAGAAAATAAGATTCTTTTTTAATCTTTATATTATGTTTTTAAGATATTAATCCTTAAAAAAATGCAAAACTAATCTGAAAATCTAGATTTAGTTTGTTTGTTTTTTTAACTACAGTCTGTATTGGGATTTACAACTGTTTCTCCTTGGCTAAACTAATCGGTCAACGGGAGTGATATTTGTCCTTGGAATGTTTGCTGAAGAAAAATCTAAATTGTTTTGCATAAATCAAAAACACTTTCTTATACCCCCTCCCCATACTGAAAAAAAGTTATGACGTCATAAATAACGTAAAATTGAAATATTTAAAATAAATATCAAAAGAAATAAGATTTACGTAATACGAAAAAATTAAGTACAGACGATAATGAGATCAAAATATGAAATTAAGGTACTTTTGAGTGGAAACAGTTAAGCTAAATACACGATATACTTTAGAATTCAAATAATCTACATTATTCTTAGCCTTTTTATCATTGTATTTGCTTCGTATTAATATTATAACTATCTACATTTGCTATCTATATTTTTTAATGTTATTATTATCTATATTACTATCTATTGAAGTGTTTCATTATGTTAGACATATTGATTTAATGATCAGGAATTGATCATTGACATTTTAAAATGTTCACTAATCAGTCATGAAACTTCTTAAAGAGGTAAGATCTTACTGTTCTATTAGTGGCAATTACTGTATTTAAATACAGTAAAGTAAACAGTTTAAAATAAATAAATTTCACAGATCTACGATATATATAAGAAAGTTATCTTTAACAGACTTTTGCCTTGAACGGAAAAGAGACTTGAAATCCTGTTTAAAAATAGTCAATATATGACTGTACTTTTAATGGGAGCATTAATAATACTATCGAATAAAATATTTAACATCAAGATACTCTAAAAACGAATATTTTATTGAAATAGTAAAAAACTTCATAAAGAATCCATGTATAGTATTCTTTAACAAGTAAATTAAGTAAATATATTAATACTGTAAGTATTAACTTTTTAGAATTTTTGCCTGTGTGTTTATCATTTATCTCCATTTGGGCCCAACCTTCAATCCGGGTTTTGAATACAAACGTTCAATCCAAACGTTTTCTTCAAAAAAGTTTTAGAAGTGCAGTTTTACTTATCACGCCGCATTTTATCTAGCCAAATTTGGCGACTTTTTGGAATCGCCAAATAGCGATAGTTGGGTGAAGATAGTTTATCGTTACTTGTATAAATTGTGATAATTTAATATTTAGAAATAATTGAATCTGTAAAAATTGCTAATGACTAGAATGCAATACAATTAAATGGCGACACAAAATTAAAAAGAAAGAAGTATTCTAAATAATAAAAATAGACATTTTAACTACTGCTGTTAAAAAACATTAACATTTATATAATTTTAAAGTACGTTTTAAACAATATTACATAAATTAAGCTATTTAAAAGTTTATTAAATTTAAGCACATTATCACAAGAAAACTGTATGAAATGGCGCTAAAAAAGGCCGCTGTCTTATGACTTTATATGTTTTATTGCGGCATATTTTTCTATCTCTCCCTCTCAAATTTTAGTGATCCCATTACAACAATCGTCCCCTTGTACCAACGGATTCAGAAGTGACCTTTTGGGGATCTACTGTTAGTAACAGTTTCCTATTTTCTATCTCCACCGCAATTTAGGTAGTGCCAATTTGTGTCTGACAATTCCTTGATACGCACAGGGAGATCTTAGGGCAGATCGCTTGGCTTTTTTGGGGGGAGGGGGAATAAGGTGGTATGGTTAGTATTCAGGAGAAAATTTTTATAGCCCTTTGACATACAATGACGTCAGTCATTTCATGCGGCAAAGTAGACTTTGACATCTCCAAGAAGTTAAGACCTGCCTCCGGCAGACATGTACAGTATAATAATTAATCATTTAGTTATTTAATTCATGCTTCAGTTCTGATTTAATTAGGATGTTCAAGATCTCGCGTATCTCTAAAAAATAATATATGAAGCCAGAGCCCGATATTTAGCAGCTTTGGCCCCAGGTCAAAGCCTGATATGGGGCTCCCATACATCTTACATTTCTCGAACTTGAGAGTGATTGTTTTATAAGCTGCTACATCAGTTTAAATACTCGTGACAGGTATAAATAACCTAAACATTTAGTGTATCTAATGAAATGAAATAATTTTTTTTTAATTTTAGAATTCCACTAAGCTAACTTCAAAATATTACAGATGTCTGTGCAATCTAAGTACAGTATCTGACTTAAACGATAAAACTGTGATGTTCTTGAGTCAAAATCAGAGTACCTGTAACATTTTTTAAAGGAAAAAGTACTGGTTTAAATTAATAAAAATTACTATTTTAAGTAAACTATCATGTGAGATTTTGTTTTACAAAATTCCAAAAATTAAATACTTTTATTCTTAAATTACCAATTTAGAAAAATAGATATCAGGTGCTTTTATATAAATATATTTTCTCTGATTTGTTAACCACTTCAAGAGAGAAAAGAGTAAAGATTTTGTCCCTCTCAGAAGAGGTGAATTTGTAAATTGGTGTTATTGATATAGTTGGTATTCCAATCTTTGAATAATATACACATTTAAAATGTTAACATTGCTTCAAAGTATTAAGCAAATAAAAGCTTACTTTTGGCTTAAAATTATGGTTTAAATTTTATTTACTGACTTTTGAAGCCCATCAACAACATACACACCAGTTTGTCATTAACAAAAGAAAACATGAGCGAATTCTGAGATGTACCAAAAAAATTAATGTATACTTTTTAAAATGTGGGGCCCTTCTAGAGTGAGTGTCCTGGGCCAGTGTCTCTAATGCCCCACCCTAAATCAGGCCCTGTATGAAGCGAAACAATATAGAAATATAAATTCAATCCTCTATCTATCCGAAAATGATTTGAAATGTTTCATACTCTTATGAAATACTAATATATTTTATGGAGATACAAAGACTATTTTATTGTAAGGAATGTTTATCAAAAATGTGTCAGGGGTTAATGGGTTAAGTATGTTAGCCATTGCTGCTGGACACATACTGTTCCAAGAGTTGTTGTTGCTAAAAGCTACTGCTCTCGGCACAGCAAGTTTCTTTCAGTTTCATTTCACTAAAGTATTATTGCTTTTAATGTTAAATGAAGGCGTTTCTATTTAGTCTCAATTTCTCTGAATGGTGTGGATAATAAAAAGTTATAAAGAATCTTAAAATAGAACGATTTGCTATTAAGGCCGTTATAAGCATTCAAAGGTAGCACATATAAAACAATTTTTAAAAAAGGAATAGATGAAATCTGGTAAAATATTTTCAGTTTTATCAAAACTTCAAAGAAAGCGTGAGCATGTGGGTGGCTACAGGAAACATATGTCGCACATTTTAATCTGTTCGTATCGGCTCGGAATTTAATTTAAGCGGTCTCGGTCTATAAACCCTCATTTTGCAATAAGTTTACTTTTGAGCTTCAAACCAATTTTTTTCGTATGGAAAAATAAAAAGAAAAGAAAGAGGAGGAAAAAAGCTATAGTATTTCTAAATATTTTTAGCTCATCAAAACATCAAAGCTAGTTTGAACACGTGGGTGGGTAGATGGAACGGACTTCTTATATTTTGATTTTATTATGAAACACTT
Organism: Pardosa pseudoannulata; assembly: GCA_032207245.1. Lineage (NCBI taxonomy): Eukaryota > Metazoa > Arthropoda > Arachnida > Araneae > Lycosidae > Pardosa > Pardosa pseudoannulata. The sequence continues at coordinate 116,547,104 of CM063501.1, read as the reverse complement.
GAACACAATCTGTAAAAATACCACCGTAACATTTGCCTACTTAAACATCATTTGGAGTTTTTTTTTAATTTATTGCCAAGAGATGCCCGTCTCCAAGGTTTTGTCTTTTACGACATTGAAGTGTTCATGAAATATGGAATCTTTCCTTTCTTTTGGCACTTTATTAATCTGTGTGTCACAAGAGATTTGCCTTCTTTTATCAGTTTTTTTTTCTAATAGTTGTTTTGATATCCAGTTAAGCAACCAAATTGTATATTTAGCTCCGTTTTGCTATAAAATCGTCTTGTGTCTTTTGGATGTTTCAGTAAAACGTTTTGCCTAACTACATATCTAAGTTAATGCGAGGTTTGATTACACTTAAGAGTTCAATTTCCAGAGATTTCTTCAGAAAATATCGGAGATTTTATATAGACAGTCTTTCCATTTATTTAACATTTTTTTATGCCTGAAAATGTTTGACGCATTTTCTATGCATAAATTTAATTTAAAATTATGTATACTTTTTTCCCTACAGATCATTCGGTTTAATTTATTCAGGTTTTTAGCTTAATATTACAGCTCATTTAACCCCTTCCGGTAAAATGACGAGTCTAGCTCGTCATTAGTATTTCATTCCATACCGCACAATGACGAGCTACACTCGTCATGCGATTAAAGTTACTGTTAAATATGATAATTAATTTAGTTTAAAATTTCTAGTGTACTGAATTTGGCAACACTTTTATCACTCGTGAAAATCACAAGTCACTATTGCATATTGTTTACTTGGTACAAGTCATTGCCAAATTAATGAGTCAGAATAAAAGAAAACCTACTAAGAAATGCCGTGTGTGTTACAAGAATCAAATTAAAAGTGAGACTACTTGGCGGTGTAAACAATTAAGAATTCCTTTGCACTTTGTTTTGAAAAGTACCACTAGCTTGAAGACTATTATCTGTATACCTTATTAATGTTTTGCTTTGATATTTTCTTAATTTTACTGTTTCTGATATTATTTAACACTATGTAAAAAGTGGATTTTAATTAAGGATATGTAAGAATTGTAAAATGAAACAAGTTTTTTAAATAAAAATTAAATGGTTATTTCATGCACAGTTTTTCATTATTAAATCATACCGGAAGGGGTTAATACATTAAATTCAGTATAAAAAATCTAATGTGGATAGACTTTGTTCTCCTATTACCTCTCTTTTTTTATTTTGTATTATATGTCATCATAATTATCATTTTCACAGTCTCTTAAGATTCCTAGTATGTTGAGTTTCTTAAAGTAAACGTGTTTATTGAATAGACCTGAGTTACTTCTATCTAGGGGCGATCGGCTTCGTTCATATCCGTGATATTTAATTTTTCATTACATAGTTATTTAGTTTTAAACAGAAATCTCTCGAAAGTACAATCTCTCGTTTACTTCATACGAGAAAGTAATAAAAGAGTAAAATTTAAAATTATTCTCTCTATATAATTAGATTTTTAAAGCATTGTTCCAACTACATGTGAATACGTCGATAATTTTTGTTGTAATTTTATGTACTGCAATGTTAATGGCTGTCTTAATTTTCATTAGACATAGTAATGATTTTAAGGAGATGTTTAGATTGCTACACACAATCCAATGATTCTACAAGATGCCTCAGCCTTTCATCCCTTCAGTGGGTAAGAACTGAGGACCAAGCGTGCATAGCAATTAAAACGGGGTTCGCTAAGATTGTTACACCTAACTAAGCATAAGCTGTTGGCACGGACAGACTGTCACGTAAACGGAGATTTGCACCGTAGACCCTGGCTCTCTAGAGGCTGTTGCGCCGAGGAGCTTAGTTTATAGTAATGATTTTAATAAAAAAAGTAGATGTTTGATTGTTACAACAATCATGAATACAAAATTCCAACATTCTCCTGATGGTTTTTGACTTATGTCCAGTCATGGTAATATCCATTATATTGAAATTTTTCGTTACATAAAGTAGAGACTTCAATTGAAAAAGGGGGTAGACAACTAAATATTACAATTCGAACACTAAGCTCGTTGTAGTACGGATCGACCGAACCAGCAAACAAGCCCCTTGCACCCGATCCTCAGTTGGGTGGCTGGTTGCAGGTAGTACAACACGCCTAAATACAAAAGTTAAACATTTTACGTCTTCTAGTTCTTGAATTATAGTAGATATATATGTGCGATCAGATTTCACCACAAAACTAATGCATAAAAGGATGATGAAAGTTGATATTAAACTTTTTGACATTAAGTTTCCTTGTATATAATGCATACAAGTCGTTTCAACTAGTGTCAAAATTGATATTACTGTTGAAATCAGAACGCGATTACAGTACTTCTTTTATTCGTACAGGGAAGGATAAGTAAATTTGTGAAGTATTATACTATATTATGTAGGGAAAATAATTTGTTCATTATAAAATGTATAATTGAATGTATAGAGATAGGGGATGCACATCTAACAAAACAGACAATTCGATTTAAAAGATACCCTTAATATATACTGGTGGACAAATACTGGGCTGATGACAATGGCAGCGACAGAAACCACCAAATGGAAAGTAGGAAAATGTGGAAATTAGCATAAGTATTGAATACCGTATGTTTGTGCATATACAAATTTTTGATTGCCGAATTTGCTCGTTCAGTGACAGCACTGATAAAAGATATAAAGCATTTGAAGCTTACTTATCAGTGTTGTTCAAAAACAAATTTTAATCGTAAATTATTGACGCACTTAAAAGTTCAGTATGTCTTCTCGACATCATTTTATTTTACTCGTTGCCGTTTTATTGGTAAGATTAAAGAAAGGAAAAAATAACAGACGTTGTCAGGGTGTTCGCCGTCTGGAAAACTTGTTTCTTGAAATGAAATGCATAGAAAGCTTAACGGAGGTCGCGTTCGTTGTACGAGACATATAGAAGATAGATACATAGTGCTATTGATAAAGATGAACCGGCTCAGCACTCCTATTCAGGTAGCAAATCAGTTTCTTGTGGCTACTGGTACTCCCAAAAAATAGTAACCAGACGTTTACATCAGGGAGAGCTCTTCACATGCCGTCCTTTTGTGTGCATTGTCTAGACGTTACCATTCCACCAGTTTGCAATGGTGTTGTTATCATCAGTTCCAGGGAAGATGATCATCAGTTCCAGGGTTTGTGTACTTTTCTCAGATGTGTGTAGGTAAGTCTCTCGTTTGATTGTAGATGATAGCTTAACTATCGCAAGTGTTACTGCATATAAGTTCCCAAAAATACAGAAAGACAACGATAACCTTCATGAAGTGTCATGTTACGACTGGTTACTATACATCGTCACTTTATGTACTTTCTTCTAGCACTATGACTGGCTAATAATACAATATCATATTACACTGCCTCATGTTCACATGTTCCGTGATTCTGTCCGGAACAGTTTCAGCGCAACATTCATCACACAGTCTCTTCTATATTTATAGAAAGCGAAGCTGGATAACGCCTCGTTTTGAATTGGCTTGAAGCAGAAAGTTCAGACTCATCAGCCCTCGTATAACAAAGTAGTATACCCCAACGCACCAAATCAAACCAAACCACTTAAAAATAAAATTAATAAAAACGTGCACTTGCGTGTTTTTTATAATTTGAAACCAATTATTACTTAAAAACATGCTTCGGATTTGAAAATAAATTTTTATAGAGTAAAAATTTTAGAGAGTGCAGATAAACAAGTTTAAAGTACCGCTCGCAATATACGATCATTATGAAATCTTTATGTTTAAAATTATATTTAAAGCCGGAATTTAATCGAAAATATTTGCCGCAATGAAATTTTGAAACCGCTCAGCTAACAAACTAGTCAAACCACCTTTAACATTCTAAAGTCAGTTTTATTCACTCATTTTGCTATTTGATTTCTCAGTAAATTTACTAACGTAACATGGAACAATGCGAAAAGAAAACAAGTTTCAACACTTAAACGGAAAAATAGTGGAAACTCTGCTGAGGTTGTTTTGGTGGAAAATATTTTGGCAAACACTGAAACTAAACTTTCTATTTCATATAGAGCTGAATATAAAAATTTCATAACAGAGCAAACTAATATATTTTTACAAAATTTGACAATTCTGTTTTATGTTATTATATTTATCAATTTTAAAAATCTAAACCATTAGAAACATAGGCGTTCAGTAGTGTGCACTGAGATTAGATGAACAAAAAGACACTTTGGCCTAGAACTAGTCCAAGTTTAGATTGGATAAATTTGGTGTGATAGTCTACTATTTTGCTATACGACGAGGGCTAATGAGATGGAACCTACTGCTTAAAACCGATTCCAAACGTCTACGAATTCGAAAAGTCAAACTCCGATTCCGCAGAGCAGCGCCCTACCATTTGACCTTCGTTCTGTTAGGGCTAGCTCAAGATACAACAATATAGATAGTTTACCGGGGTGCAAACAAAAAGTAAATATATCGTATGTGTACACTGCCTGATACAACTGTACGCCTATTAAATTACACACATTTAAAAAAAAACATTTTTTACTGCAAGATGCTTCATAATATATTTTATTTACATATTCTCATCAATATAAAAAAATTGTTTCGTTTCTCAGTGTAACAGTGTTGTGTGCGAAGAAAATAAGTATTGCCATCTTTCGGCAAACCATAGCTTTAATATCTGTTTTACTGAGATTCTTCATTATGTAGATATTTTATTACAAACCAAATGTTTCGAGATAACAATACTTCTGTACCAGGTAAAAACTAATCTTTTAGAGTTATGCTGTAAGGCGTCAAGAGCCGTAACTAAGTCCTTTAAAGTCTGTTGCCAAAAAAAAAAAAGGTTCAAATTACCAAATGGAGAGAGTATCACCAAATATAGTGAGAAAATATACAAACATTTCCTATATCATATATTCAAAATGAATTTAAAATATTTCGTTAATTCTTAAAATGTTCCTAGTATGTTATTTTATATTTTACCTTCTATTTTTACCTTTTCTATTTTTTTTGGGGGGGGGATATTATTTTGCTGATAAACTGAATATTTTATTTGAGGTGAATAAATTTTATTTGGACATTGAATTTTCATAAAAAATCTTAAATTTAAATTTAGTTTTAATAACTTTAATAAATTTTAAATGAATACCCGGACTTATATTAAAGCATATTACGAGTGTCTAGTAAACATTTTGTAAGAATCTATAACAAGTTTATTCTCTAAAAGCATTTTTTAAATATAAGAAAATTCATAAAAAAATAATAATTTTTAAGCACATTGGAGAATTTTATAATAAAAAAGTTATTTTTAAACCTTTCCTTATTTCGATTTTAGGCGAATCGTTCTCTTTCGTATCCTATTTTCCTCATGGTGCCCCTGAGATGGATTTACCCGTGTGCAAATGCTACCTTTGCCACGCCCTAGTTACGGCCCTGATAGCGCGATAACGTTACATTGAAATTTTTTGCTACATAGAGTTCCTATTACAATTAAAAAAGGGAGGTGGACATCTAGACGTTATAACAGTACAAAATGCAAAATATCTATCTTCCACTTCTAACCTTTTTTTGATTTGGGGTAGATATGTGTGTACAGACATCAAGAGTATAATAGTCATAACTAATTTAGGAATTATTAAAACGGATGTTTAAAGTTTCAGAATTAATGTTTCCTTGAGCTTACATGGAGATGTAACATTTAAAATGGTGAAAATAAATATTTTCGTTGAAACTTGAGCACCAAAGTTTATTTTCATTACAATAATCCCTTTAGTTTGTATAAGGAAGTAACAAAACAGTAGAATAACAAGAAAGCTTTTCCAAACGTCCTAATGGGTCGTAAGACAGTCTGGGCTGAGTCAGTTATAAGTAGAAGATACAACTCAAGGCAGACATAAATCGCAATTCACACTGATGTTTTCCCCGCTTCCTGTAAGTGGTTGTGTTTAGAGATTTGACGTTATGGTTTGATTGGCCAATTACTGCTTCTTTCACCGAAGCGATTGCAATTGGTAGAAATAAGATAAAATGTTCGGTGACCAACGCCTTAAGCAGGAAGTCGAGAGTTCAAGATCTCAAACTCCCTATGACAGACTCTACATTACGTCATTGTTTAAAGACCGTTATATTCTTGAATAAAATATCTCTTGAAAAACCTCGTTGTACAGTCTACCAAAACATTTATCAAATAACAGAGAAAATTTTTAAAAAATCTAGTTTAAAAAATTTAGAGTTATTTAATTCTGAAAGAAAATGTTCATTATTTTAGTTTGTTGATCTCATTTTGAAAAAATGTTTGAAATTTTTTTAATAATTTTAGTGATATTTAAAATTTAAATTTGTTATCATTTTAGTTAATTAAATTGAAGAATTCCATTGATTACATAAAATTAAATATCTATTATTCACTCGAAAAAAAATTTTATAAAAAGAATCATATTATTCCCACTAAAGAAAAAACATTATTCATTCTAAAGAAAAAACATCCCTTATTCGAAAGAAAACACTTATCCTAAAAGAAAACACATTTTTTTAAATACTGGGTCAGATTCTAAAGTTCCTATACATGCAAATTTAATAGAAAAACATATTATTCCCACTATATAGAAAAAACATTATTTTAAAAAAATATTGCTTAAACACAGGTTAAGATTCTACATGTAATCAATAAAATTCATTAACACAGAACCATATCAAACTTAGAATTTAAGCAGCATCAAAATCATTCATATAATTTCAAACGCTTTTTCAAAATGAGATGAACAAACTAAACTGAAAATTTTAGAATCGTAGCATTTAAAAAAATCTAATTAAGAAAACTAGGGTATTTAAATTTATTCTATGATTCGATAGTTTATTTGGTAGATTGCATATTTGAAACTGTAATATTACTTTCTCATGAAAATCTTTGTTGTGTGTTAGAGATATACAACTTTTCCATACATAAAATATTCATTTTAAAGGAGTTTAGAAGATTCATCACAAAATCCTCAAATTATTTTAGAATAAAACTTTACAAATTCCTTTATAAAATTTTAATTTAAAAACATTATTTAGTTTTATCATTTCAAGCAGTTCGCACATCTTTAAAATAAAATGAAAAATAAAAAGTTCAGTTACCGACACGATATCTTTTGAAATTAGTATATCATAAACTAATTTTATATCAACTTGTCTGTCTTGTATTTTTCACTCTATAAACCTACAACTTTAAAGGTAGCTGACATATTAATATTTTAAAAAATTAAAAATTGTAATGAAATTAAAAATTTAACCATAGTATCCTATATCAATCTATAAATCAAAATATATCGCTCGCATCAATATAACTAAGGTTCATAAAATGATAAAAGTTAGTAGCTGCTATTTGATATAAAAAATTAGTTTCTAAGTTAAAATGTTACATTGCGTGCAAGTGGATTTATATTTTTCTCTTGCTGTATATACTTTGTTTGATTAAAGCATTTTGATTTTTATAGTAAATCTAAATAACTATAAAGTTTAGGCCCTTATTAATAATCTAGAAAAGAATATATTCCAAATAGAGCGTATAGTTTTATTTTATATTGAATAACATATAGACTGTTATAATAAAGTTTTTTTAACATGAAGGTACTATATGCCCCTAAAACATTAACTTCAGGTCCTTATGCAGTGTTATACTGAATGTTATTTAAGGAAAGATATTTATCTTTTCAAAGCCTTCGATAACATTTCATGAATTATATTTTAAATAGCTGATTGTTTGTTCTGAAGAGCTACGGACATCTTTCAGGTTTTCTTACAGGTAAGCTAATAAGACCGGCACTTACTGCTTAAAGCCGATTCCGAACGGCTACAAACATCCATGCCAGAAGTGGGGCACAAACTCCTTCCCTGACCCCGGCACAGAAGAACAGCGCCTTACCCATTCGACCATCACTCGATAAAAAGAGTTAAGAGTAGGAAAAGATGCCCTTTTATACAGTTTAGGTAAAAACTTAAATAATTTCTTAATTCTTCTACATTTACACTTCTAAGTGCTGAGTGCTTCACGTGTTTAATTTCGGGCAAATAACTTAATTATTCAAGGTAAAGGGTTCTAGAAAATGTTTTATTCTTTGCAACAAAAAAATCATTTTTCAGAGTAATTCTTATTGAAGACAAACAATCTGAAAATTTCTGCTCAACACAAAAGCCTAATTAAATTACTCTTCAAGAATGCTTATTGTAAAAAGGAACAAATAAGCAGTTTCTAAGAGCTACGGTGTAAAGAATTTCATTTATGTTCAAGCAAAGAAAGAAAATCATGACAAATTCCATCGTGGGAGTTTAACCTGCACAGAAATTTTATAATGGACAAAATTAAGTAAATATTTTTTTCAGTTCTGTGTTTCAAGATGAAAACAAAATGTACTAAAAGGTACAACAGAAATGCACTAAATTCTAGCGCAAAATATTTTTAATTAAAGTAAAAATTTCTCCTAAAAATAAAATTGTCCTACATCTTTCTTTTAAAAATATTTGCAGTGCATTAAATGCAGGAACTGATTTATATAACTCCTAAAAACGTTGATGACTAGAATTTTGGGAATCTAGCTTATATATCTGGCCGATTCTTATATATGTTTAGACTATGTATAACAAATATTATATAAAATAGTATTAAGGTTATAAAAATTTAAATACTGATTATGAATTCGGGTAATGATTTATTTAAACCAAAATTAGATTTCTTGCAAGGAATTTGAGCAGGTAGTTTTTTATGTACTCATAGTCAATTTTACTAGTAGAAATATTAGAAAAAATGATATTCACTTATACACAAGATATCTTTTGAAATACGTGTACTAAATATAAATTTTCTGCAAATTGTCTATAAATATATTTTTTATTTTATGATCATACAGCTTGAATCTGACATTTAAAATTTAAAAAAAATTAAAAACTGTTAATAAACAGAAATTTAATGATAGCATATTTTAACATGTTACAAAATAAATTATATAATAATATAATTGAACGTTGTATTTATTTTTGTATATAAAATGAACTTAACAAAATTAAAGATAATTAGCTTTAATTGAAAAATTAGTTTCTCCGTTACAAATTTAAAATGTTATTAAGTGGATATTTATTTTTTTTCTCTCACTGTATATGTTTTATGTTTTATATATAATATTTTGCTTAATAAAAGGAATCTAAATAATTTCTACAAATTAAGACCCATGTAGATTAATGATCTAGTAAAAATTTACTTCTAAACAGAGCACATGGTTTTGTTTTATATTGCATAAAAGAATAGACTGTTGTAATGAAGCCTTTTCTTTCGAAATGTACTAAAGATAGAGAAAAGATAAAAAATAATAGACTGTACTTATAGAAATACATGTATAGAAATATATTTGTATAGTAAAAAAAGAATATGTTCATAGTATATTTAAATTAAGGATTTATGTTCTTTAGTAATGTTTAATAATTGTTACTACTATTATTATTACGTTATTTTATGCTTGAATTTTACTGTTTTAATTAACATTTCCATTTTTATATTCTGCTAACATTTCGTTTAGGTGTTTCACAGAACCCACGTGCAAAATAACCTACGACAATAAGGACGAACATTTTTGAAAAGTGAGTGTAATTTTATATATATTTTAATGTCGTAGGTTGCTAAGTTATGCCACTTATAAAAGGGAATAGTATAATATAGAAGGAAGTAATAAATTGGAAACAGTGATTATTTATAAACGGAAATTAGTATTTATATTAAAATATGCAATGTTTCGAGATCACAATATTTCCTTTACTTTTTTACTAAGGAATGAAAAGAAACAAAAATGATTTCAAAACAATCAATCTTACATAATATATATATATATATATATATATATATATATATATATATATGTATATATATATATATATATATATATATATATATATATATATATATATATATATATATATATATATATATATATATATATATATGTATATATCTTCTGTAGTAAGACGGACTTCTCGATGGGTGGTTGCAGTGGTGGCCATAAAAATGATACCCTTTAGCTAAAGACATTTATTACGATAACGTTGGAGGACGGGTTTTCACTTCATCATAGGGACAGGACAGGGTGAAGGGTCAGCTAACACGAAGCTCTATGTACAAGACACGTAACACCTGGGTCAATATCTGTGAGAAAATATCTTTGGAAAAATCATGCATGTATCTCCTTTTATTTGGAAATTTCCTAAATTGTCCTCTAGGGTCATGTAGGATTATAATTGATCAGGCCCTTCTCCAAGGGCGTTAACTGTAGCCCCAGTAGTCAATTTAGGTTAGGGGTTAAAAAAGGGAATGCAAAATGACGCGGAAATTTTTAGCCGTTGATTTCAGTTTTGAAAACCCCTGAGACTTTTCCTTACATATATATATATATATATATATATATATATATATATATATATATATATATATATATATATAAAGAGAGAGAGAGAGAGAGAAGGTAAGTAATGGGCAATTTAGCAAATCACAAAGTTATGAAAATCCACATTAGCTTGGGTACGGTCTTAAGTAAAAACGTACCCCCAAAGAGAATTAAAAAATTTTTGGAAAAGAGAAATGCAGTTTATTATAACATCAGCTCCCGACGGCTTTCTAGGGTAAAAATCACGTACGTCACAATTTATAGGTCTGTGAGCCAGCCAATCAAGGTTCTCAATGCTAAATCATATGGGGGATGCTTGATAAAGAGGAGGAAGTGAGCCTAATTATATAAAAAAAATAATTATATAAAAATATATTAAATAAGGAATTAATTTGGGTGTTTTCATATTCGTCAACTCGATACCAAGAATAAAAGGTTGTCGTCAAGTTTTGTCATAAAAGGATAGAAACGTCCAGAAATTATTTTAAGATACACTTATAATTACGTTAGTTTTTTTTTTTTTTTTGAGAAGGGGGGTTAAAATATCTTTTTTCACACTCTCTCTCTCTCTCTCTCTCTCTCACACACACACACACACACACACACACACACACACACATATATATATATATATATATATACATATACATATGCATATGTATATGTACGTATATATACATACAAACATGTATTTATGCATATATACATACATACATGTACATATGTGTTCATATGTAAGCATATATATATATATATATATACACATATATACATATATATATATACATGTATATATATATATATATATATATATATATATATATATATATATATATATATATATATATATATATATATATATATATATATATATATATATATATATATATATATCTGTCTATATCACCTTTTCACGTGTAGTAGTATATAATAATCCAGGATTAGTTTTTAATGAATACTTCACATATCTTGTTTTTCAAAATGATTAATTTACATTATTTTTGCTTTTAAAAAAGAATTCTAAAAACCATAAAAAATGACAGCTAAAAAATTCCAAATTAAATTGTAATAAAATATAAAATGTTTGTTATAATCTATAATTTTGATATCAAATTATACTATAATTCTTTAGACAGTATTACTAGCAATTAAAAGAAAATTGTGTAAAAATTAAGAATGATCAGGTATTTATTGATGATTTGACAAATAAGAATGAAACAATAACACAATTTTAGAGTTCATTTAGTTGCCATTTTTTTACTGGATATTCTTTTTAATATAGAACACATACATTTTTAAGAAAATTTTTGCCTCTTGTAAATTATATAGAGCACTCATATAAACATAAAAATAAGCTTCTATGCAATGAGCTGAGCTATGAGCTGTTGTGATTCTAGACTGGTTGGCGGCGAGTGAAATACAATCTTGCATGCAAGTGGCTAATAATTTATGACCACACATGTATGTTTGTATGTATATATCCATATTACATATACATACATATATATATATATATATATGTGTGTGTATATATTACATATACATATATTTATATATATATATATATATATATATGTGTGTGTGTGTGTGTGTGTGTGAGGTCTAAAAAAGGGGTAGTTGGAAATTACATGAGTTATAAGTGATTTTAAAAAGGCAAATCTTTTATCATAAAAAAATAAATGAAAAACACCCACGCTCGCGTAAGCTTTTTGGATAATCCAGTCAGGCGGAATCATTTTTGAAAATTTGATGAGTTTGAAATTTGATGAGTCAGTGAGAGCGTGGATATGGAACTGGGAACGCACTCTACGCCTGTCTTCCACGAATAAATGAAAATGGCTCAAGTTTTGCATTTAAAAGAAATGATGATTTAATAAACTTATTATTATTAAGAAAGACTGTTTTCCATTCGCCTTAACACTGGATCATGTCTTATACACACACACACACACACACACACACACACACACACATATATATATATATATATATATATATATATATATATATATATATATATATATATATATATATATATATATATATATATATATATATATATATATATATATATATATGTATATATGTATATATATTATAAGCAAAATTTGCATGCCAACTTAACTTCTTATCGAGTTAACATTGCAATGTTCCGGTATTCAGCCCAAAACCTGTCGCAAAAATGATATACCGTAAAGTATAGTTTTAGTTTTTATGGTTATAACAGCCTTAATTTGTAACTGAGTTATTGTCATATTCATATAATTCATTTACGTCAAATCAAGCGAGGAAAAGTTAACGCTAGATTTGCATCCCGACACAATATATGTACGTCATGCATCTTAGGATAAAAGGGCTCAAGAATCCCAAATCGAATCCCAATTTTAAAATCGTGCTGAAAGCTTATTTATCTCATTTCCCAAATGACGAAAATTACTTGAGTTGCCATTGTCCTCTTTCCTCTCTTAGAAACGGTTACGTCATCAGCCTTTCAAGTTTAGAGACAATCCCTAACTTTATCCCTAATTCAATTGATCTACTAATCTGTTGGAGACTTCCTGAAGGTCGAGGAGAGCAGCGCTCGATTTGTGGAAAAATGAATGTAGACAAACGGGAGCTTTCCCTTTCAAGTATCGAAGACGAGATGATTGTTGCCTTTTAGTTTCTCTGGTTTTATTTTATCTTATGAACTCTTACTGGGTTCGAGACTATTACACATTTAAAGAAGCATTGTAAACGTTTAACATACCCCTTCAAAGTTAAATCACGACATAATTCAACCACAGCTTGACATCGTAAGAATAAGAAACAGCAAGGAATCATTCGGTGAATGAAGAAAGAGCCCAATAAACGTGTTACGGCAAATTTGAAATATTTTATTTACTTCATAAAGTAACTCTCTTTAACTTGCCTTTTTTCACTTCATACATATTTTCAAGAGAACAGAAGACTGTGGGATTTATTTGATTAATTGAAGAATACCATTAGCCGAATGAATAGGGTACTGCTCTTCGATACTAGAGTTCGTGGGTTCAAATCCTATGTTACGAATATATTACGAACCAGTTATTTAAATATTCTTTTTTATCTTGTGTGATTCATTTAGCTTTTTTGCCATCCTGTGCATTCAACCATGTTTTTGCTTTCCATAATTCTGGCTATACGAATTTGCTGATTTTATACTTGTTTTACTATTTTGTCTTAACTCTTTTTTTTCAACTCTTGTGATTGCGGTGACCATTAGTTTGTAATGGTCTTCGAATATCATAAACTTTTCTGATAAAATATGACAAATACCGTGTAGAGTGACTCGATAGCCTTGGCAATGGTTTGGCATATCGGTGATTGGAATTTCATCTCGATTGATGTTGACTGAGGGTGTAGGTGCTTTCGAACCAAACCGACCCCAAAAAATATGTTCAACATAGCCAAAATATCTTTATATTTTCTTTACTTTATAATGCCCGCCATTAAAACTATTTTTTTCTATTTTTCCTAATTTCTATTGATTTTTATAAATTTTCGTAAGAGGAAATTTATTTTACTAGACTAGCTACTGCCTACTTTGTTTTTAATGCTTTCAGTAAAATTCAAGCTTTTGAAATAACAATAATTATTAAAACAATTTTCTCAATGAAAAAAAATTATGGATGTATTATTATAAGTTCTGAAAATAAAATTGTGACTCGTGTGGGAGGTAAATTTAAGTGAGTCCCCCGAAGAAAACTAGATGAATGATGTCCCAGGATAAGCTCATTTTGTCAAACCCTGTAGTATGACCCATTCCAATTAAATATTTTTCCCTGATACCTCGCAACTGGTTACTTACCCTGACAGGTCAATGAGGTACGTGATACCATGATCAATGATCCTTTCAACTTGAATCCTTAAAAGTCTAATTCCGTAACTCTTTCCTACCTGCCAGAGTTCAACGAAAAGATATCCACTCACAACTTCTGCACATTTTTTGGGTGTTTAGAGAGAGAAAGAGACTTAGTGCTCTTGTTAGACTTGAACCTTGCACCTTGTGATTTTACCTCACGATGACCACCTCAGGCCCCAAATCGCCCCAGGTGTTCCCACCTCTGAAGTACTCACCGATCCCGATATTGCTTGACTTCGGTTATTGGACTAAAACCAGTATTTTGAGCATGGTAAAGACCTTGACAAAAATCTTTTTCCAATTGAGTTTATATAGAATGAAAAAAAAATGGTGAGTATTAAAACAAAATGTTACCGTAGTATGTAAAGTAGAGGACAGCAGCCGCCAGGAATCCACCTAGGTGCTGGCCTGCCAGGTAGTGGGGCACTTTCCTCCAGGGTAACTTCCCGACGGCAGCGAAAGCAACCGTCACTCCCGGATTAATATGTCCACCTAAAACGAATACATGATAAAAGTGTTGAAACTATTTATTTGAAAGAACAATAACTCACATACTTAATTACAGGTATTAAAAACGTCGAATCTAAAGCCTCCATGATAAAGATATGAAAATAAATACATTCGCAGATAACAATTTTTTTTACTTCTCTAATACTGAGTATCGGCAAAAATAATGCTATTCTGTACATGTGTTTATGTTGCCACGGACAAAAATAGTAACTAAAGAATATGGCTTCGAGTCAGCGACAAAAAGGAATAGAATTTTTAAAGGACGTGAATTACTGTTAGTAACAACCTGGAAAATAACTCGACATGACCGAAATTCATATCAGTGGCAACAGGGTATAGAATTTTAAAGGACGTGAATTACTGTTAGTAACAACCTCGAAAATAACTCGTCATGACCGAAATTCATATCGGCGGCAACAGGATATAGAATTTAAAAAACGCGAATTCATGTTAATGGCTACCAGGAACAGAACATGAAATTACATGATTTCCCATCGGCGGGAATCAGAAATAAAACTTGAAAGGATTTTTATTCACACTAGCGAGCGCGAAAGTATTAACTTTTTAATGCCCGCATTATTTCTTCTGAATATATATTGACAAATGTCTAAAATCTAAGCTGTTATGGACTTCCAGGAATGCACAAAATAGGAAATTTAAGTAATTGTATGTAATATATCCCATCCTCATTAGTGAGAATTCGATGCTTTAAGCTTCAGAGGAGCCATTTATAAAGAAAAATTGAGTGATAAGATATTTATTTCCTACTATATCTAAACAAAGTATTACAAAGTGAAGTTTTATAATAAATATAGTTATCAATTAGGATACTAACTGAAATACCTACCGAAAAAATTCAAGTATTTTAAAATCCTAAAACATTTTATAACATTATATAAATAATAAACATTAATTTATAAATGATAACATAATAAACATTAATTTATAAATACGATGAATGAAAACGATTATGAAAACATAATAAACATTAATTTATAAATGATAGCAAAAACTTAAAAATTTTAGAGATAATTTAAAGAATTATCATCTATCATCACTAAAAAGAAAAAATCATTCCATCAAATGTATAAATTCTAAAAAGTACTTTAAACTGTCCCTAAAAGGAAACGCTAAAGGGCATAAAAGACTTAACACTAAAACTTTATCGGAATATTATAAAATACTACAGTTAATCTTCAAACCAACAATCACTAACTTCTGATTTTTGAAGTAACTTGAAGTAATTCTACAGATTTCCACACAAAATGTAAAGTAAAATGTAATTAACACAAAATGTAATTAAATATAAAGAATCGATAGTAAAACACTAATAAATGATTGAACTTAAATTTATGTATTTTAAAAATTTTCTTAAATGTTGATATTGAATGACAGGGGACGAGAACCCGCTGACATGTACAGAACTCAAATTACATTACAGTGATCATCAAACTTACAACCTTGCGAGACTTGTAAAAGAGTATAAGTTGTTGTTTCTCAACTTGGACAGATAAGCACGATAATACATCTCGTATAATCGATGTTTGTTTAAGTATTATTATTTAAAAATTCGCTAATGTTAATTTTGAATGACAGGGGACAAGCAGAAGACATAGACTTGGCTTTACCCCAGAGGTATTGATTGAGAACTCAGAGGACATTGTGGCCACGAACTTGTAATCAACTATAAGTTATGTTTCTTCCACTCTTCCGAACCCACAACCTCTCAGTTACGAGATCACTCTCTTTGACAAATGAGCTCAAAAAAGTATATATAAAGGCTAAGGACGCCAACAAACGTTTTAAAATATAGCTATAAAGACTAATCAAAAGTAAGAAACGCCTATTGCCGGAGAGGAAATTGGGTAATTAATTAATATTGGTAACGCAGTATCAGCAAAATTATCGGTATTCCCAAATATACGTATAATTTTGTTTTCTAATTTCTCTACTGTCTATAGGGAAGGATTTAGAAAAAAAATCTAATATTTCTCACTCGACTGCAAGGCTTTAAATTACAAGCGTTATACTCATACATAGCAAATAAACGCTGAAATGCTGAATGCCCTAGCAACCCGATAAGTGCAGAAACTGAATTCAATATTTCCAATTTTTTATTCGCGAAATTAAGAGATGACTGGTAAAACCTCCATATAATACATCCACCCACAATAACTTAGACAATCAAATGTGTGGGCGATTGAAATGCTGTTTAATTCATCTAATAAATTATTATTTTTCAATGTCTTGAATATGAGAATAAGTTTGCCTTCCAGTGTAAACTAAAAATACAATACGTGTACAAAATAAACTTATTTTGGTATGTTTAGTAGAAAAACTATTCTCGATAATCCGGGAATAAAATGATACAATGTGTATTTACTTTACACGAAAATTAAAAAAAAAGGTATAAACATAAATTTGAAATTTAAAAAAATCATTTGTCACACCATTTTTTAAAGTCCTTAACTTATTTTGCATTTTAGTCGTGTTGCCAACATTTTTTCTCAAAAAGCCCAAATTATTCTGCGAAATATTTTCTAATTACAGAAAGTATATTCGCTAGATGATTACTTCTCTTTTCATTTAGTAAAATCTACAGTGCAATTCGTCTCTTGTGGACATCATTATTCTTTGTGAAAAGTTGAGTGAAAAATTGTCAAAGCAAATGTTGCTTCCTTCATTTATCATATACCATTTTTCAATTTATGTGCCCACGATGAATCATGACGATACATACTTGTTGAAATAACATGATAATTTATCAAAAAACACTCTGAAACTGATTACTAAGTATTTTTCGAAAATATTTCATCTCACCAGGAGTTAATATGTGTTCTTAATAAACAAAATTCCCCATAATCAAAAGTGTTCATCAAGAAATTAATATTGTCATATTTTAGTATGGACCCGCTGTGCTCCGTGGCACAATGGCTGGCTACGAAGAAAAAGGTCTTAAGTTCGAGCGTTAATTGATGAAGTTGATTTTCGTACTTTTATGTTCACTTTTCTGAATATTCGAGAAACCTCTTAAATGTTCAAATTTTTCCTAATATTTGAATATTTCTTGACTGTTTTTCAGCCTTTTAAAAGCTTGTGTTGGAATTGCGAGGATCAGTTCAAACACAAACTTCGGGTTCGGCTTCTAGCCCAGGTGCTTCGACCAAACATCAACTATATGAGGGGCAGTCCATTGACTATGAGCCTTATAATTAGTTCGTTTCTTGACTGATAAACAATATTGTTTGTTTTTAGAGGAAGCCTTAATGCTTCCAATTGGCACTTCTAATTTACGTGACAATATACAAAATTTCGTAAGATTTCTAGTAGTTGATGATCTATTTGCTGAACGATGTGAATTTTTACTTAGATACATTTTACATTTGTTTTCTATATTTTTTATGACTGTATAGTCACTAATATGTGTCACAAGTTATTTCTGTAACTTTCACCTCAGTATTTCACTAAAATGAAGAAATAAAACGATTACCGTGAGATTGAAATGCGTAAATATTTTAGCAAGCTGAAAAGCACTCCGAAACACGCATTCGCAATTAATGCTAACACGGATGTCTGAAGGCGCCTCCACACTATGATCCACTGCAAGCCATCACCACCGTCTGGAGGGGCTTTGGCTTATCGTGGCCGATGGCGGCAGACGATAAAATATCCTTGGCGGACGATGGCTTCGGAGGCGGTTTTTCTCCAAAGATCAAAGGCAGCCAGATGCGCAACTAAACTGCGCAGTAGACCCTATGGACGAATCAATGCGCTCAGCTCATTCAGTGGCCCAGCGTGTGGATGCGACCCGTGAACCATAGTTCGAGGTCACCATCAGGAAGTGGTGAATAACTGGCCATAGTGTGGAGGCTACATGACAGATTTATTGTGGTGGCCTCGCTGACCAGGATGGGGACGGTAGGTTTGGGTGAAAATCGCTGAGGACATATAGAGAGAAAGAAATTTAAAAAAATAACTCGAATAAGATTAAAAAATTAAATAAGTAAAAAGTTTAATTTTTTTATTGGGATAGCTTAACTTCCAATAAAGCTTCGTCTTTGGTGCATCGGGAATGGGAAGCTTCACCCTCAGGCCACCAGACTTCTGTATCAATAATATTATTTGTTAAAATTTGCATTGGTGAGTACATTTTAAAGAACAAAGCTTCCCTTAGATCAACACCGAAAAGTTCCTGTCGTTTTGCAGTTTCTACTTTTCATTCGCTGCTGAAAATTTTGTGAACTCGAATGACACTTAAATTTAGTTCGCTCCGACGAAAACTTCACCACTAGTGACACTCGAGTTTAGCTCGGAAAGTGTTTTAAAAAATCTGTAAATATAAGTACTAAGGTAATATTATGAACCTTAACTCTATTACTTAGCAAACTCTAAACGAAACTAAGGGCTTTTATAATACTCACCAGAAATACCTCCTGATGCTGTGATACCTAGAATGACGCCGACTCCCCAGGCCCACGTGACGCCAAACACGTCCGGTACCCCTTTTCCTTCCAAGATAGTGGTAGCGAACGCAGCATCGCCGTAGATCTGTAAAACAATTATGAGCAGAATAAGACATAGAAAGACATATCACCAATTAAATCTTAAACTTTTTTTTCAAATACAGAGGCACTCCAATTTATTCAGCCTTAGCCCATTAACGATATTCATTATTACCAATATCTCGGTGTTTTTCACAATGTTACTGTGGAAACACCATTTAGACCAGTGCTTCTGAACCTTCTTTGGACCATGTCCAAATAAACTTCAGACGACACTTTTAAATATCTGATGTCCCCACATGGTGAACATATTTAGTAACTCGAATTTCAAGGAATTAAACAGAGCGAGGCTAAACTAAGCTACAGGCTCTGATAATATAAATTTGAAAAAAGGATTTAAAAAATTAAGTATGTTTTAAATATGATGAGGATATGAGATTTAAATATGAAGTAGTAGAAAGAAAAAAAACTTTATTTTTCAAATATAATAAGCTGAAGATAGGTGTCCAATGCAGGTACCGAAAAGGATCTTAAAAATAGAATTCACTGCAAATATATTAACCCTTTAGCGGACAGTGGTTTCGTAGCAAAACCACCTATTAAACATCTTTTTTTTTAAACATTACTTTTTGGAGTACTTTACTTTATCTTTTTATAATTACTTACGGTTCCAACCTCATACATCTGTGATGTATGGAAGCCAATGATGTAGAATCAAGAGCTTCTGCAATTAAAAAAATCTTTTTGGTGACATGGGTGATTTTTTGATTTATATATATATATATATATATATGTTTATATATATATATATATATATATATATATATATATATATATATATATATATATATATATATATATATATATATATATATATATATATATATATATATATATATATATATATATATATATATATATATATATATATATATATGTTTATATATACATATTATGTTTTTGATATTTTAAATTTATAACAGATGATAGTTCTACGTTTATCTTTTTTTCTTTTGAAATATATGTATTTAAACTTTCTGTACTTGAGAAGTCAGAAATTCAATTTATCTTACTTATGATCCCAAATAAAAGTATCTATACAAAAAACACTTATAAGTTGTTAAGCTATTTATTTATTATACAAGTTTAAGGATTATCATTTATTGTTATTCCAATATAGTTAAAGTTTTAAAAAGGCATAATGTTCAA
Source organism: Pardosa pseudoannulata (assembly GCA_032207245.1). Taxonomy (NCBI): domain Eukaryota; kingdom Metazoa; phylum Arthropoda; class Arachnida; order Araneae; family Lycosidae; genus Pardosa; species Pardosa pseudoannulata. The sequence goes on along the minus strand of CM063501.1, from coordinate 116,526,613 downwards.
GCTCTACAAGGGGAGGGGTTAGTCAGTTAAACCACTCCTCAAACCTTCCTTAGGTATCCTCTAAGGCAAACCCTTCTAAGGAATGTAAAGAAAACTTATATATTTCACATTTACAAGGTTCATAGATAACATTTATAAACAAATTACATTAAATTCCTATAAATTTATTTTGGTGACATTTAAGGGGTTAATAAGATCCTTCGCTTTATGCCTGCTGCAAAGATATTTTAGAGCATCAGTCTCAAATCTCGTCGTTTGGTGAAATCTAGTGAATTTCTTTTCTTAATTCACTAGAGCCGAACGACAGCCAAATTTGTAGAATGCTGCTCTTCGGTACCGGAGTATGCGGGTTCGAATCCAGCTGATAGCATGGATGTTCGAGCCATTCGGAATCGGTTTTAAGCAGTAGTTCCCGGTCTCATTAGCCTTGTGTAGCAAAATAGTAGACCGTAGTACTCCTAACCAAATAAAATAAACTCTTATTTCACTAGGTATCACTAAAATGTAATAACTCTTCGAAAAACCAAATACCTATCTGAAAACCATATGCCTCGACGTTGACAAGCACTGATTTAGACGGTTAACTTCAGTCCGTACAAAGGAAAAACACTAAAACATCCAAATATTACTCGGAAATATAACACAGGCCCATTCTAGAATGAACGTACATGGTGTTTAATACAGTTTAACAGTTTTAATAATGGAAATATATCAGCTAAAATCAAAGCAATTTAAATTAATATATTAAATTAATTAATACATTAAATTTAAATTAATATATTATATTTCATTGAAAATATCATTGAACACAGGCTTTGATTCAAAATTTATCATTACTATTGAATATTAAAACTTATTTTAAATTAGCTTCTTTGTTTTCAGCGTTTAGTCTGGGTATTTAAAATTTCCAAATAGAAGGTTAAGTTTATTTTAAAATTTAAATTAAGTTTTAGACGAAATTACGCCAACAATTTTAAGAATTCCTAAATAAACCTATTCATTTCCTTAAAACAAAAATAACACATTTAATTTTCTTAATAAACGTTTTGAAAAATACTACGTTTTGTGAATTATATTTGCATTCGGCTAAAGGAAAATCCAATTCATTTTTGTGCGGATATTTAAAGTGAAGAAAATTACCTTTAAAAATAAAAATCTCAATGCGCAATCTCAATGCCCAAATCGAAAATAAACAGAGATTTTGGTATTTTTGTATAGTAAATAATCGCTGATTAGGTTTAATCCACTTTAGTTATACGGGTCTTAAGCACGAGACATAAATAAAATATAAATTACGGATGCTACCATATTACAGTCGACATATGTCACTGATGACTTCTGCGTCATAATGATGTCACAGAAGGAAATCTATGATACAAAATTCCCATCTCTGGTGATTTCTGACGTCATCATAACGTAGAAGTCACCAGTGACATATGTCGACTGTAATATGGTAGCAGCCTACGTTTGATTTTATAAGCGATCGCTTTGTTACCACAGTAATGCAATAGATTTTCATTTAGGAAGATGGCAAAATGGGAAATGTAATGGTGGTCGTAAATTTTTGTTGTTGTTTCACAGGACTCTTTGGCCCACATTAAAAAATAACCGGGTTCGTTTTTAATCCTGCTTATTATTACGGCACCAACGTGGCGTTTTTCTTTTATTTATTTTTTGTAGCAATTTTCTTTGTATTTCCTCCTTTATTCATATATTTCTATTTAGTTAGGTAGACCAGGGGCAGAATGATATACAGGGTGTCCCAAAACGACCGCATAAACTCTGCACAGCTAGATTCCTCGTTTGGAGTACATAAAAACTGCCCAGATAAGCGTTCCTGTACGATCCACAGTTTACGAGAAAAATGCGAAAAAGCAAAGTATGAATCACTATGAGAAATGTAAAGTATGAAAGAAAAAAACACTTTATTGAACATATCAACAGCAGTATATGCACGAACATACTCCCTAACAGTTCGTAAGGCATTTACATTACATCCGCTGTACATGAGGTACATGTCGCAGTAGTCACGAACGAAATACATGGTTACCATATGAAGACTACCGGTAGGCTTTAAAGGTGATGTGGCAACTGGACTATATGGGCCGAACCCTTCAATCCAGAGGCTTCTGTCAGTAAGCACAAAAATGACAACGAGCGAATATACACTACCGATAGCTACAAGATGCACCCTTTTAAACACCACTTCAACGACGATTTAACGTCACTCCATGGCGAGCGCGTGCATGCATGACGCGGTATGCGCAAAGAACGTTTTAAACATTATCGTCTTGAAAGATATGAAAATACTGTTGTTTTTTCTTGCACCGGCAGTGACCGTCATACTTTGTTTTTCTTATTTTTCTCGTAAACTATGGATAGTACAGGAACGCTTCTTTGGGCAGTTTTTATGTACTCCCAACGAGGACTGTGCAGAGTTTATGTGGTCGTTTTGCGACACCCTGTATATAATAATAAATATGATTAAAAACAAACATGGTTATTTTTTAATGTGGATCAAAGAGTCTTGTGAAACAACAACGAAAATGTACGACCACCATTGCAGAAAAGAAATACTTGCAATTCAATCTCTTATAGAAAGTTCGGGCTTTCTCTTAAAGTCTCTTACGTCAAGTTAGCGAAATGATTCAAAAGGAAAGTCCAAACGCAGGCTGGCATAGGCCGTGCTCCTATAAGAAATTTAGAAATCGACGTTTCCAAGAACGGACTCTTCTCGAACCTAAACTCAATCTAATTTCAGCCAAAATGTAGCTCAATGAACTGGATGGGTTTCTACAAAATTTATTCGTCTTGAATTTTTCGAACTAGAGATTTTTCCATGGAATAAATGGCATCCAAGGGACCCTCCTAGAGTATTTAACACTCTAGAAAATCCTACCGATTTCCGCCCAGCTCCTATCGAGAACAACTTTTCTAAAATTGCGTCTCGGTGACTTATAAAAGGGTCTTGCTGACATCGACTCTCGGTCAAAACTCAATTGTCTCTCGAAAAAAAACCATTAATAAGGCGAGCATTTCTTTATATAGCCCTACTTATTTCCTCTCTAGAAGCTTTTGGATCATTTTTGAAACACCAGGTTGAACAAACAAAACTTTTTTTTAACTCTAAGCCCAAAATTAATTTAAAGGTTTCTTTATGTGGTTCATACAATAGCCTCGTTCCATCGGTTGTGTTGACTTCCATGAAGGAAATCTGGTTACAGTGTTTACTTAAATTTTCTTAAGACAACCACATATATTTAGAAAGATATAAATGTTCCTTTTAAATTTATACTAGAATGTCCTTCGCTTAACTGGCTTAAGTGTCTTTTGAATCTTCCTCTCAAATTTCAGCTTTATATCATTCAAATTTCCCCTCATTTATTTACTTCTGCAAACTTTTGAAAAACCTTCCTAGAAAATCTCTCAGACAACGAAGTCGTATAATGTCTCCGCCTCTGCTCATATTCTTAGCGTGAGATGAATCGTCAGAAACAAAATCTGAAAAGAATTTTTGAGCGTAGGTGTCGGACGCAAAAAATTTTATTCCCATTTAATAGTAATGAAACGCCTCCACCCACGTGTAAATATAAATCCCTCCACTCTATCAGAAGGGTTTGGTATAAAATCCATTATTAATTTCGAGTAATGTAGTGGTAGTTACGTAAGATTAAACCCGTCTGTTTGTTAATAGAATCGAATTTAAAATGGTATTTAATTGCTAAACTCCGATTCCGGTTCGTATTAAATTCGCATTGACAGCACGAAAATGATTTACACTGTTTAATTTAAATCGATGAATACAACAGTCGTTAGTCTGCATATGAAATAGGAATATTTAGAAAATAATTAAACAAGTGTCAGGTCTAAATCAATTTTCCTGCTAACTCGTTAAAATAACTTTCGTTAAAAAAAAACCATTGCGTCGCTATTTGAAAGTCATTTTACGACTACATTGAGTTAATTGCAGTATTGTGGTATAGAATCAATGAACAAACATAAGTTTCAAAAAACCGGTGTAAATGGCATTAATTTTGAGGCATGTAGCAGGTAAGTAATAATAACACTTTTTCTAGCATTATACGAATCATACGAATACAAATTATGGGAATATGAATGATTATACTAATTGTTAAAAGGGATATAGTACCTTTCGACACTTAAAATATTTATTATAACAGCAACTACCATATAGCCCGTCATATGACGGAATTGTAAAGTATCCTAAGAGGAAAGGAAAAATATGGTTTGTTTTTTGGCTGAGAATTATCTTGCAACAAAAAATAATCGATGATTAATTTAAAATTATCTCATATATACCTTATCTATTATTTAAGTCAAATATAAATGAAAATTATTTACGTAATATTATATATATTATATATTATATACTATATATTATATATATTATTTACGTTCAGTGATAAAACGTATGAAAATAATGCAGACGATATTTAAAGAATTTAAAATAAGAAATAACTAAATGAGGTAGTTAAAGGAATGACGTCATAATTCTAGAAAAAATGCTATTATTACCTATTTATTATGTGATAAATTGATAAATTTTTATAGACCACAGTATTTTTTGCTACGATATAAAGCGTATTTATACCCACTTATTTTAGAATCGGATCGATAGTTTAGGAGGCGATAGACTTTACTCGCTTTGAATTTTACCAACCCCAACTCATCAAAAATCCAATATGGATGCCTCTATCCATTCCAGGTGCAGCCGCTTCATAAATTCGAGGACAGAAGGACAGATAACTTAGGCTATTATTATACAGGTGTAACAGCGCGCAACGGCCATCTGCGCGCTCACCCTTTTTTTGTTTTAGTGGTAAAGGACAAGACTGTTAGTGTCCGTTGTGGTGTGTTGGTGTGTGCGAGGGCCTCCTGCTCTCTGCATTTTCAATAATGTTAATTATTAAGTAAAACTTGTAAATATGTGTAAATATATTAATAATTAAACGTAATTTGTTAAATATAGATAATTTGTTCCTGTGTTGGATTTATAGTGTTACACAGGGGATTTTTAAGCCATTATAAAATTTTCATTTCATTTAGCATGAATTGTTTACGAGTTCTTTAATAACACTCTAAATTATTATTATTATTTCTAAGGTAGGGGTACTTGCTTTCATAGCCTTTGCTACTACCAATCAGCAGATATTTGTTAGCCATTATATTATGAGAACACCATACAGGCGCCCTACATTACTCCCGAGGACAACTCAAAGAAAGCGAGTACTGGTAATTTAGAATCAGGAACCAAGTACAAGACCCCTAAGCTTGGCTTGTAACCTCCAGGACTATCGTTTGGGTTTGGTTTGGTTTAGTTTAGTTTGGAGCACTACAGTCTACTTTTTTGCAACACGAGGGCTAATGAGACCGCATCGTGTGAGAAAGTCGAGGATACTGAGACCACAAACTTATTATACGTACCCCAGAAGCCATAAAGTAACATGGTGGATGTTTGGCTTGCGAATCTTGAACTCGCAACCCTCCGGTTGAGATCAATACCTTTGACAGAGTTACGATGGCTCTACTTCAAAACAGTTATTTTTTTTAAATTGAAGCAGTATGTACACCAAGTGAAAAAAAAATAAATATCACTTATTCAAAAAGATACTAAATTTTTATTTCCATTTGAAGGAATAACTGGCTTGAAAATATTTGTGAAAACTTCGATTTAAATATTTTTCATTTAATACTAATCAAAATGTTAATGAGTACTAAATATTGGGAAAAATGGTTTGGGAAATTAATTTTTAAACGAACCAAATTTAAAAAAAATACTTCTGACAAAAAGAAAAGTTTCATTTTATTTTAAACAATTAGAATCGCATGAAAAACATTTTAAAAGTAAATTAAAAGTTATAAATTCAAAATAATTTTTATGTAAATTCAAATTAGAAAAATGTTAAAAGCTTGGAGTTATTTGATGAAAATTAGTCATGATAGTTGAAATATGGTTTGAGGATTTAAAACCTGAAATAGCTGCAGTTAGAATGCTGTTTTCAAGTTAATAAAAGATTTTGTTACGAACTGGTTATATCATCTCTATGAAAGAATTAAATTTCGTCGTAGAATTTCATTGTACTTAAACACTCACGCGGTGGTGTACGGGCGCGTATGGATATATATTTATGAATATGTCTGTATAAATATGTATGTATATATCTGTATACATATATAATGTGTATGTGTATTTATATGTGTATATATGTATAGATATATATGTTACATGTGTAATAAGACGGAATTCACAATGGGTGGTTGCAGTCATGGCCCATAAAAATGACACCGTTTTAGTTAAAGACCATTATTAGCAGAACGTTGGAGGATGGGTTCCCACTTCATTATAGGGACAGGAGAAACGAAGGGGCCAGCTAGCATGAATTAATAAGAAAAAGGCCCTTAGCATCATGGTCACCATCTCAGTTAAAATCTGTGAAAAAAATCTTTAGGAAAATCTGCCTCCGATAGCGTGCATCTCCTTTTTGTTTGAAAATTTCTAAATTGTTCGCTAGGAAAATGTAGAATCATAATTAGTTAGACTCCCTTCTCTGAGGGCGTAAAATGTAGCCTCAGTGGACAATTTAGGTTAGGGGTTAAAAAGGGGAAAGCAAAAGCACGCGGGAATTTTCGCCCTTCACTTAAGAATTGAAAACCCCTGAAAATTTTCTCGGGGTGTCTTAGGGGTTTTATACAAAATTCCTACATTAATTTACCGATCTAGTTTATTTTTCCTTTCACACACACACACACACACACATATATATGTATGTATATTATATATATATATATATATATATATATATGTATATTATATATATATACTTTTTTTTAATTCTTCTTTTCCTACCATAAAAACAGCTATGAGGTGACGAAGTATCCGATATCTTAAAATGGCTTTCATCGCTTTCGTTTATCACCAAGACTAAACGGTTTGTAAACATCTAATACGCAGACTACTGGTGCCATTTATACTCATCTAAACACTGTTTAAGTAAACTGAAGAGTCAATAAAACTCTATTTGGATCTCAGACGTGGGAAAAAGTAACGATCAGTTTTTAGCCTGATTTCAAAGTCTACTTTTTTGCGATATTCATATCATCCATTTCATCAATTATCATTTCGCGATACATATACATACTATATCTGCACAATAATGTAAAACATATATTAATTATTAAAATGCACTTTAAACTGTTGTATGCTTTGCATTAGAAAATTCAACGCATAATACTGAAAACGGCATGGTTTGGTTTTGCTTGGTGTGCTACGGTCTACTTTTTGCAATACGAGGGCTAATGAGACCTCGACCTACAGCTTAAAGCTGATTCCGAACGGCTACGAACATAAATGCCACTGTGGGATTCGAACCCACGAACTCCGGTACCGAAGGTCAGCACCCTAACAAATCGGCCATCGTTTGTCGAAAACGTCATGGACCAATAAACAACCAATCACATGTACAAAGGTATATCTTTTCTCTCCTTATCTATCTATATATCTGTCTCTCTCTCTC
>CM063501.1:116499078-116509078 GCA_032207245.1 Pardosa pseudoannulata | reverse complement strand
TTCTTTTATATTATGCTTAAGTAATAGATTAGGTACTTATGTAATCCTTTTAAATTTAATCATCGATTATTTTTGTTGAAGTGAAAATTTTATCACGGTATTAACAATAAATTCTATCTTCCAGAATGTAGTAAAAATGATATTTTCATTTCTTGTTCTTCCATTAATTGCTATGTCAAAAAAATTGGGAAGAACTTAACAATAATTTCGACGTAGTTAAGAAAACCTTGTATTTTCCGTTATTCTAAACTACATGCACAGTATCAGGGGTCTTCAGAGGAGTATGAAGATAAGCAAATTATTGAGTGTGTTCCCCATAATTCTCAGCCAACAAACAAACCATTTTTACTTGCCCCATAGGATACTTAACAATTCTAGAAATTAAAAATTTTACTGATCCCGTCATAGAACGGGCTATATGCTAATATGAATAAATCATTGTACACTATCATTATGTACATACTCATGTATGTATGAATCATTCCTTTTGTAATTTGCAAGGTACCAAATTTGACAATAACAGGAAATAACAGCTGATTGATTTAAGAAACCATAAGTTTTACCTTTCAATATTCTTTGACAAAAAGATAGATGACTTTTGACTTTTAATATAAAATTTGTACCCTGTAATCAGCTTAAAAGGTATTAAAATTCTTCTTCCGTCTATATCTTCAGGGTTCTGTGAATTCGAATTTTCATCATGGACAGAAATCCGAAATGCCAGAAAGTCTTTTAAAAGATGAAATGCAAACTTGTCGAGGGACTTTGGAATCTCGTTTTCATTTAAGTTGTTCTAGAAAACAGAGTCAGTCCAATTCCTTGAATAAATTTCATAAATAAATAATTTGTGTCATATGACTTTTACATATTTTATATCAAGTGTGTCGCAAATAATTTTAGATATTTTAAGGGGCAATAAACCAAAACACTGCTTTAGATTGTATGAGACCCGTTAAGATACGACACTACTCGTCGATATGTTTTATATAACAATTAAAAGCAACTTTACTCCAGATGCTACTCAGTGAACCAGAATAATAACACTACAAAAAATTAAAATGCATTATTTGGGAGGTTATTTTTTCACTATGCTGACGTTTTCAACTAATTGTCAAAAGAACTAAACTAATTCGATCATATTCTTTCTTATATTTCAGAAGAAGATTTTTTTTCATTTTTTCTATCGTACGGTAATTGTTTTAAAGGATTAAAATGATATAGCAGTTCCCCAAGAAAATACTTTCCCAACCTTTGTCTACCAAAGCAAGTTTTTTGTTTCGACCTTCTCTTTAATTGTATTGGAAATAAAAGAAACTAAACCAAAATTTTCAGGAAATTTCGTTTTTTTTTCTTTTAAAAATGAAATAATTTGAATTAACAGGAATAAAATTCCAAATACGCATTTCATAGATGTTTTATATTAATTCTTTACATTTGATGTACTAAAAGTAACATTTTAATATATTCAAGAGAGTGATGTTTCGAAGGATATCAAGGACCAATGATTCAAGGATTTCGAAGGACCTAGAAAAATAATTCCGATGTGGACACTATATGACTTCCTTGTACGCCTATTATTATTTTGTATACACCTATTATTCCTTATACACCTATTATTATTTTGTATGATAAATGATAAAAATTCTCATTTGCACATTTTCTTCAAGATTCAAAGTTAATTTTATTGATACGAATACCGGTGTTGTCTGATTACTTAATTTTTGCCATCTGATGGAGACTTGCTACATTAATAAACGTCATATTGAAGCTTTTCGTTACATAAGTATGTCCTTTTAAATCGGAATCTAACGCGATTATTCAATACTTCCTTCCTATCAAATCAACCTTCTCCGACCTAAAGAACAAAACTCTCTCAACCAATTAAATAAATCCTTCAGTAGGCTAATGAAAGATGCGGAGAATCTGCAGATAACCCATAAAAATGCGAAGTTCGGAATGGTATAAAATCTTTGTATGTAAAGCTTCCTTTGTACCGTACTGTATATAATTGTCATGTAAATATCTTATTCAGTTTCCCCTTTTTTATAATGCATTTCTATGTATTGTAGTTATATTTTTAAAGTATTTGTACTGCACTGTATAGTATGAGCTTCTATGAACTAAGCGAAACAACACAAATCGTTATTTTAAGGTAGATGATCCTCGTTCGTACAGCCAATTTTTAATTTTCCAGAATTGTAAAGTACCCTATGGGGCAGGTAAAAAAAAATGGTTTGTGGTTTGACTAAGAATTATCTGGTACACACTCAATAAGTTGTTTATCTTCATACTACTCTAAAGTATACCTATACAATGAATGCAGTTTTGAATCACTTTGAATTCATTTAGTCAAACCTTGGGGTTATCTTAAAAAACAAACACATAAACGGACAAACTTCTTAATTTTCAAAGCAATATAACTTAAACGCTAGATATTTATTAGTCCGTGAAATAGACTCCTAGACTTTTATGAAAAGAATTTGTTGTTAATACCGATGATAAAATTTTCATTGCAACAAAATATAACCGATGATTAAATTTAAAATTATCACATATGTGCCTAATCTATTATTTAAGCCCAATATAAAAGAAAATTTATGTATTATTTACGTAATATCTCATTTCAGTGCTAAAACGTATGAAAATAATTCAGACGATAATTAAATAATTTAAAATAAAATACGATTCAATGAGATGGTGAAAGAAATAACGTCATAATGCTAGAACAAAAATGTAATTTTTACCTATTTATTATGTGATAAGTTGATAAATTTAATCGCCTGCTCTTAACCGGGGCAAATAAGGCTGGAAATAATGGCATTAAACTCTCGAAAAGGGGGAAAGGAGTGGATTTAAAGAAATTTGCTAACTCTAACTCAGTAAGAATCCAATATGGATGTCTGTATTCATTCCTGGTCCAACCGCTTCATAAATTCGGGGACAGACGGACAGATAACTTAGGCTATTATTATATAGGGGATATCTAATTCCGCTTCCATTTTCTAATGTATTTGTATGTAATATATTTGTAAGGCAATATATTACGTATTTGTACATTATTGTAATACTTTAGTATGAGTTGCTGTGAATTAAGCACCCGGGGACACTCACACTTTTATTTTAAGGTAAAAGATCCTCGTCGTGGTAGCTAATAGTTCATTTCGTACCAGGAATTAAATAACAGTAGAAATCCAAAACTGTTCTCTACAAATAATATTATTTGTTTCTAAAAGCTTCAGTTTGAAAACAGTGTTACAACCGAATATGAACCCGTCGATGTCTTTTAGTTGTATTATTGTTAAACGGTTGTGCTTTTGTCCGTTAAATTGAGATTTTTATAGACCGCGGATTTAGTAAGAGTAATATGTATGTATGATTTTATGTAAAGCTAGATGTTATAACTGTCCTAAGTATTCAACTTCAACATTTTACAGCTAATCGTTTTATTGTTACACCCGACAGTGTAAATATACATTAAATTATTTCGTTATATAGAGTGTAGATTGAAAGTGGGGATGTTGTGTGTTAATATTAACACATTGTATGGGGAACAAGTACTAGTATGTTTTCTGACGATTGATACTTGAGCGCGGTTCACGTACTAGTACGGGTTAGTGTAACAATATGATTTGTTTGAGGGTACAAAGATAACGGTATACATAGGAAAACGAAGCCGAATGTTCTTGTCTACGATATAGACTCTGTAAAAATTTAGACAAATAAAAACTAGTTTTTACATCAGTCGATGAGGAACAGAGAACGGGAAGGTTGATTAAAAAATTAATTTAGATTTAAAATTAACTTTATATTTATTCCTGCGAAAATATTATATGTATATTTATACATTATACATATATTTGTATATATATATATATATATATATATATATATATATATATATATATATATATATATATATATATATATATATATTTATATATATATATATTTATATATATATATATAATATATATATGTGTGTGCGTGTGTAGGTATTTGTTTATTTGTCTATTTATATATTTGTTTATATAATTCAATATAAAATACGAAAAGTGGTTCAAAAATTAAATAATTTTCGATCTATTGAGATTTAACTGAATAACTAAATTTATGCGCAAAACGCCCGCTCCCGGTACAATTCCGCTGCGAAATGTACCCTCACACAATGTGTTAATATAATTCCAAATACGCATTTCATAGGGAGTTATATTAATTCTTTTTCCAGATGTTATAACAATCCTAAATACAAAATCAGCTTGCTACGGCTAATCGTTTTTTAATTATGCGAAATACACACATGCGTACGCATGTACAGATTTCTAGATGAAATTAGTCAAAATTCGTTTAGGAAAGTTCAAAATGAATGTTTAAAATTTCCTTCTCTGTACGTACAAAAGTAATATTGAAATTTGACAAATTTGATTCAGATCAAAATGTTCGAACTATCGTTGAAAACTAAGCGCTTCTTTTACTGCGTACAAGAGAGTAAAAACTAGCAATAAGTGATTGGAAATTCCACGTGAGTCGTCTCTATGAATCACAGTGTCACTTTCAAAAAGTCGCTTTCCTAGTCCCGATCAAACAAGATAGACTTCTGCCCGTTTTTTAAATATTTGAGTTGAGAGCGTGTTATAAGTGTGCCAGCTTGTGTGTATCTTGGATATTACAGTTTCTCGAGGCAGGCATGTCAACAAAATGAGAAAATATAAGCTAAAGAAAAATAAATCAATGTGATTAATTCTTATACAGCATTTTGATTAAAGAGCACTGCTTGTTGATTCAAGAAACAAAAATGGTGGCTGAATATAGAAGTAGTACAGATAACACAGATTTATTTTTGAACGCTCTCGATTGCGTGAAGACGGTGAGAAATTCTGGTAGTTATATACTCTAAAATCACTTTTTGCTTCTGCTTCGGAATTTAAATTTATTATAAAACTGGTCAGATTTCCAATTTTTAAATTATGTCTATGTAACAATGTGTCAGTTTCTGCAGTGCATCTGAAAGGGAGGACTTCTCTTTTCGGAAGGGATCAAGTTTCGGGAAAGCTGAACCCCCGAGGAAGGGAGAGAATATCTGCAATAGAGCGGTTACGGAGGAGTCGAGATAGAGCCCGCGACCTGGACATATCTCTCTGTTCGATCTGAGAGAACACGATGTCGGTTTTATTTTGGATATGGATTTGGATAAGCTCGACCATATAATCTGGATAAGACAGTCTCTGAGACTCAGAACTATGCTTATTTTTATTTACTTTAATATTTTCATAAAATCTTGTAAATAAATGTGTGTTGTCTGTCTAAGCTTTGGAGGAATTATTTTGGTTATGCATCCCAGCGACGGTCTACGAGCATACCTGCTCCAATAAAGTAGGCGGGCAGGTCACACGCAAATGTAGAGCCCCAGAAATGTGGGGTGGCGTTACAGACCTCATAGTTGATATTGATTTAGAAATGTCCATTAAATTTTTGGCTTCTTGTTCGAAAACAAATAGTAATTCGAAACGAATTTAATTAACTAAAATTTTTGTTTAAATTTACACTGATTGCGGAAAAATAGCAATAGAACTGACTGAACTTTTGTTGTTTTCTATGAAGATTGTAAAATCAAAAAGAGTATGTTTAAATTATACTCTGTTACAATAGCCGAACTGAGACATTTACTAAAATTCATTAAACTTTAATTTTGAATTCCTCTGCTATCATAGCGCTTAATATCCCCATTGTCCCTTCCTGTTATACCTCTCTGTTGGATGACGCAATTAAATGACGAAAACAAAACTGGTGTTCAAAGCAGCTAACCTTTTCCCCACGAGATACGTATTTTAATTAACATTTTCTATACCACCTTTCCTTTTGAGCCATCATTATGAGAATTTTTCCCTTTAGTTCTCGCTGGAAGAGATGCTCTCGCTGAAAACTCTGAACCTCCGCTTCATTAATACACTTTTCATATCGGCAATGCGTTATTTCCCACAGCCAATAACCCTCGGGAATAAGGCTGCCCCTCCTCCCTTTTCACCCAACACAAATCCTTCGTCGATTGTTCATCTCGCTTGTCCAAACAACATCGTTCCGATTACGAGAGAGATAAACACACCACATAGTTTGTTTCTGTTTCCAACACAGATGCACTGACTGCCCCTTGGACTAAAGTCCACTACGGTTAAAATCGCTTCCCGAAATCGATCTTGAGGCTTCGTGCGATTTACTATTTTCTAAGAACGGTTACGCGAAATGAGATAGTCCCAATCGATCAAGGCCACGTTGTTACATATTTAAAAATGCAGAAAATTATACATATGTGTATGTATTACGTCTCGCAATTAGAGATTGATAATTTGTTTTGTTAATTTTCCAATACAATTGGCAATATAGAGAAATATTTTTATGTCATCATAAAGCAATGGAACTTGGAGCACGTTTTAATAGAAGAGAGAAGTCTTGGCACACATGCGAAATGACATTTAAGTAATTCAGACTTGTTATTCTGTCTGTTTGGAATAGCCTAGTTCAGAATGCTGTCTGATATTGACACATACAAACAACATAAATACATATAGTACGCATCTAACAAGATCTTCCGTCGTGTGGTTTGTTTTGTTTTGTTTTAGAGTGCTACGGTCTACTTTTTGCAACACGAGGGCTAATGAGACCGGGACCTACAGCTTAAAGCCGATTCCGAACGGCTACGAACATCCATGCCTCAGTGGGATTCGAACCCACGAACTCTGGTTCCGAAGGCCAGCACCCTAACCAATCGGTCATCGTTCGACGTTCCGTCGTGTGTAAACTAATCTCCATTTCTGGATTATTCGGATATAGAATGTCTTGCTTTTATCACCCATTTACATTCAATGAAACTGATTAGACTGAGCTAGAAATCTTTCGTCTCCACATACTCTTAATTCAGTTCATCCTTCCGTTTTTTACTCAGTCCAACTGCACAATTGGTCTCTCTCGGTGTAAACTCAATAGGCACTTCAAGGTCACTGATTTTTCCTCGATGACCAACTGTAACTATGGTAACGACAGTTGGAGAATGATTTTACTCTTTTTTCCCACTGTGTTAAGGGGTGTCATGCATCGTATGGGCTCTCCGTACATGATGAAAGTATGTTTATTTAGACTACACTTTGAAGAATACTTAATACTTTACACAAAATTTTATGAGTCATTTCAGACCTGTTTCTAAGTTCATAAATTTAAGATATAATCCCATTTCATAAAATTACAATTTAAAAATTGTATATTATATTCTAATCTGTAAGATTTAAAAAATTCTACTGAAAAAGTAAATCTAATTTTTTTTTCACACACAGTTGCATTATTTACAGAAATAATATCATTAAGATGATTGAATATTTTGCTAATTTTAATGAGTAATTAGTTATAATTTCTCACTATTTTTCTTTATATTTGTATGATTCTTTTAATCTAAATATCAAAAGTATTTCTTAATAATTAATTTATTTAAGAGAATGTAGTTCTGAAATTTCTTAAATTTAAGTTGTATGTTAATAAGTATATTATGAAGTTATGTGGACCATAGTAAAGTTTCTATTCCAAAATTGTACTGTATTAATTATTTTATGATTTTACAAGAATTGAAAGACGTCTTAATGCAATAACAATATTTTGTAAAATTTTATTATGTATTTAAAGATTTATGATCTGTTGACACATTTTTAGAAAGTGAAAATTTCTTTAGAAGGTAGAGATTCCTAATGTTTTAGTAAGAATTCTAAATTAAAATGAATTTTTGTATTTTTACAAAAACATCTGTGATTTATTATAACCATTTTATACATATTGTTAAACTTTTCTTTGTGTAAATAGTTAACGCATTTATGCACAACTGAAAATTTTGACTTTGCTTATAATAATAAAGCAAGTCGTCTGAACGTATTGGAATCAAATCCTCAACTGAAGTGCTGAAAATAAGTGTGAATGCACAGGCTTCTTGGTCGCTACCATAGTAACGGATGACTGGGGAAACGAGAAAGTGTGACCTTGAAGCGCCAATAGATTTTACATGGATTATATAATAGTGTGGAAGCCACTTTAGAATCTTTTTTTGTCCTTAAAAGTAATTTTCAAAAAATTTCTCTTGATATCCCCAAAATAATACACCAATCTTTCAAAGATTTTCTTCGAAGTACAAACACATTTTAAACGTTGAAAGCAATCTTCAATTTGTAAATCTTTTATAAAGGTTAGGCTACTTAATAAACCTTTTTGTATAAAAAAATAAACGTTTCAGAGGTATCCATTTTAAATTTTCTGCTTGAAAAGTAATCAATTATGTGCAGTCTGCTAAATATATTAACCCTTTGCACTCGAGGGCTCCGGAGCTGAGCCATTTAAAATTTGTCGTCAAACTCGAGAGCTCCGCTACGGAGACAGACAATGCAAATAATTTTCAGTTTTAACATAAGAAAAAAAATCAAATCGTAAAAACTAATTATTTTGCATTGTCTCCGTAGCGGAACATTCGAGTTTGAAGACAAATTTTAAATGGCTCCGCTCCGAAACCCTCGAGTGCAAAGGGTTAATATGCCTTTCAGAATCTGATAAGATTAAATTTAATATTTCTCAAGCTGTTTGTCAAAACTCAGAATCTGAACTTCAGATAAATTTTCCCGGTAAAGACTTAGAAGTGTATTCAAACCGATATTACATATATAGAGTTACGTAGATACATATTGAAATGTCAATATTTTCAACCCATAGTTTTAAATGCTTGAACGAATTTTGAAGATGTTAAATTCCATTCCTATACTTTTCCCTTTTCCGTCTCGTTGCCAACCCTTTTCAATATTTCTTCCCCGGTAAAGGAAATTTCGTTAACTTTGTTAAATGCTTCCCGCATTTCATTTTCAGTACTTAAACTATTATCTAGCGAAGCATAAATCATCCTTTTGATTAAAGTCTGAAAAATTTTCGACTGATCTCAAACCCTTACATACGTTAAATTTATTTCTAATTCGTTTGGGTTTAATTAATAGTTCTAATTTATTTTGTCTGATAACTTTATTATCTGGCAGGTTATCCTGAAAAAATAATTTTCACTCTTGACAATTATTTCATCGCTTTACTAGTTAATGCCACAGTATAGAGTTTAATTAGTTTGATTTGTTGCGCTACAGTCTGCTATTTTGCTAGATGAATCTAATGAAGCCCTATAAGTTTGGAAATATTTTCAGATAGATAATTCTTACATTAATAAAATCTCATGCTTTGGTATGAGAACAACAAGTTTCTGATTGTAATTGTTTGGTACTGAATTGGATTGATGATAATTATTGCATCATTTTGCGTAATTTCTGTCTTTCAGTTTTGGTTATTTGGTTTGGTTTGGAGCACTACGTTCTACTCTTTTGTTACGTAGGGGCCAATAAGACCGGAACTTACCTGCTAAAAGCCAATTTCGAACCGGCTGTGATTCTCTGCTATGTTTGGAATATTTTTTTCGTAAAATATTATTATCACATTGGAAACTTATGCACCACTGTGGTGATGACAGTAAGGTTCTGAAATTAGTTAACTGGTGCAGCATCAGACTGATTACCTCTAAATTAGACTCCTTAGAAATTTTTCAGTATTTAGCAAAATTTCTCTCTTATAACTTTAAAAAGGTTCCCATGTAAACATTATCCCCACATTGAAAACTTACACTTTACTATGGAGATAACAGTAATATACGGAATTGGATTGATTGGTTATTTATTTTCATCTACAGTTATACGTAATTGCACCTCTTATACGTAAACATATACGTATACATACGTAATGCCTCTTATACGTAAACATATACGTATACATACGTAATGCCTCTTATACCTAAACATATACGTATACATACGTAATGCCTCTTATACGTATACATACGTAATTTACACCTCTTATACGTAAATTGCCGAACGATGTCCTAATGGTTAGACCGTTGATCTACGGTACTGGAGTTCCTGAGTTTGAATCCCCCTGTGGCATAGATGTT
>CM063501.1:116489078-116494078 GCA_032207245.1 Pardosa pseudoannulata | reverse complement strand
GGGTAGGCGAATTTCATTTTTGTCATTTGCTGTATATTTTTATGTTATAAAAATATAATGCTTGAAATTACAAAAATAAATACTTTTCTAAGCTACAGCGTTATTAAAGAACTTGTAAAAAAAATTCATTCTAAAGAAATAGGACTTTATGATGAATCGAGTAAGTCTGTTATATTACCGCTAAACATACCAAATCTTAATATATACCTATTTCTTTTACTTAATTTATTTTGTTTTATTCTATTTTATTTATTTTATTTTATTTATTTTGTTTTGTGTTTGTTTTATTTTATTTTATTTATACACTTAATACATACATATTTATTTTATTTCTATTTTAATTCATTGCCCATAGTATTTTTATATATACCTTATTGGACTGATTATGGTATGTTTGATGTTAAAGATTTTATATCTCGAAAAGCACTATGTCACCTTAATATTTAAAACATGTAGAAGAAAATATAAGATATACATAACAAATTTTAGAAATCTCATTAACGTACACTATTAATTTTAAAATATGTAAATTAGAAATTAATATTTTTATATCAATTATAAGGAAGTCAGATCTGATTGTTTACATGTTGACATATGATTATCTAGCCAGTTGAGTATCGTATAACTTTGTTATACCTCTCTAAGTTTCATTGAGGTGTGTCGCACAACTGTCGGAAATAAAATAAGAAGAAATGATGAGTCGGTGTGAAGAGGTGAAAGGATTATCTCACGCGAACATGAGCTGTGGTTAACGCCTTACACAAGAAAATAAAGCTCTGTTATGTTGATAGCAGCGGTTTTCTTAACCCTTAATTTTGACAAGATGTTTTTTCAAATATTTTTTAATTTCTGTTATTTTCCCATGTCTGTATAGACATTAGGAGTGCCCTGACAGGAGAGGTAGCAACTCAGAGATGAAGGCGTAAGGGAGAACGTAACAAAGTGAAGCTAAATACTTTTATTATTCTGTGAAATTCAGTTATATTAGCATTTCACCAAAGAGCAAGAAAAGCTGTCTTTTAGCAACAATCGCCAAACAGTTATTACATAAAGTGATTGTAATAAAAATTGATTGTGTCAAAGTGTCACTACATGTACAAATAACTGCATTAAAATGGGAAAAAATTGCAAATTCATAATTATATGTATACACATAGATGGATAGATATAGACATATGTAATGTATATATATGTAATATATCAATATTATTACACTTAAAATAGATCTCTAAAATTCTTATTTTCCCCTTCTAAATTCTTTCCTATCTATTTTTCCAGCCACAAATATCTTATCTAAAAGAGTGCAACTTGCATTCTTTAAACCCATTTCCCAAAGCTAACTTTGAGTTAATTGCTAATTTTCTCTCCTGTCGCCACATTTTTTAGCTGGTCCCTAGAGAATGACTCATTTCTTTCACTGATCTAGTTCCTTTTTACTATTAAATTCGCTAAGTTACCGGTTCCTTGGAAATATTCCCTGCGTCCTCTCGCTGTAGAGCCGATTAAGTGTGTTGGTGATCATTCCTTTCTCTGCTCTTGCCAGAGTAACATGTCCCACGTAACAGGTCTTAAATAAAAGTTGTTCCACTTCGTATTTTCTTTTTTTTATGGAACGGACAGACTGCATCTTCAATATTAGGATTATTAATTAGTTTTCTCCTTGCCCAGCAAGTAAAATCAATAGGGGCTAAACTTTCATATTTTCACGTGAAACCGGCGATCAATTTCCGCCATATTTACACACACACACATACACATATATATATATATATATATATATATATATATATATATATATATATATATATATATATATATATATATATATATATATACGGACTTTACGATGAGTGGTTGCAGTTCGTTTACACCTTTGACAACGTTTTAGTTAAAGACCTTTATTAACAGATTGTTGGAGGACGGGTTCCTACTTCATCATAGGGGCAGGACAAACTGGGGGCTCAGCTAGCGTGAAGTTATAAATAAAAGGCCCTTAAAACCTGAGTCAACATCTCAGTCAAAATCTGTGGGTAAATCTCTAGGAAAATCTGCCTCCGATAGCGTGCATCTCCTTTTTGTTTGGAAATTTCCTAAGTTGTCCGCTAGGACAATGTAGAGTAACTGGTTAGACCCCTTTTCTGAGGGCCTGTAGCCCCAGTGGTCACTTTAGGTTAGGGGTTAAGAAGAGGAAAGAAAAGGGACGTGGGAATTTTTACCCTGGGCTTAAGATTTGAAAACCCGTGAGAATTTTCTCGGTCTGTCTTAGGGGTTTTATACAAAATACCTACATTAGTTTCCCGATCTAGATTACTTTTCCTTATATATAAATATATATAATGTATTCTAAGAATACAAAATGAAATCCAATTTTCCTTTATAGTAAACTTCCTCCATTAAATTCCTCTCTGGCCCATTTTTATAAAAACCAGAATATTTCAAGAATTTCTAAAGCTCTCAGAAAAAAAAAACCGGAAAGTATTTCTAGTTCCTATATTCTGAAAGATACTTCGTATACGATTTTATGCCTACATACCTCGTTTGAAAGGCTTGTTTTTCCTTCAGCTAGAAAGAGACATGTGTGTCCTAGCGATATACGTTGATTTAAACGTTGGCGGTCTTATTTAGAGAAAAGTGAAAAACTCCAGTGGTTCACTTGATTGTTTTCAATCTCTGTAGATATTGTAATGAAACATAAAATAATACGCTTTCTATTGACTTTTATTCTCTACTCGTAAGTAATAAAAGTGGGTACTAAATACCTACTTTTATTCTAACTTCGAAATAGAAACGAGAAAGATGGCCAAAGGAGGGCCGAATGGTTAGAACGCTTATCTTTAGTACGGGAGTTCATGGGTTCGAGTCCCATAGTGGCATGGAAGTTTGTAACCTTTCAAAAGAGGCTTTAAGCAGTAGGTTTCGGTTTCATTAAACCTCGTTTTGCCGTAAAAAGTAGAGCTCCAAACCAAACCAAGCGAGAAAGATGACTTAAACCTCATGCGAGGCTCATAAATTAATATCAGTAATAAAAATATTTAAAAACGTGTTTCAACAAACTTTTTTCTTTGCTGACACTTCTAACATCTGGACTTACAACTGGCCTTCAAATCGAATGGCGTTCCCAAGAACAGTTGCTAGCACGAATTCGTAAAGTCAATATCTCTAATTTGTCAAAGGTTAGCTGGTTATTTTTTAGCTCTATGATCTACTGCTTTGGTACACTATGACTAATGAGACCGGGACATCCTGCTTAAAACCGATGATTCTGAACGGCTACGAATATCCATTTCAGTAGTTTGATTCGAATCCACGCCCCCTTTCCATTCGATCGTCTTTTGGAAATAGTCGAAGGAGTGAGTACAGACACAAAAATATGTATTAAAATGTTGCTGCTAATTATTTATATTTATTTTGTCTACTTATCTATATACTAAGAATCTTAAAATATAAACTGTTTAAAACTCATTAAATGTAGTAAAAATTGTTTATTAAAAATTTAATCACATGCATAAAACTCATAAAAGTTAAAAAGATAATGAGATGAGTAAATTTCAGCAATTTATAAATGTCGGGATCCAATTTCGTTAACATCATTCGTAAATCTCTCTGTCAGTGCTTTTTCTTTTTTATAAACACTCAACTATGTTCTACTTTGAGCCTTCGTTCGGTTAAATACTATAGAGCATTGAACTTAATACTTTTGTATTATAACCCAGGACTGTCAAAACAGCGGCACTTGTTGGATTTCACGAAATTTATAATTGAAAAAGAAATATCCCATTTATTAAGGTAAATGAAAGGTTATACTATTGATTTATTGATTATTTTTATAGATATTATGCCTACTAACTACCACCTTAACAGTCTTAACACCCCGTTGTTGCCTCTATACTCGCCATCGGCCCCATAGAAGGCTTCAGTGCCCAATAGAGACTGGTACCCCTCCCATTGGGAATCTATGTGTTATACAAATTTACAAATTGCGATAAAAATGCACACGTATCTGACGGATGATTTTTCAAAACAAGCAAAACTCGAAAATTATACTCTAGAAAAGGCAATCCAAGACAGCTTTCCTAAATTACAAATGCTGTTGAAATTAAGAATATGATAAAGTTTTATCACAAAAGAGATAATAATATTACTATGCAGCTGTGGGATTAAGCGCACTGGACAGCGGTAAAAAAACAAATTTTGAAAGACAGAAATTGTTAGACAGGTGAACTCAAGTAACCTTTGCACTGTTTGTCTTTACAAGTGATTGGTTGTTACAGTTATATCAATCTGTTTCTTTTCGGTTTATCTGGCAGGCTATAATATTTTATACAATTGTACTTCTAGCTGTACTTTTAACTGTGCATAAGGTTTTCAATACCATACGGTGAGTCTCCATTACTCCCGTACGATTTGCGCCGAACGATGGTTGATTGGTTAGGGTGCTGGCCTTCGGTACCGGAGTTAGTGGGTCCGTATCCCACATTGGTATGGATGTTCGTAGCTGTTCGGAATCGGCTTTAAGCTGTAGATCCCGGTTTCATTAGCCCTCGTGTTGCAAAAAGTAGACCGTAGCACTCCAAACCAAACCAAATCATTGCTCCCGTGTGATGCTCCTAGCAAGCTACAAAGAGAAATTTTTGCATGCTTCTTATTTACAATATGTCGAATGATGGCTAAAGGGGTAGAACGTAGCATTTTAGATAAAAGAGTTCATGGGTTACTATACAAATGTTTGCAGCTGTTCGTTATTGGTTTTAATCAGTAGGTCCCGGTCTCATTAGCTCCCATGTAGCAAAAGAGTAGAGAGAAGCTCTCCTAATCAAACTAAACCTTATTTACTATAAATATTTTTAAAATATCACTGCGCGAACTCTTCTGTGGGGTGTAAGTGCGCCTGTCATAACTTTGCTATATGAGATGAGAGAATATGCGAAAGTTACTTACGATGAGGATGAAGGTTCCGAAAAACTCGGCCAGGAACTCTCTGACGGCCGAGCTCTCGATCC
>CM063501.1:116471578-116484078 GCA_032207245.1 Pardosa pseudoannulata | reverse complement strand
TGCTCTACGAGTGCTAATTAGACTAAGATCTACAGCTTAAAGCCGATTCCAAATGGTTTCGAACATCCAAGTCATCAGCAGGATTCGAACCCGAGAACTCCGGCACCAAAGAGCAATGACGTATTCATTCGCTTATCGTTCGGATTCTCAATTTTTGAAAGAAGAGAGAACATAATGGAATTTTAAAAAAACTTTGGCTTCTAACTGCGTTTTTGAGTTCTATGCGTCAGTTTTCTAAGCTGTTTTAAGCTGAAAGCGTCGCCGAGAGTAGGCACAGCAAATGAAATAACTGTTGGTTTTTCCCCAAAATACATGTCTAAAATTTAACGCATAATATTTATGCATAGACGTATATATTATGTACGTATGTATGTGAGTGTGCGTAGATATATATGACAATTTTAATCTTTTATGATTCGTTAAAACATCATGAAGATGGAGCTAACTTTTGGCAAAGAAAGCTATATTAAAGAGGAGTCCACCAAATTTCTCACTCTAATGTTCTGTTTAGAATTTTAGAAGGTATTTTTGTTATTTTCCACCTAACAAACACCGAATTAGTTTATATTCTTGTTCCATCAGTTCATTTTCCAATTACAAGAGCTTTCACCGGAAGACAGCAGTAATGATCGTCAAACATAATAAAATTGTCAAAATGTAACTCTAAAAATTTGTCTTTTTTCTACGTAAAAAAATATCACGACAGCAACTCCTGCGGAATAGTCATACCGAACATGTTATTATGTAGTATAATGTTAATATATATGCATATACACATACACACACACACACTTATATATATATATATATATATATATATATATATATATATATATATATATATATATGTGTGTGTGTGTGTGTGTGTGTGTGTGTGTATATATATATATATATATATATATATATATATATATATATATATATATATATGTGTGTGTGTGTGTGTGTGTGTATACATATATATATATATATATATATATATATATATGTGTGTGTGTGTGTGTGAGAGAGTGTGTGTATACATATATTATATATATTTAACATTCTTCCATGAACACTAAATCCCGGATAGCTCTCGGCTTATTTGTTACCACGTTCAATAAGTGTACAGATCAGTTGCAAACACTTAAACATTTGAGCATCAAAAAATAACTATTAAATTAGCATTAGAATCCCAAATATACCGTTGAACAACCAATCCTGATGGAAGGTGAACGACGACTGGCGATAATTTCTTTGGGTTGCCTCTTGATAGCGATTGGAAAAAAATAGTTCTATTACACCTTTATATTACGTACATATACATTAGACATTTATACCTACATTACATTATACATATATATTACACATTTATACCTACATTACATTATACATATACATTACACATTTATAAAACTTTTATGCTTATACTAATACTTAGAATCGTTATAAATAACATTTTAGAAGATTATTATTTGTACAGAGACAAATCAAACACAAACATCCATTTCTATATTCACTCTTTCAATAAATCTGAGACATAAGCATTTAAATTTCTTACTACCAAATGTTATTGAGATCTCAATAAAATTTAAAGCCACATATGAGACCGCAATGCAGGGGTCTCCAACAATATGGCCACGGGCACCATGTCATCCGGCAACGGTTTTACAGGGACCGGCTGCCGTATAAAAAATATCAAGTTTTGAATAAATAATATCTCAGAATAAATGATATCTTAGATAAAATATCTTCAATTTTCAATAAATAATATCTTAGATAAAATATATCTAACTTTTCAATAATGGAATTTTTATAACTAATAATTAAAAAATATGTTTGTATATGTTGAAAGAAAGTATTTGTTTATATGTGTAAATTATTTTAACTAGGTTGCTTGACACCCTGGTTTTGTAAAAAAAAATTATATCAATAAATTTAAATCAAAGAGTTCGTAAAATTTTGTCTTTATTATTTATCAATTATTTATTTTTCATAAGAATACAATTACTTATGTTTATACTTTTAAATTTTGTTTTTGAATACTTTTATATATATCATGTGCAATATTGCATATAATTCTTCCTTCCTTAGTGGCTTGACATCCCCGAATGGAGCTTGAGCTTCTGAAGAAGTCTTCTCCAGAACAAATTTCGATATGCCTGGGTGCTCCAGTCATTTGTTTTTAGAATTAAATGGTTTTGTCTAGTCCATCTACTTAAAGTATATTTGGTTGACCTCTTCTCCGTTTACCAACTGGTCTGGACCTAAAGATTTTTTTTTCATGTTATACGCATCAATAAATGTACCGTGAAAAAATAAATGAGCTCACCAACTGTAATACGCCTCGCGCGTCCCCGGCTGCACTTTCTGAAGTCTGCATGCCACGTTCTATACCTGCCCGCCTATTTTGACTGGAGCAGGTATCTTGGGTTCGCTTAAAGCCTATGTGGCCGACAATGAAGCACAGCAGCGACAAAACTCTGGATTAAACATTTATTAAAGAAGATTTAAAAAAACATAAGTACACTTCAATTCATACTCGAACAGGGCTCAAATAAGACCGAGGACAAAAAGTAAATAGTGCCGAGCGGAAACACCTCTCTCGGTCTCTCCTTTCAGAAGAATAATGTCCTTTCCCCTCACTCCGACCGGGCATCTCCTTTTCACCCCTCTTCGTGAGGGCCGGGGGGAATCCCCCCCCTCGGTCAAGTCTTCGCCTCCACGGGAAAATGTCCGCAGCTGGCGCGGGCAGAATCGCATCTCTCGCCCCCCTCCTGTAGAACTTCATGGAATATAGCTTGTCCACCCTCTGTCGGGGTGTCTGTCCTCGGCCGCCGAAAAAATCCAGGGGGCCATGTAAAACCAACTCGAGTCTTGAGTCAAGTATTACACCAACCCTTCATAATGTTCTCTTAAGTACAAATAAGTTGGATATCCTTGCATAGAGATATAAGGTACCACTGAAGTACGAGGTACGAGGTACCCCTGATAGAATATAAGAGGCACCACTGAAGAAAAAAGTTTAGCGAAACAATATTGGAGACTATTTCATTTACTTGAATTATGAACCTCATAATACGAGTTTAGGTGTACGAGAGAGTTAAATGTTATTACCGTAATTTTGCATGTATAGTCCGCGGGCACGATTTTTTATTTAAAAAAATTCATAAATCATCAGATAGTCCGCACCACTAGATAATCCTCGGATTATACGTGCAAAAATATGTATTTTAGTATGACAATATTAAATCATTTTAAGAATAAAAACCTAAGTACAGTAGAGTGCCGAAAAATCTCGATTAGACTCAATTCATTCCACCTTTAAAATTTGAAATCATTTCTTCTGCCGTAGCATCGGAGACGAATTTTAACGGAAAAAAACAGGCCGTCCTACGTTTCTCTGTTCGAGAACCCAGCTATGTAAATCGTCTTCTAATCGTCTATGTAAGTCGTTTTTCTAATCGGCCATTGTATCTTTCTACGACGATTGGAATCGCTTTCTCTCATATTTTTAATGTTTCCTTTTGCTTAAGCCAATTTCTTACTGGTTTCTTGTCGACCTCAATGTCGCCCTTCTGAATTACTCTTATCTTGAAATCAGCAGTAATACTGTGATCAGTTTTAAAGACATAATAACCAATGTTACCACAAATCAAAACTTTGAAAACAAAACAGTCTGTTGCGTGTGATCCTCCTGGTGAAATGACTTTCGATCCTCAACCATCGATCTTGAACCCGTCCAGTCGGTGTCAATTGGATCTGTAAATAGTGACTATCGATATTTTCCCTTACTCCAGGACACAATTTAAGATTCCACTACTTGCTAACTACTGATGCGTTCTGCTTTATGGGTTGTATTTTTTTTCACGATTTATTACCGGCACGATACGATGTTTTCTCGACTTCTCGTGAATCGTGCTTTTGTTTACATTTGGTCATTAGCCGTTCGCACGACGTGCTTTTTTTCCATCTTCTTCCGATTTTGATGATTTAACCAATGAACAGCCAGCAGATAGTCCGCGGTCGAAGAAATTTGCTTTTTAAACACAGATAGTTCACGGACTATACGTGCGAAATTAAGGTAAATATGTTCGACTGTGTTTCATCAAGGGCACAGTTTAGCACCCTTCTCACACACATCCCATCATCCAGTAATAAAATATTTATTACTGTACGTGTTTACCATCCAAATCAATTGATGCCTCTTTTGCAATACGAAATTTAAAGAAAAGGAACGCTCTATTGGTAAATCCACATGATAAGTGGAAGTCGATCAAAACCTGAACAACACAGTAAGTGAACAATTTCCTTTTTCGGAATTCCTGAAATTCTTCTACGGGACTTTTCCAGGAACTCGCATTTAGTAATGATCTTCTTTTCTCGTTCGACAATTTCACTTCTAACTTTTATTTAAAAGAAAATCACACGGAGAGCCGTTGTCAGGAATATTCTGGAAAATTATTTCCCTCGTTAAGACATGTTGCGTCTTTTTTTTTAAACAAAGCCTCTGAACATAATCCTTTTTAAAAATGGATCACTTTAAGATGAGTTTTTTTCTAAACATACGCTACTTTAATACGGTGCGGAGAAGAATTTTCGATAAAGTAAAATATAGTCTGTATATTTCACTTCAATAACTGACTGAGGGACAAGAGTAACAGTAGAGGACTTGTATATTTGTGAGGCATTCTGCCATGCTGGTTTCTAACACCAAGATGTGAAGTCCCATAAATAGAATGTTAACACATTGTGTGCAGGTACATTTCGCAGCTGAATTGTACCGGAAGCAGGAGTTTTGAGAGTAAATTTAGTTATTCAGTTAAATCTCAATAGATCGAAAAATATTTAATTTTACATCAATCGCATCGACTGATGTAAAAACTAGCTTTTATTTGTCTAATTTTTTCCAGAAACTATATAGTAGACAAGAGCATTCGGCTTTGTTTTCCTGTATATACCGTTATTTGTGTACCCACAAACAAGCCATGTTGTTACACTAACCGCTCTCAAGCATCAATCGCAGAAAAAAATGTGTTAATACTAAACATACCATAACCCGGTCAAATGACCAGTAATGTATATGTAAAAAATGCGATGGGTAATGAATTAAAAATTCTTGTTCTTTGTAATACATAAAAATTAACAACATACAATTTGTTAAATTGTAATAAAGTTTATTTAATTATTTCCTTCCTAATATCCATGTTTTATGCATTCAATCAGGAAACATAAAGTCCGATCTTTTGACCAGCTATGGTAGAAATAGGTATGTATTAAGTGTTGGTATGTTTAAACACTTACTTCACCTATTAAGGTTTAGTTTGATTTGGAGCTCTACGGTCTACGGTTTTACTCATGAGAGCTAATGAAACCGAGACCTACTGATTACAGCCGATTCCGAACAGCTACGAACATCCATGCCAGCAAGGAGATTGGCAAACTCAAACCCGAAAAGTAGCACTTTATATTCGGCCATCGTTTGGTCTCATCCATTAAGGGCCTTAAAGTTCAAACCATGTAGGTATGACTGGCACACATGTTTACACCTTGTTTAACAAAATTCAGCCAAATTCCCTCTCGAAAGGACCCAATAACATTGTACAAATCGCAAAGTTCAAATGTATATAAGCAAGCCGTCGTATTTAACGTTACAGATATAGTTGTTAAAACATAAAACTTATCCATTTAGAAGCACTTGAGATCAAGACCTGGGAACTCATGCGGGAAAAACAAGAAAGACTTAGAATCCTTCTCAGGAAAGCTTGTATAGAGGACGATCTAAGAGAATAAGAAAGATTGACTCCAGTTTCGAACCTAAGAAAGTTTGCTGAAGAAAGAGCCTTTGGTAGACAGCCATTTTATTTTTCCTTTCTTTCCCTTGTGAAAAATAAGAGTAAGATTCTTATCTTTCTATAATATAGTAGTAAATGTTTGTTGTTTACGCTACCGTCTATTTTCACCGTCTTTTTGCACTAAGTTAAATTTAAGAATAATAGTTTGTGAAACTTTTGAAAGTGACTGACATAACTTCTAGAATGGGAAAGTGACTGCTGCTCTGATATGATAATTATACTACTAGTTTGTAAATTTCTAATTTTTTTATTAAATTTTTTATGACAGCTATACAACAATACGATTTTGAATCACGTCAAAACTATAGTTCCAAACTGTGTGGCACAGCATTTCTCTTCATTTCCCCTGTCACATAAATAAAATATTATCTGTCAAAACAAAGAAATTATATATTTGAATTATGTCTAAAAATAAAATGACTTCAATGGCAATTAACAATGATTCTTTCTATAGGTCTATAAAAGCAGGTTATTTTACAATGAATTATGCCCTTTTGAGAACCCACTTTTTCTATTCTTTTCGATATTGAGCCGAACGTTTTCCGATAGATTTGGTAGGGATAGCTGTTTGGTACCAGAGTTCGTGTTTTTGAATCCCATTGCTGACATGGATGTTCGTAGCTATTCTAAATCGACTTTCAGTGCTGGATCCCAGTCTTATAAACCCTCGAGTAGCAAGCCTGTAAACAATTACACACCAAACCAACCAGAACGGTGGCTGAATGAGTAGGGTGCTGCTCTTCGGTACCGGAGTTGGATTCCCACTCCTGGCATGGGTGTTCATAGACGTTTAATGAGTAGCTCTCGGTCTCATTGATCCTCGTGTAGGAAAATAGTAGACTGCAGCCCTCCATACCTACCAACTGTTCAAGACCGAATGCACGAAATGGTATCAAATGTTTGATGCTTTCAAATGATGAACGTTCCACAAATAAACATTCCACTCATCACAGAGAAAGCGTTGCATAAAGAGGTAAACGGATTCAAAATCAAAATATCCTAATTAATTTGAGAGATAATATGACCGTTACACATTCTCAAAATAAAAACATCAAGAACGTTCTTGCTTTATCTTTCTGCCAAACGACAAACCCAAACTTCTTATTTGCACTGTGAAGAACATCCGAAAATCCCTAAGGACTCGTGTACTATAGGTTATGATTGCTTTCAATTGTACTAAACAATGATTTAAATACACATTAGAGTTTCACTTTACCCTGTTTTTGCTTATCCTAAGAAATCGTTCGCCACTTATGCTATTATGTACTTAATACAATATAGGCGAAAGCAACCTAAAAAATTATTCGGTATAATTTAATGATTATTTTAATAGCCTCTTGATCAGTTCTGCAGTCTGGAACAGCAAAATAAAATAACACCTCTGCAAAAATTACACAACATAAATCTAGTTTGGTATTTCACATAGAATTCCCGCAAATCGAAATAATTGCTCCGTTCCATAGAAAGATCTAATGGAAGCCAAAACAGTGCTTTTGAATAGCTGAGAAAATGTAAAAAAATTATTAGCTCACGTTTCATGAAATTACTCTTTTTATTACAAATTGATAAGATACTACGTGGAATGGATAATTTTGTTAACACTAGGTTTACGGGACAAGTCATTTTGACGGATTTCGAATTTTATAAGAAAAATTACAAAAACCTTTTGCATTTTTATTTTATCTCTTTTACTTTTATCCATTGTATGAGATAAATATATATTGAAGTCTATTTTCTTTAAAAGTGTTGAAATATTGAAATTTTTTATGTGGTATGCCTATCTCTATGGATATGCTTCAATTTGACACGATTGTAATGTAGACAAAATTTTTAGTTAATTAGTTCTACTCATGCAAACATTATAACTATAATAAATAAGAATGTACCGACAATACTTCGATGTGTTATCCGATGTTGTTATCTCAAATGAAACTAGCAATAAGCAACAGTAGAAAGAACGAAATGCAGAATGTCAATTGAAGTCAGAGTGTGGAGAGATTTTGAATGTTTTAGTTGCTTGGTTTTAATACTGAAAACTAAAATACCAGACAATTTATTTTAATTCGTAATATTATTGTGAACTTCAATATTATCTCATTTTTTCATTTTTTGTTTATAGTGTATAATTCCATTGCTTTCTGAGTGTTGTTATATATATTCGTTCACGCGTCAAATGGACACGTGTTCGTAAAGATAGGTATATAAGAAACGTCAGTAAACTTAGTGTTAATATCTCCTCTTCATATGTTTCTTTTTTTTGGAGAGGGGGGGGCTGTCAAATATGATAACCAAGTAATGAGAGATTTATACGCTGATTGCTAGAAGTTTCAATTATCTTTGCTCGGGGACATAGGCTCGGTGTCCAAGTTCTCAAACGATGTTTTTAGAGGTGGGCGATCAAGCCTGGAAGTCTTTTTCTCGGTTTCTACTTTTAAATTACAAGGACCCATTTGAGAAAAGTCGTTCTTTCACCCTAGAGACGCTCTTCAAACGAAAAGCACGCCCTTTCACCTCAATTAGATTAGATTCTGGTTCACGTGTTTGGCTCGTCCAAGTGTCATCAGTAACAGTAGCCAACAGCAACTGAGTAAATTAATTATTGTAGTTGCGGAAATTTTCAACCACTTTGGACATGTCTGAATATATGTTCACTAGTTTTGGAGTTATGTCTGTGCGTACAATTAATCTATAACTCTGAAAACTTTAGATATCTACTTTGACATCCTTGAGTTACCCTGATTAGTTCTAAGTATATATGTACGCTTGAATCTACATATATACTTAATATGTATCTCGCATCCCTCAAAACTGATTAGCAGTAGAAAGTTGTACTTTCATATTTAGGGCCAAAGTTATTCACCATCTCTGCCAACTGTTCAATGATTTCCTCAGACAAAGGCGA
This sequence comes from Pardosa pseudoannulata, assembly GCA_032207245.1. Lineage (NCBI taxonomy): Eukaryota > Metazoa > Arthropoda > Arachnida > Araneae > Lycosidae > Pardosa > Pardosa pseudoannulata. The sequence goes on along the minus strand of CM063501.1, from coordinate 116,475,342 downwards.
GTGAGGAAAACTTGTATTTAAAGCTTAAATGACCTAACACCACAATCGACTCAAGGGTCGCCAAGGGTTAACTCAAATGAATGAAAAAGACACTATTAATTTTAAACATACGCTCACACTATTCATTTCAAAATTATAAACTTATTAATTGACTTAAATTATTTTTATTTTCGTTTTTGTCAGAATTTAAATTGTAAAAATCAGTAGGTTGGAGTTAATATAATACACATTTTCTTTAAAATTTCCATATGGTTGCAGTTATATCTATTCTTTTAAAGTATTCGATTTATGTTTCCTTTTCATATTATTTAATAAACATAGGAAATAGTTTACATTTTGCTTCCATTTTATGCTGTGGGTTACGTGTTATTCCGCATTTACAGTTTGGTGAATCTAGATTTTTTTGATTTTATACAAATACGTTGGGAACTTCTATGTCTACTAATAAAATAGTTTATAATATTATTTTCGAACTGTAATTTGTGGCTAATTTTATATATCGTTATATACACTCAAGAGCCAAAATATTATGACCACCTGTCAATAACGAGTTGGTCCACATTTGGAGCTCAACACAGCTGCAACCCGCCTTGGCATGGATGCCACAAGTCCTTGGTAGATAGCCGGAGACAGGTTGTACCAGATGTTTAAGCACCGTCGCAAATCTTAGATATTGCGAATTGGTGATTTTTGAACTCTGAGCTGCCATCCCATGACATCCCAAATGTGTTCTATCCGATTGGGATCCAGTGAGTTAGGCTGCCAGGATATTAATTGGAATTCAACATCATGTTCCTGGAACCTCTCAAACATAATTTTAGCCTTGTGACACGGGGCTTTGCCCTGTTAGAACACTCCATTTCCAGCTGGGAAAAACAGAGACCATCTAAGGGTGCAACTGGTCCGCAATAATGTTCAGATACCCTGTAGCATTCATGGTCTGCTCTTCCACAACCACGAGTCCCAGAGACCTCAAGAGAACGCCCCCCCTAAAGCATAATACCGCCACCACCGGCCTGTATATGACCTACTGTACATTGAGGGAGCAACTGTTCGCCTGGAAGATGGCATATCCTGACACGGCCATCGGCGTGATGAATGACAAACCGTGATTCATCTGACCAGGCAACTCTCTCCCACTGATCCATGGACCAGTCGCGATGTTCCCGGGCCCAGCGTAGGCGCAGTTGACGATGACGCTTGGTCAGCAAAGGCACACGAGTGGGACGTTTGCTGCGTAGCCCCATATCCAACAATGTCCGCTGAATAGTGTGCTCCGATACTATTCTACTTGGCTCTGCATTGTATTGGGTTGTCAGCTGAGCCACTGTCTGGCTCCGGTTTTGCTTCACCATGCAAGACAGTCTCCGACGACCTTTTTCTTTGATAGCGTGTGGACGTCCAACACCATGTCGTCTACTGCTGGTTTCACCGTCATTCATCCACTTTGCATAAGTACTAACAACTGTAGATCGCGAACAACCCACGAGTCGTGCAGTTTCGGAAATACTTGTCCCGAGCCTTCGAACCATTACAATCTGCTCTCGATTAAAATCGCTTAGACCCACAGCCTTTCCCAAGACACACAGAAGTATATGAAAGAATGATTCTTCAGACTCTCCAGCAGAAGTTAAATAAATACCACTTCCACCTGATCACGTGCCTTCCATGTCATCCAGGCGAGTTCATTGCAAAATGTAGGGGTGGTCATAATGTTTTGAATTTTTCCAGTATATGAGTTATTAAATTTGATTTGGTACTAAAGATTGTAATTACAGACAGACTCTCGGTATATAATACTATAATTTCCTTCAATCAAATATTTTACTTTTCTAAGAGATTCCATTATGGCCGAACACTCTGCTTGAAGTATAGTATTATAATAATGCATTTTAGTTTTATTATTATATTTTATTTCTTTTTATGATTATACCAGGTGGTTATAACTAAACTTCCCCTATAAATGGCATCCTACAGCGCAAACGGGGGAAAGGAATGGAGCGAAATTTTGTATAAGGGCTATACACAAGATGCGCTCAAGGAATTTCGAAAACAAAATTTGGTTCTAAAATGTCAACCAGAGGGAGCCTTTTCGGGAAAAACATGAAATTTAACACAAACTACCAATATGACTTTCATTTACGCTTATTACGTACATTTTTTTATGTTGTAGGATGTGTCATCCGAATTATCATTTGCACACTTTAAGATTTAAGGTTAGTTTCGTCTCTTCGGTTCTCCTTTAACAAATTTAAATAGGAAAGCTCTAAAAGTACGACCTAAGTAAAACAATAACATAATTAGGTAAATTATTTTTCTTTTTCTTATTCCTTTTTGGTGCTAACAAATACTTGTGATATTGTTGTACCATTCAGAAACAAAACTTGCACGACGGCAACTCATGTCAGAGGCAATCAAGAATAGAACTTGAAATGACATTCTTGCACTAAGCCAGGCCCATTTGGATGAGAGGAAATACCGGAGATTATTCCGGAGGTGGTTGAAAGACTCCAAATATTGGGCCGTCCAACTCGACAGGTCCCCGCTGAAGTATCTGGTGACATCAGCAGAGTTGCAATCAGGGGGAAAGAATATAGAATAAGTCTTGCAGACTCCCTTTCGATGTTCTTGCAGACCTCGTAATCATGACACAGCAATTAGTGAAGGTGGCCCGAAACTCTCGGACCGGAAAGAGAGCTACAATCGTAGCAAAAGGAATATTTTGAAGGAAATTGTAGCTTCCAGGCGTATCTGGCAGGCCATAAAAGTAAACTGGAAATTTTGGGAGGCGACAGGCGCAACCCTTGGTTTCGGAACCATCGAAAAAACGTTGGTCCATTCTAAGCAACTCCTGTGCCCGGCTTGCTCGGAATATACCCACTGGAACCTTTCATTAGTTCCGGAGATAAAAAATAACCTGGCGAATTAAATTAAATTATAATTTTTTTCTAAAAAAAAAAGGATACTTGATTCAAAAGAAAACCAAGCTATTGCTTTTTATCGCTTTTTAGGCCATTTAGCAAGGCTGCCGATATTAGACCCGATGATCTTGCCTTCTGGCTTGTGCAAGCTATATTGCCGAGTAAATCATCATTATAATGAGCTTAAAATGACGTGAATTTACGTCTTCAGCCGTGAATATTTTTGTGCAATTCTTTAAGTCCCAATTTTCGCGTTACGTAACAGTTATTTATATTTAATTGTTATTAAATGTCAAATGATTTTGAATTTTGTATCGGAAAAAGTAGGTTTAAGCACTAGTGAAAAAAAGGATTGCGAAAATGTTTTGTCTGACAACAAAATCAATACATAAAAATTAATTTTACTACATCTTATGCTCATATTTCTAGAATGTTTTTGAACACAAAATAACACTCTTAAACTTACTAAAATGTGTTTAAAATGATGTCGATAATCATTATTGACAATGTACGAGTTAAGATCTTTTAAACGTTTATCCATGCAAGAAAATATTTTTCCCTCATGTAAACTGAATACTTTTAGCTGAAATTTTACACTACGTCAAATTTGCTATCTTCGGAGCGAAGTATTTTGAGAAAAAAACACAATAAAAACTGTTTAGAAGGAATTTTAATCTATAGAAAAGTAAAAGAAGAGAAACTTGAAAAGAGAAAAAGATTCATTTTCAGACACAGTTTTCCATTTCATGTACGCTATTTTCTATTATACATCATTTTTGATAAATGTGCTTACAATTTTCAAATAAATCGACAAATTATTAATCTTTTGCACAATTTTTTTTT
>CM063501.1:116399078-116466578 GCA_032207245.1 Pardosa pseudoannulata | reverse complement strand
TTCATTCCAGGTACAACCTATTCCTAAATTCGAGGATAGACGAATAGATAACTTAGGCTATTATTATATAGGGGATTTACTATCAATATTCAATCCTTTCCGTCGTTTTTCGTGTTAAAAACGGAAGATAAAATAATAGTTGTCTGTAAAAACTACGATGTTCGAGTGTTGGAAGGTTAAAACATGCCAACCAACATTTTGAAAATAAATTTCAAACAAATATATTTCGATAAAACAAAAAGTCTTTCAATTTTCTAGTTTACAATGCATGAATTTTTATTTTCGTTTTCGAAGTATCTATCTGCCTTTTCGTTTTCCTAACACAGTTCGATAGCATAATTCATGAGTGTCTGACAGAGCAAATATTTCATTCCGTTTGTTTACCATTCCGTTTGGGGAGCGAACTTGACATAATCTTCTTCCCACCAGATTTTTCGACAGACTCGAAATGCAATCGAGTTTAACTCCGTAAGCTGAATAACGCGTGTAAGTTTTATAAAATAGAGCACTCCCACACTAGTAAACACCCGATGCGTTGAAACGTTTTTCTTTCGATCTCTAGTCAATATTCTTACACCAATATTCAGTCAACACGTGACCACGGAAAACATGTTTTTCGGAGCATTCTCGCCTTACTTCCAGGTAAATAATATTACATAAACTAATACGATTATAAAATCGAAGGATGTGATTTTGGGAGAGACTTCGTAGGCGCTCGATCGAGCGACTGCTCACGTAGGGACAGTAAATCTATCCTACCTTCTCCAAATAGATCTAGGGAAGAATAAAAACATTCCAGTTTCTAAATTCTACTATTCATTTTTTACTATATTTTACGAAGTTCCGCAATCCATTCAAATGAACCAGATTATCTTTCGTACAGTCGTGTTTATTTAACAAATAGTGCAATAGATGGATTGAAAGTTTATACAACCATACCACACAGGGATGGGACTAGAAGATGTGCAGTGCGTGCATGCACGCCGAAGGCCAAATTTCAAGGGCCTATAGAATATATAACATTAAAATGTGCTAAAAAAAGTGCATTTGGTTGGTAATACAGAAGAAAAATTTCTACTTTTATTTAGCCTTTACTTTTCACTTCTGTTGTTGCTGTTGTCTTATGCCTCTTGGTCAAACCAAGCACGATTGAGCCGGAGGCTACTCGTATTAAGACAAAGGGATGCGCCTTTCGTTTTAACGAGCACCACAAGGGTGGAAGTACAACTTATGCTCAAGTGGATTCTCGTAATTTCGAAGCAAGGACCAAGCAGAAGACCCACAGACTTGGCCTGACACCCCCAGAGGTATTGATAGAAAACTTGGAGGACATTGTGACCACGAACATACTTTACGTGCCCCAGTCACCTTTAACGGACACGGCCGATCTTAGGCCGGCTCGGGCTCCGAACCTGCAACCATCTAGTTACGAAAGCGTTACCTTTGCCGGCTGAGCTACCGTGGCTCACTTTTCACTTCTAAGAATAACCGTTGTCCTAAACTTTGGTTTGTATTTAAGGAATACTTCTTTCTAAGGAATACAGATAATATTAACGAGCTGCCAAATAGAAGGTTGCAGTTAGTGTGTGTATTTTATTGATTTTGCTCGGTAGGATTTACATGTTGATAAACCTAAATATATGATGCATACATTTTTTAGTTTTTAATTCGTAGTCCATTTTGAACTCTCGAACTGGGCACTACCTACCCAAAAGGGATAAAGGCGTTTAAGTGTCCACCGAAACAGCGCATCCAGAAATTACAAAGACTAATAATAAAAAGACATGACAGACATTGATTAGTACCAAACATGTATCACTAGAATTGGTTCCCCAGTATGGATCGGCCTTTACAAAAACATAGGCTTCTTGGGGAGAAAGAAAAAAGGGGGAACGACAGGCAAATGGCTACATGCATAAAGAAAATAAAGATTAATTGAGAAATGCTGTTTGGGGGTAGGTTCCTAACATGGGTTCTCCCTCTATTCTGGTTCTTAGCAATAGTCTTTTTCCATGGAGAGTCACTAACACGGGTCCTGCCCTTTAACATATCAATATCTACACTGTCTGCAATTTGCATAGAATTATGAACTTGGATTACACATAGAAACACAAGAAGAGTAATAATAATAATAAAAAATTTAAAAATGATTTACACTAAGAAACTACTAAGAAATTCGGGTTTAGGTAATGTTATTTATTTACATAGTTCCTTTTAATTTGTCGACTTGCAGTGGGAACATGTCTTTAAAGCGTGTTGGACAAAGTCTTCTGGTTTTCCATCAGTCAAGATAACGGGTTTTGTACCTTAAATCGGAGGACTTAATTATTATTTATTTGCTTGACCAAAGACAACTCGTGGCCCGACTGCGGCTTCTTGAAATGCGTGTTAAGTTGCAAGTGAACATTTAATGCTCCGAACCCCCAAGCTGACCCCAAGCACAAGCATTTGAATTATTCTTCTGGTTGAAATTTCTAGTCAATTAAAGGGAGCACTTATATAAACGTAATACTAAGCTTCTAAAGATTAGGCTAAATTATTGATCTACTAGGTATACGCATTGATAGGGGCCGGCCAAATACTATCTTGCCCGCAGCAATAGTACCTTGCACACAAGTGGTAAATATACCAGAACTGGTCCTAGTATTAATATTCGGAACACAACTTGAGAGCAAAATATTAGACGAGTAACCGTTCTTCTATAAACACTAACACCGGCTAGCTCTCGAGTTATTTATTAGCATACTCGGAACGAAAGCAGAACATTTACAAACCACAGTTAAACATTTAAACGTAGAAACAACAATTAAATTTACATTTAGAGTCCCAGACATGACATTGGACAACCTATCCTAAGCGCTGTCTGAGGTCGACTGATGATAGTTTCTTCTTCGAGTTACCACTGGATGGCGGGGGCAAAATTAGCCCTCTTCTAGATGCTGGAATCTTCAACCAGTCGATCACTTGAACCTAATACGAGACTCCCAGTATAAACAATAAAAGATAATTTAAAATAATTTTACTGTGAACGTTTATCTTCGCTGATAAAAAGTTCGATAAAGTCTTTTGCATCTGATCCTCGTACTCGGCATCAGATTTGATTGAGTTCTCGATAACAGATGATCGTACAAAGTTGAAAAGTTGCTGTTTCAGTGTGGTCGATAAAATAAATGCGGAAGCGAAGCATTTTTTTTTTTTACCTTCTTATATAAAATCAAGCAAGTATGGTAATGCTGAAAACCTTCGGCTTTGAGATTTCAATGGTAATAACTTAATTTGACCATACCGAAATACATTTTGATTAAAGCTTAAAGTATGTATATACGTAAAAGGAAGCTTTAAATATTCTTTTCTGACCATTCCTGGATTGATTTTGAGTAGTTTCGTCCTGATATCTCTACAAACGTCCATGTTAAAAATTTAGGGGTGCTAAATACAGTGTTGTCAATTGTTTCTCCCTCATAGATGTAAGGAAAAAGGAAACATCGATAATTGAAAAAGAACTTAACCTATCCTGAGGGGTTATGGCTTTAGAAGAAATAAAATTATTAGGGATCGATAAAATTGAACAAAATAGATAGCTGAGCACTTTTTTGTATATAGAATCACACACGAAAATATAAGTTTTTAGTGGCAATATAAGTTTTTCGTTATTTTATTAGTAATACGAATAGGCGTATGGATTTTATGTACAAATGAATAATAAACGTTAAAGAAGTGTTTTAATGTACATTTTTATGGTTTTATTATTATTTTGTTGTTGCTCTCTGGACACCCTGAATGAACACCTACCGCACGCCACTGCTTGCACACAAGTGGTAAATATACCAGAACTGGTCCTAGTATTAATATTCGGAACACAGCTTGAGAGAAATATATTTAGACGAGTAACCGTTCTTCTATAAACACTAACACCGGCTTGCTCTCGAGTTATTTATTAGCATACTCGGAACGAAAGCAGAACATTTACAAACCACAGTTAAACATTTAAACGTAGAAGCAACAATTAAATTTACATTTAGAGTCCCAGACATGACATTGGACAACCTATCCTAAGCGCTGTCTGAGGTCGACTGATGATAGTTTCTTCTTCGAGTTACCACAGATGGCGGGGGCAAAATTAGCCCTCTTCTAGATGCTGGAATCTTCAACCAGTCGATCACTTGAACCTAATACGAGACTCCCAGTATAAACAATAAAAGATAATTTAAAATAATTTTACTGTGAACGTTTATCTTCGCTGATAAAAAGTTCGATAAAGTCTTTTGCATCTGATCCTCGTACTCGGCATCAGATTTGATTGAGTTCTCGATAACAGATGATCGTACAAAGTTGAAAAGTTGCTGTTTCAGTGTGGTCGATAAAATAAATGCGGAAGCGAAGCATTTTTTTTTTTTTTACCTTCTTATATAAAATCAAGCAAGTATGGTAATGCTGAAAACCTTCGGCTTTGAGATTTCAATGGTAATAACTTAATTTGACCATACCGAAATACATTTTGATTAAAGCTTAAAGTATGTATATACGTAAAAGGAAGCTTTAAATATTCTTTTCTGACCATTCCTGGATTGATTTTGAGTAGTTTCGTCCTGATATCTCTACAAACGTCCATGTTAAAAATTTAGGGGTGCTAAATACAGTGTTGTCAATTGTTTCTCCCTCATAGATGTAAGGAAAAAGGAAACATCGATAATTGAAAAATAACTTAACCTATCCTGAGGGGTTATGGCTTTAGAAGAAATAAAATTATTAGGGATCGATAAAATTGAACAAAATAGATAGCTGAGCACTTTTTTGTATATAGAATCACACAAAAAAAAACTTGCATATAATATCCAACACTTATTTAGATGTAAAGTGAGAGTATGAATTTCATATAAAAATTTACTATTCTCACTTTCCAAATGTCAGAAGATGAAGAATCATTTTTAAGAACCAATTCACTCGCAATTCTTGACTTTCGAATAATACTTCTGCTATGCTTCAAGATTTTCACGAGTCACTTATGATGACCGGTTTTATATTGGACTGCTTTAAAACTTCCTTCCTGGACCACATCAAAAAGAAGGCAATAAAAAGACCCTTCATTGTTTTCCGTTTCTTTCCTTACCCCCTTCGAATAGGAATGGGGCTGATCCAATGAGAATTTGAACCGTTTTGTATCGATGTACTTTCATACGATGGTCATCACGTGCACACATAGCTGTGGACTAAATTTCTAAGAATTTAGATGCAGCTGTTGACTTTGAGTTTTAATGGGAACCCTGCGGAGGAGTTATAGGTGATGGAGTGGCACGGTCAAACCCAGGCAGGGATGAAGCCGTGAGATAGGGGGTAGGGACTAGGCAACAATATCAATGTTCACCAAAGGGGCCTTTCTAATAAAGCCACCTCCACATCCGAAGGGGGTGCAGACGTGAGAAAATTTTACTAACAAGTGATTGGAAAAGAATAAAAAAGGGGCTTAAACAGAGGTGAAAAGTTGTGAAATTAAGTTGGAAAAGGAGTCGAGGTCGGAGGTGCAAAGAGAGCGGGTGCATCCATATCCCGTGAGTAAGCCAGAGAGCCCGGCAGAGCAATATTTTCCCGATCCCGCATCCAACAAAGGGACGACCATCACGCCGGCACCGACGTCCATCAAAGTAACGACCAAGGTCAAGGTAATTGGGTTTAACGGAGTACCTAGCGAAGTGTAAGGTCTTCGCTTTAACCTCCGAACGTAAGCAGATCAAAACATAAATTTAGGCCTCTAGGCAAAAAGTGATCCAAACAAAAATTTAATACACTCCAGCTCACAAGGAAGCGAGGACGTTCTCATAAAAATTATGAGTAAACAACGCGTTGTCTAATTAGGGGATAATTAGACTGGAACCTTGACAATGACCATTAGGTATGGTTAACAGCAATACACAGATTCAACAACATGATGCTCATAAAAATAAAAGAAGTAGAACAATAATAAAAAATAGGGACATTAAAAAGTTGCAACTTTGCAAGGCAAATAAAAATAAAAAAAAGTGACAGCACTAACAAAAAGATATATTTTTAGTTTTTATGAAATTTTAAAATTTTTAGTAAGCATTTTTTCAGTTTTTTGAATTTTTATAAACATAAAACAAGACAAAACATTACGAAAACAAAAAATAAACGTGAGCAAAGTAGCGGAATGATGCGATACCCAAAATATTGGAAATAGAAAAAATAAAAATAAAATAAGCCAAAAAATAAAGAAAACCGTACTTCACCATTAAAAAATAGCAAATAACAGTTAAAAAGGCAATATAACATAAAAACTTAATTTTTGAAAAAAAAAAAAGTAACGACCTACACGCCAGCAGTGACGTGTAGCCTGCTTAGCGTCCCACCCTGCTTCCCTGTGGTGTCCAAATCAGATTTTCTTTGTTTGTTTTTTATTTTCATCTCTTTAGCAATAATATTTTAATACTATTTGCAGCAGCGAAAAACTAACCATGTAAATGCATTGACTGTTTTGTTTCATTTTTCCAAATGTGAACTTAAAATTTTGTCTTCATACGTATTTTACCTAGACGGACCTTGGGAGGAGGGAGGTGCGGTTCAAAGCGGGAGACACATGTTTTGGGACGACATTTTCTATATTTTAGTCCAAAAAGAAAATTTGAAATTTTGATATTTATTGTAGCCTCAAAAGTAAGATAAAATGTCGAAATTAAAAACATTGATAAGATAAAGATAAAAAGTTGTCGGGCTTAATACTCCTTGTTATTTTCAATATTTATTACATGTGTAAAATTAACTTTTTGAAATGTTTTAGACTTTTATTTCTATCAAAATTAAGAATAGTTTGAGTTTCATCTAATGTTATTTCGAAAATTTTGTAATCTCCAAACTATACCGAAACAAAAATTAAGGCATTGAGCATTCTTTGGGATTGTGATTTAAAAATATATTTAACAATTCCACGAAGATTCCTAAATTTTTACGTTTTTTTTATTGATTTTTCTTTTATAAATAAAGCAATGTTTTGGTTTTATTAATTTTTTAATGTATATGCGAATTTAATACATATTTATGGTGCTGATATTTATAATGTGTTATGATCTCAAAAGTTATATTTTTAAATTTAGTATAAGTGTGCTTAAAAAGTGCTTTTGTACAGTTTGTTTTATGCTGAGTACAGAGTACCGAGTGCTGGTATTAGATTGCCACGAGGCACTGAAATTGGAGTACTGGATCTGTACGTGACATTACAAATATTTGGGACGGGATCAGTTTTATATGTAATAATAAAATAGGCTACAAACTTTGGGTAGTAAATAGATAAAAATAGTAAGTAGTAATTTTTGTATTTTATTATTGGATTATTCAAACACAAATTGAAATATGTGGCTCTAAAATGTCAATACAAAGGCAATTGTTGGAAGCAATAAATATTATAAGAGAATTATACTCTGAAATAAGTGACGAAGGAAATTCTGATAGTGAGAATAATGTATATGATCTATTGGACATTTCATGACTCTGAGCTATTCGACTCGGATAATAAGTAAGACAACATTATGAACTCGAGTAGAGGACGAAAAAATAATGTGATTGTTCTGTAGTTCCGAAGACGAATGGGAAGAGCGCAATAAAAATATTGAAACTTCAATTGATAGAACTGTTTGGCAAAACTTTCAACAAGGATCTAGCCAGGGGGGAAGTTCCCCGTTTTTCAGTTTAGAGTCTTGTTTCTGGAAATTTATATTCCTAAATTCCGCTAGCTAATTATTTTGTATTTTATTGCCGATGTTAAATTCTTTATTATTTAAAACCAACTGGAAAAGACTCATATAAAAACAGGCATTGGTAGAAATAGCATATAAAGTAAATAAAATGTCCATGGGTTTAGCGTGAATAGATTAAAACTAATTTAACTTAAATTCAATTAACAGCGATCCATAAACGCCACATCCGTGGCCGCGCGCGCTAATCCCTTTGTTTCTCCTTTAGGTTTCCAGGCTTCAGAAGGTTGCTGGTTCGATACTGTGTCCTGACTAATCTCTAAATAATGACTAATCTTTAACGTAGTTTCTTGTACTGATGTACCTAGTTACTTGTTACTAGTTAGTGATCTTTGTTGGCGGGCGGGGCGATTGAGTCTAGATTGGTTGCAAGGGATGGAGGAGTTGATGCGGCCCCCGTGAGTGCCTGGGGCCCCGTTTGTTGTTGTTGGGGGCTTCGGGCCTTGCAGGAGCCGTGTTAATTCTGAAATCCCTTGCTCTATCTGTCTTATCGCATGGGTCGTTTTACTATTATAAATTTTCATTAGTTTATTTTGCCACCAATAGATGGCGCCACCTCTTCACCTGTAGATATGAAGCGCCATCTATAACCAGGTAGGTATTCACTCCATTCCATAGAATTCATTTGGCAGTTGCAAGAGTCGACACGACTACAGTTTCAGGTATGTGTGAGCAAGTAGCTTCGTAAAGGAGTTTTATCTGTTTGTGGGAAGGTTGTCCGACATTTACCGGATTATAATTTGGGTGTATTACAGAAATTTGAAAAGCATTTTAGTAATATTCAACTATCTTCCGAACTTCACATAGAAGTAAGTAAGTAGTACGTAAATATTTATAATATGGATATGATATAGAAATTCTAATTTACCTCCCTCTTTAATTCATGCCCTTTAAATATACTTGTTTTGAAATGTTGTTGTGCATGAAAATTATGTACAGAATTTACAATTTAACGCAAGTATGAGTAAATGTTGACGCCTTGAGAATTTCGGTAACTTGCTTTAGTTAAGCCACTTCAAAATATGCTGAATTGAAGTAATCAAAACTGTATTTCAAAATCTGAACTAAATTAAAGGAATATCGAGTTCTATTTAGACGCTAATTTAGATTTTAGTTATTAAGACAACTCCAATTTTGTTTTAAAAATGCTAAATAATACGACTCCTATAGCACCCCCTTCATACGCATTTCACCCTAGAATACAAAATTTTGAAAGCGTGGAGGAAAATACCTTATTCTGACTTAAGAGTTTTAGTGCTGAAATAACTTCACTAATTTTTATATGAAGAAATTTCATTTGCAGCAGAGGACAAAATGTATTGTTAGGCACCCTTGCTCATACTCTTATTCCCAGATATATAAAAATTAAAAATTTAAGGGTAAGTATGTTTATAAATAAATCTCCAAACTGGAAGTAAGTTGATTCTAATACTCAATGAGTAAAGTTTTATTGCTCAAATGATTTTAAAGTCTTTTTCAGTTAAAATTCACTTTAAGTTTTGTGCTGCTGAATACCCTAGGCTTCTAGGAAGCAATTGTTGCCTTTTGGAAGGAAAAGCGTTAGTCTTCATAAAATAATTTTTTCGTATTGTAACAGAGGTACAACAGTAAACGCCCTCGCTGTGACTTAGTGTTTCCAGAGTCTACTCTTTCTTCTACTCTGGCTGGAGAGGTCGAGTTTGTCACCCACTTCCCTGAGTAAGACAATGTTTGTTTCCTCGGCGCAATTAACAGGAATTTAAGGCAGAGAAAAAAAAAACAAAAAAAAAATCAGCTTAAATAGACGCTATTACATAATTTTGTTACAGGTTCCCGGATACCCTTTTCTCTGACCACAAGACAGTAGCCTTCCAGTATGTATCCATGAACTAGCATTACGTGTATTGGCCAAATTAACAAAATACATATAAATAGATATGTAATGGTGTTGAACCTAAACTTAAATTTCAAAATAAATTGTCAGCAACGGTAAGTCTTCTCTTTATCTTGTGTTTATTTTACTTGATTTAATTTTCTCAACAGACCTGGTTCATAATATCCTCTCGATTATAATCGGTCATAACTCATGTGCTGTGTTATTACGTTCTTATTCTTTCATTAACCTCTCCCACGACATGGCCTAATAGTCGCTTGGCCAGTAGTTTCTTTATAAATTACCGAAACTTCGACAACTGGTAAATGTAGAATATTAAGAAAACTTGCAGCGTTCATCGTTAAGGAGCTGATTTAAGTTAAACTACAGAATTATTAAAGTAAAATGTTTATTCGAGAAGTTCATAACATCCTGCTGTAAGTATGTTATGTAACTCTTGCTATAACATACTAATATAAGTATATAACTACATCAAAAAAAATTAATGACATAATAAAGAAGGTTTCAGACTCAAACGATTGCACGTGGGCATAGTTGAAAAATAACTCCTCCTTATTTCTTTTCACATAAACTTATTTCCTCGTAGATTTGCAAGTGTTTCAATATTCTCTCTTGATTATACTCTTAGCCGAAGTATGGTCGAATGGGTAGAACGCTACTCGTCAGTATTTTAGTTTTTGGTTTGAATCCCATTGCTGGCATGATGTCCGAAATATGCTTTAAGCAGTAGACTGTAGCACTCCAAATTAACCAACTTGCTTGTACCCCTTTTTCATCAAATCCTACAAAATGAATACACAGATTAAACATAGGCTGAGATATTTGTTCAGCGGTGTAAATGGCCTAAGTCAGATTTTCTAGGTATACACGTTATATAACTTGTTATTAAAGTCTGTAAATAAACAAGGGGAATGCAAAACTTTGATCACAAACAAAATTTAGAGCGACCGCTACCTTTTTGTTAGTATTAATCGACTAAAAATAAAATCTAAACTGTAAATAAACAAGCCATTTAATCGCAATTCAGAAGTTTCAAAAAATTTTACTGTTAAAAATTTCCAGCTTTATAAGCTTGAATTAACTAGCTGCATTGATTTTTAAAACGTTATTTTCTGAGAAAGTAAACGTTTTAACGATTTATTACTTTTGTTATCTTCTTACGGTTGTAATAGCTTAATATAAACCAAATCTTTTATGTAAAGTTTAACTAGTTAATTCTAATAGCGAAAGCTGTATTAAAAAAATTGGAGCTGTTTTTTATAAAAAGTAAAAATTGTTATTTATGTGATGGAAATTGTATTAAAATGTAACTTATAAAACTAGATCCAACACTCTTGGGACTCATAAACACATACCTCAAACTCGGAAAAATATTGCATTTATACTGTCTCGCATTCTTACAGATATTACGTATCAAAAATCTGCTGTTTTTTTCTGCAGATATGATTTTTTTTTTTTAATGTAGAAACAGTTTGTTAGACTCAAGATTTTCTCTTCGGTTACTACTTTCCAAAGCATATCCGGGAGATCAGTAATTTAGTTTTCAAACATCCGGATTAGTTAGTTCAAAAACTGGTGTATGTTTTAGTTGAGCCAGTTGCTGGTTTACTTTCAATTCTTATTGTGTAGATACGTTGGTTTGGGGGTAACTATATTCTTAATACTGAATTACTGGCTTACTGGGAACTTCCCGGGTGGATCGTTACATTAAGACAAGTTAAAGTGCAGTAGACCTTTTAATGCATTTTATTTTGTGTTGTATAATTTCCTTGATAGAATACATATTGTTACGAATTTGTTAGTATAACTTAAATTTAGCATGGGACTCTCTGGGTATCTCGCCATATTGGAGAGATATTGGCTCGTTGGCGACAGTTTTGGCAACCTATTTTTGTCGCCAAGTGAGACGTCACGTGAAAACCTCCGGTTCCAGTTTCTGGAGTGTTCCAGCAGTTTCTTCGGGCAGACAGTCTCATGCAAAGTCGAGTCGTTAAGAGGATCTCTCGGTCTACGGAGTAAGCACGGTGTGTTGTGCTTGAGGCAGAAAGTGGTACGTGAGCCGACGGCATTGTGCTCAAATTGTTCCGCTGTGATTTTGTCAGTGTGTTGGAAAAGATACAACTGATTACGAATAAAGTATTTATCTTCGTGCTGCGGTCTTGCTTGCTTAAAGTCCAATCAATCCCCGAACCCAGTTTTGGAAGTTCGTAACAATATTTTCTTGAATACGTTACTAAGTTAGATCCTAATCTAAAGCTATTTAGGTTCATTAACAAATAGATTTTTCAATACCTTAGATTTGATACTTTGCTAAATATCTGTAATACTAAAAACTCATGTCAGGATGTATGTCACAGCTATAGGCGTCCAAACTATTGGCCCAAATTTTGGACACGTGTTCCTCGGCGCTCGAAGCTGCACATAATTTTTTTTGGATACGTAATATAGAGAAAAGTACTTTAATCATCCAAAAATTCGAATTCGAGATTTAGATGTGGTGGTCCAAAACATGAAGACCCAAGTCCGGAAATACCATTCTAGGGAGAGGATGAATAGCAAAATTGCCTTGTACTACCAACTTTTGGATTACTTCCTGTAATCGAAAGTACCAGCTTGCCTGTTAATTGTGGGTAAAATCTGACTGTAGCTACGTATATACTTCTATCTTCTCGCGAATGTCTGACTTCTGAAAGGTGCCGAAACTTATTAATTTATCCGAGGAAGCTACTTTAGCCACTTAAAATCATTTCAATTAATATTTCAGTCCATTGCACTACGCATGAAAAAGTTGCAGAGCCTCTAAAGAGGTTGAACTTCTACCTGTTTGTCCGCAGAAGGTATTTCATATATTTAATTACCAAATATTTGATTGCTCTCATATTGTCGAAGCTCATCAGAATTCATCTCGATCCCCCCCCAATCAATTCCTGTATTCCTTGAAAGTCATAGATGTGGCCAGAGCCGTCTTGGACATTTTCGGATCCGATTCTATCGCACTACTTTACTGGGCTAGAGAACATTTCCGTCCATTAATTGTTGGCATCATTATCTCCCGATATTTAGTATTCCTCATAACATGCACACTATTAGAGTATGAAGTAACGTTTTTTCACGAGCCCGTGAACGCTAAATTTATTCAGATCATTTAAATTCCTGTAGGTTAAAATTTTATGAAAAAAAATTGGATAAAAATTGCCATAAAATTAGGTAATAAGTAAAACAGGGAAACTATCAAATAAAATATTGATGTTTGTAATTCTATATATTTCAGGAAATAAACAATTATGGTATTCAAAAATGTCTCTGAAGTTCGTCTACAACAGCACTGGTAATAACCCAAAATAATTCTGTAGCCATGATTGTATTTTTATTCCATGCATACATTTAAAATTCTCAAATATTTGAGCTTGAAATTTTGGAGTGACGTTTTGGGGTGATCAAAATCAGATATTGTTTAGAAAAAGTGAACAACTTATTGTACTGGAGTTAATTTTAACAAGAAAATTTTTCAAATGATTTCCTGTTTGGATACTTAATACTTTAATTAGTGCTTAAAATTAACTTTTACAACTCGTTACTTTTAAAATGCTATAACATAGTGACAAAATGAAAGCGGTAATTGTATACATACTAAAATTTAATATTTTAACGAAATTTCGGGTGAAAGGGATGTTATGAGGATGTAAAGATACCTTAAGTTTATTTTATGAAGTTAATGTGATATCTAAATAGAGATAAACACTATTTTGTAAAACGAAAATAGTTTTTTTAGTCAAGTTGAAGGTACTCTCGATTTACGTTATTTTGAAGAAAAAAATGAGTTAAGTAAGTTCCATAAGTTAGGGATCTTTCATTTAAACTAATAGGGCACGGTACAATAGCATTTAAAACTTACTCAGCAATATTCCCAATTTGTGGGAGAGAGCCCATACGTTCTGAACAGGAGTTTCACTGTGTATGATGCAACAGCTTTTTTTCCGTTTGGGGAGGGTAATGTAGTTAACACATTGTGTTCTTGTACATTTCGCAGCGGAACTGTACCGGGATTGGGCGTTTTTCGCGTAAATTTAGTTATTCAGTTAAATCTCAAGAGATCGAAAATTATTTACATTTTTTAACCAAAATTTCGTATTTTATATTGAAATATATATGTATATATTATATATTTGTCTATATCATTTTCGCAAGGAGAAATAAAAAAAAATTAGATTTAAAATTGATTTTTTTAATTCACCTTCCTGTTCTGTGGTTCCGCATCGACTGATGTAAAAACTAGTTTTTATTTGTCTAAATTTTTTCAGAATCTCTGTAGTAGACAAGAACGTTCGGCTTCATTTTACTGTTTATACTGTTATTTTTGTACCCAAAAACATGTTATACACTAACCAGTACTAGTACGTGACCTGCGCTCAAGTATCAATAGCCAAAAAACGTACTGGTATGTATCCCGCATGCAATATATTAATTGTTAACACTGACATGCGCAATTTTGCTAGAAAGTTTACGGCCTGCGAAAATGCAGTTATTGTATTTAACCCATGAAGGATTTTTAGGAGTGGAGAAAAAAGAATACCCAAAGGTCATCAATCTGGGTTCCGTAAGTAATCTCTATTTGCTTAGTCAAAGTAGTAAAAGTTTAATGAAAAATTTATTCTTAAAGTCGGTTTCTATTAAAAGCCTTAAAGTATTGGAAGCACATGACTTAAGAGAAATTTGCGACTCGATACGTAATGTCTCCGTTTTTTTTTTTTGTCAGTTTTTGAAGATGCTTACCTATTTAGGATAAAGCCGATCTCTTGGTTCGCAGCATATATCCTGTACAATCAAACCTATATACTGCTGCTTTTGTTTATTCATGAAATTTTTCTTTAAAATATAACACCCTTCAGTTGTTTTACCATTCAATATTTTATTAAGATTTTAATATTGAGATAAAATAAAGATACAATAATTTTGTAAATTTTAGTAGTATGGAGTATTAATATCCTCTTTCTTTCTTTGTTGCAGAAGTTTCGTCAAGAAAAGGATTTCCCAGAGTGTAAATATACCATTGACGAGTAGCTTAATTTAAATTACAGACGACATGAGGATAATAAACTATTTCACTTCTGAAATTTCAGCCTATCCTCATTGGTGATTTATAAAAAAAGTCATATGATTTATTTAGTACCCACGTAAAAACAGTAAAATGATAAAAATGTGGTTTCACCGTTCAGATAAATACTATCCAGTTAGCGAAACAGTAATTTTTTTTTTTGTCCATACATGAAAATTTCAACTGCTTAAAGGATTGCTATTGTAACGTCACTGGAGCCTGTGGGTGTCGAAGTTGTACTGACACGACGTACAGCTTATAACAATAACTTTTATTTCGACTAAATATGAAGCTATTTACAAATTTTCCGAAAGAAAATCACAGGGGCTCAGGCGATGTGTACGGATCCAAAAGTTCAAGGTGAACCTAAATAGCAATCTGCGGTCAGTTACCCGACAGATATATCGTTGTAAAGGGGTACAGCTTGAACTCTGAGTCCCACAGAAAAATGGCTCTCCAAAAAACCAACTTAACCTATCGTTGGCTTCACTGGTTCCTCTTTGACTACAAGAAAACTCTTCCGGCAAAAACTCGCACAGACTGATGTCACCTTTCGCTTCTTCCCATTGGCTTTTCCGTCCTGCCAGCCTCCGATTGGCGTTAGACTTTCTAATCGCCTCGGACATCTCAAGGCGTGTCTAACTGAAAACCCTTTGTAGTTCAGTGTCAAAAACCCAGACAGAATGTCGCCTTGACCTGGGTTTAACAAAACCTCTTAGTGATGCCATACTATCTTCTCTGAAGGGGACATCTGGAGATGAGAGAACATGGAAACTTAGAGATAGTTTAGAAAGAAAGTAGGCGTTCATAGGTTAAGGTTAGTGTACCTGAACAAATTTCTGCATGAAACATGAATTTCTAGTTTTAAGTCCTTAAATACATCAGTCAGTTCAAACGTAATATAAAAGTTGCTGTTTCAGAATTTGTGTGTGGAATAACATCGTATTAAAGTTGGTTTCTAATTATCTGTATTTGCAAGTTCAGTATAAAATTAAGAAGTATGAATTATTTTGTAGTTTAATAAGTGAAAAGATTTATTTTAGCACTTACTGAGCTATTTTTGTACGAAGATCACTATTTCGAGAAATTAAACATCTATGTAAGCTATCAGGATAACAGTAAAATACCGAAGTAAGTATACATTTGTTAATATCTCCATTCAGGTTAATTATTTTTTAAAGCTTTAATCTTTTTACTTAAGTGCAATGATATAGAATATGTCGGTTCTTAAAAAAAGTTTCTCATCCGTGGAGTCAATAGGCACAAAGCAAACTAATCTCAAATCATGACACAAACTTCGTAGTCGATCTCGGGGCTAAGGATCTTTCTAAATGTTATTTCTTATAATTATACCTTTTTTCGTGTAAGATGATTGAAGTATGCGCGATTTTCGTATGTAACTGTAAATAAATTTCAAAATATCTCAGGTTTATTACTGTCTCTGAAATATTAAGAAAGGAGAGTTTTTTTTTCCTCCGGTTAGAGGATTTAATACCGCAAACTGGTAAAACAGTGCTGCAACATTGAGGAAATTGTGTAATATTAATTGCATTTAAAAAGCGTTTATGTAAAAAAATCTCAGTTTTGTTTACATATAAATTCTTAAGATAAAATGAAACAATATAAGCAGTGCGGCAGAAATATTGTGAGTCCAGTATCGCGTGAAAGATTTTCATATTCTGTTTAAAGTTGTCAGTACAGCAAGTGTAATACTAGAGTTGGTGTTACATGGCCCCCTGGATTTTTTTTTTTTTCGGCGGCCGAAGACGGCCACCTCGAGAGAGGGTGGGCAAGCCCTGTTCCATGCAGGTTCTACAGGAAGGGGGCGAGAGATGCGACCCGCGCCAGCTGCGGAGAAGGACATTTTCCCGTGGAGGCGAAAACTTGACCGAGGGGGGAGGGGGATTCCACCCCGGCCCTCGCGAAGAGGAATGAAAGGAGCTGAGACTGAGGGAGGTGTTTTCCCGCTCGGCACAGTTTATTTTTGTCCTCAGTCTTATTTGAGCCCTGTTTGGGTATGACTTACAATGTACATATGTTTTAACAAATCTTCTTAATAATAAAATGTTTAATCCAGAGTTTTGTCGCTGCTGTGCTTCATCGTCGGCAACATAGGCTTTAATCGAACCCGAGATACCTGCTCCAGAGAAAATAGGCGAGCAGGTGCAGCCGGGGACACGCGAAACGTTATAGCAAGTCTTTAATTTTCGTGAAAGAGCGAGAGATTTCTAAAGACTACAATATTTTATGGAACATTTTTAAAAATCAGCTATCACATTAAATTAAAAATTTCTATAAAAAAGCATAGAAGATCGGTATCAAAA
Source organism: Pardosa pseudoannulata (assembly GCA_032207245.1). Taxonomy (NCBI): domain Eukaryota; kingdom Metazoa; phylum Arthropoda; class Arachnida; order Araneae; family Lycosidae; genus Pardosa; species Pardosa pseudoannulata. The sequence goes on along the minus strand of CM063501.1, from coordinate 116,449,523 downwards.
CTCGGCATAGTGTTGAAGAGGATGGTTAACAATCTTGCTTCGTACGCAATTAGGCGAGGAAAAACACAAGAGCCGGAGGGGATTGAAATACATAAACCTGTGTGCTTGTTAACAATAATGTGCATAGATGATTTATGTAATGTTCTTCTCTACCTAACGCTAGATTTTTTAATACAATATCGCCTTTCAACATCGTAAAGGTCACCATTTTTCTCTCGCTCTACACTGATGAAACATATATAAATATGGGTAATTAATGTACGTTGTTATCACGTCGGCACTTTCATTATTTTTCTTCCATTTTATATGTGAATTCTCTGATTCAACCTTCTGCAATGTGTAGTGATGCAACGTATGTTTAAATTACCAATGATGTCATTCAGAAAACACAGGTTTCTCACTCCTATTAAATTAGTCAATTGCACTGCAGTTTCATCGGTAATCTGTCGCCTCTTTAATCTACTTTTCATTTTTTTTTTTCCATATGTAGTTTTATTCCGCTCTCATGAGGTGTAACTTATATTATAGGGATTATAATTTCATAGTACGAAACAGTAACCTGCTATACCAAGGTAATTTGCCTTTTTCAGCCTATCGACGATGTGTAAGACAGTTTTTACTCCCGACCTAGCGAAAGCCATACGGGAAATGATAACTTGTCGTCTAGATAGTAATCCAAGACAAATACAAACTAAGCACTAAATACCAGCAAGTACGTGAATATAGATATTTTAAATAAACAAACCGGAGAAGCAATACTGTAAGAAATTGAAATATGATAACATCAAAAAGATAAATACCAAATAAAAATTCCTTTCCTATGTTCATGGAAGCTTAGTACCCTTTTTTTATTAATTGCGATTACAATCAGTATTATATTTCTTTGTATAACAGCTAATATTTGTTACCTATTTTGTCTAACAGCATTTTACAAAATTGTGTGATGAATGAATATTCGTTTTATACATGAGAATAAAATCTGAAAATATGCTTTAAATAGTTTTAACTTATCAATATGTTCTAACAATTTTCTATTATTAAACATAAACCAGCTCTGGACTTAGTGTAATTACACTAAGTAATTCTCCCAACATTTAAATGATTAGAAATAAATACTTTCCTGTTAATGTCATTCACCAATTTACATTAATAATGTGTTCCACTGTCCCTATATCGCGTTGACACCAGCACATATTTGTTTTGATGTGATGGGAATGTACCATGTCCTGAAAAAATTTCCTTCAAGTCTATTATTAGACTTTCGACGGTGTGTAAATCTAACAGGTTCAACATACGTTAATAAAGGTGTAAAAGAGTCAATTCATTTCTGTCTAGTTGATCATTACTCTCACCTGCATCACATCCGCACACATTGTAGGAGTTGCACTCACCGTGAAGAGGTTTCATTTTTTTTTTTCTTTTCAGTTACTGACACCAAGATTACCAGTATGATTACACAAGGTGTTTGTGCTTTTTAATTATGTGGGGGGGGGAAGAAGAATTACAGGAAACAACACGTGTCAACAATCAACTTTTCATACTTACTCTTACATGGAAGCCTTCAATTCTTTACACCGTTGTCACTATTAACGAAGGAAAGTTGAGGTTGGACTATAAACTTGTTTTATTAAACGCAATTTCGGTTTGACTATTTACACAAGTTTAGTTGTTTCTAGCTTAGGAACAACGGAAACGTCGTGCAAAGAACAGTTCTTTAATAATTCTGGTTTTATATGTCTCCTGCAATTTACTACGTGCCCCTCCATTAACATTGTTACATAAATATACTCAGCAGAGGCGTTCATACTCCAAATTTAACAATCGTTACAAATCTTCCACTGGACCTATGTTACAGCTTCCTTCGTTTTATTCGTCTGTAAAACTTACAATGCTCAACCTAATTTGCTTATACGGTTGACGGTTATGTATTTAATTCTCGCAATGTTTCACTTGTATTCCTGATTCTTATCCTGCACACTCTTTGTGTGATTTTATAACATTTGCTACGGTAAGGGATTTCAATGACCTGCAAGTATTGTACTGAAATCAGGTAAATGTAGGATGCTTCCTGTGTAAGAAACATTCTTGGCTTCATTCACATACTTTCAGTACAAAGCGTACTGTGTAGCATAGTATGTTTCAAAATGACATTCTCTAGTGGACCGTACGAACACCCAAAATACTACAGAATACACCATTGCTTTCCAATGGCCTCATTACAGTGTAAATGGGGATTGTAAGTTTGACGGGGTACAGATTACTTCTCCTTTAAAAGTGTTTCAGCACTACCTAACTTTCATAAAAAGGCTGTTACTCAATTTACCTCTCCAGTTGCAGAATGCGTAACTTTTAAAACGTTGTCCCGGGTGCCATTTTGTACGCTGCTATTAACGTAACTTTTGTACATAATACTGTCAAGACCACTAGGTGATTCGGGTTTTTTTTCCCCCCTATAAAAACAAGCTTCAAATGATACAACTTACAGAACATGGTTGCACATTTAACCCTATTATTCAGCTACATCTGTCCCAGAACTAAAACTTTTAGAGTGTCTTAACCTGCTAAAGGGAACACCTCCACTAGTAATTCTACTCCCTTCATATTTAAAATGCCAACCGCCCTAAGAGTATTGGGGACCAAACCTTAACTTAAAAACCACTTCCAAAGATAGAACACTCTTGGGAACCAAATACCTAAGTTATTCGCGATATTTGTGCTTGTTACATTCTCACTTACCAGCGAAATGAGGGTTATAAAAGTAATGGAGGTATCAAATGTCTCTTCTGATTCTGCTTCACCAAAGTTTGTAGACTAAGTAACAATCTAAATTCTATTCTAGGCAGCTACGTACTTCAGTCTACGCCCCTACCACCCAATATACTGAGAAGATATAAATAAACTTTCAGAAAAAAATTTTTTATGAATATTTTGGACAGTTCATTCTGAATAGAAGTTTCTACTATAATTATAGACACTGTCCATAAAAATTAAACATCCAAAGAAAAAACAATCTTAAAGGTAGGCCAACGTTTTCATACGCCTTTATATAAACTTTTACAGTCCGCTACCACTCTTTGGTAAACATTTTGTAAGAATCTATAACAACTTTAGCCCCCATTTTTATTCCGGTTCGGGACTTATAACCAGATTCCGAGACAAAACTCCTCATCTATTCAACCATCGTCCGGTGTACTTTTCAATAGCTTTTACAAAATCCTTGCGATCATTTTACCTGATATCTTCCATTTACAGTTTCACCAAACTACAGAACACACTGTGCAGATAACCTTCAGTCCTGATTTGAGATTATTCCTACAAAGCATTACAGTGTACCAAGGTTAGGACTTCTTCCGTCTGTGGTCTCACTTTTATTTATACATATATATATTTCATTTCTCTAAACCCTAATGGTACCTTTCTTTTCTTTTTTAACGAGCAGTCACACGCTTTTTACTGGTTGAATTATGACAGCCCAGCAATAAACATTTCTTTGGAGTTTAGGAACTTTCTATATTCTGCTTGTAAAGCCTGCCTAATACGATACTTTATGGGCCGAGACAATTCAGTCCCACAGAAGAATAAAACTCAGCAAATCTGATAAAGCACGAAATATGCGGAATACAATATTACGACTCATTCAAAAAATAATTATACTTCAATTTTCTTTTTACCCGAATAATTCACATTTTCCGATTAAATATTCTTAGATGTTTTAAAATACAGATTGTACTTTACATTTAATACTGAAATAGCCACTGCATACCGACAAGAACACATTTACAAGTTAAAGATTCAGTTTAAAACCTTTTTAGTAAAATTAATTTCACTTTTCCGCTACAGATTTAATAAGGGTCCACTCTATAGTTTTAGCACTATTTAAAACTAACCAAATGATATCCTTACTTTTCCTGCTTGTGTTCAATTCCAAATGTATCAGCTAACGACTCCAATTCAAAACAAAATGCCTTAGCTGAATGGCTCACTCACAGAACACACCAAAAAATTTTTCTTTTCTCTCTGCTGAAAACTGTACTTAACATAATATGTATTCGATATTCAGATGAAAATATTTCGATCAATTCTCAGAGGCTACTGTTCACAAATATGAGCCATTATACTAGGCAATTACATAACGTTTAAAGAACCTTCATGGGCTTTGTATCTCTCGGGAAGGCAGCGAGTAAATGTATGCTTCACAAAATAACAAAGACATTCACATGCGAAATTTCATTCTTGTAAAAATTATTTCAGTTCTTAGTAGTAAGAACAGAACATGACTGTATTCGCTGATATCAACAACCAACTTTTCAATCTCGATTTGTTAAAATTTGGTATCATGTCACATCTAGATGCCACGTTTGTTCAGCAATTGTCTTATTAAAAACCTCCATTAGCTCTGTCGGCAAACGCGTCCATATTACAAAACGATTGATGTGGGCTCAAACTGACCACATATCTCCGTTCTTGCTCCCACTGTCATCTAAGTTCAAATGATACCTATGGAGATGTCGCGACACCCCATTAGCTTCCCAAAGTTTTGTTAAAACTGAGGCCAAGGCGACATTCTATCTGGAAAATTAACACTAAACGACAAAGGATTTCCGGTTCGACAAGCCTGGAAATGTCCAAGATGAACAGGCGAAAGGTCAAGTCACGCGCCGCGAATTTTTACCAGGGAAAGACTGACGGAGAAGAGCGAATCTCCAGTTTGGTGTAGGACTCAATGAGTCCAAGTTGTACCCCCTACAACCAATATCTTACCGCAAATTTCTGTTTAGGTTTACCTCGACTGTGGAACTTTTGGGTCCGTACCCAGCTCATCCTTAGCCCCTATCATTTCTATTCGGAACCTTCCCGAAATAAAGTTATTTTAAGCTGTACGACGTCTCATTACAACTTCGACACCCACACGCTATTACAGGGTCTTCTGCTACTGAGGGAAATGTTACTTGCGTCTGCAGCATTTCTGAAGCTATACGTATTCCTCAGATATTGCTACATAAGAAACAGCTTCTCACCCATGCCTAGAATAAAGATAGATGTCAGTACTGGGGAAAACAAACTTAATTAGGAATTTCATAAACAAGGTTCGCGTGAAAGAAAGAGCTAAAAACAGATGACAGCCAAATTTTTAACACTCAAGTACACAATGGTCCTACTGAAGAATCGGGTCCCCCTCCTCTATTTGGCGATTTTTAACTCGCGCCAAGCGAGAAACCTTTTCCGTGGCAACCTCAAGCCTAACCTGATGAGTGGATTTTCGCCGGGATTGACTAACTAACGGATACTAACGGAAAACTCGTGAAATAAAAATATAACAATAGTTCAATTAATTTTAACAAATGGCTTAAATTCTGTTTTAAAATTTGCAAAATATATTAAAATACTAATTTTGAAAAATTTGTCGGATCAAATTTTGGTAGATAAAATTTTTTGTCAATTTTTTTTTATTTATATTAATGAATAAAAAATGTTTTCAATTAAGGGTGGGGGGGGCCTCCGTCCCCGTAAATGTAGTTACTATTCATCTAAAAGATTTGAGTATAAATTTAATGCTACTTTTACTGAAACTACTGTTATTAAAAATAATTTAATAAACATATACTAACAACATATAGAAAGTAAAATATCCCTTTAAAATCAAATAACTAAAACACTTACTTCATTCTTTGGATGCACTCTCTTCATCGGCAGTATGTGGCGCATATAGGGTCTTTACGCAGGATAGAAAGGCTCGAAAAAGACCTTCAGTATGGTCTTTATACCTGCGGCGCCACATAAATTCAGCAAAATACGAATCAAATAAGATGTTAGTTTGCCGATGGCCCTGCTTCCTGAACTCTTTCTTAATGAGTCCCCACATTCCCTCTATGGTGTTTGTGTGGGCACCTGTATCCGGATCCTTAAATGTCACTGAATGATTGACCCTCAGATGCACGAAACCGTGATCTGAGAGACAATCATACGATTTCCAGCAATCGGACATGATCGTTGATCCGGGCAAGATATTTCTCTGAATAGCATCCAATAGTGTCTCCTTCGTGCGATCCTCCACCTCAAAAAAACATTTATTCAAACCCATTTTCCCTTCACCCTCTTCCCTTTATTATATTTTCTTTTGCCAAATTTACTCTCGTCTATTTCTACTACCACTCCCGGTCCACCAATCTTTTGGTTTGCATTGACACAGGCATCAATGCAAACCTCTCGACAAAAGTTACGCCAATCAACTATTGAATGCTCACTAATGTCGAGCTCTTGAAGAATAAGACTGGTGGACGCCTCATACACCCAGAGGTAAGTAAATTTAAGTATGTCTATAATACTTAATTTACTTTCCTCAAACCATGTACCTTTCCTTACACTCCTTTTGAAATGATGGGGGTTCGCTCCTTTCACCCTACACACCCACTGATATCCATCGGGTCGATCTTTACGTTTGACCAAATGCATATCCTTCTTACACTTGGGGCATTCGTATTTATTTGCGATAAGCCCCTCATTCATACACCATTCTATCACAGCTTTCATTCCGGAGAGCTTCAAACTATGGAAAAACTCAGAGTTAATCTTACCACCAGTAGCCATCACTCATAGGGAATAGAACAAAATCAGAAGATGAATCAATCCACGTGTGCATCCAACAGTAAAATGGTTGAAAACGATTTTAACTTATTTAAAATTTTGAATTCAAATTATTTGTAAGCCAATGAAAAAGAGGCGCATTTCAAATTAACGAGTTTATCAGCCAATCAGAAAGAGGCGCAATTCATACGTAACAGAAGAGTAGCGTGACGACAGCACGTGATTAAAACACGGCGAGGAGAAAGTAGATGGGGTTACTAAACTTGGCGCGTTATCACCTATTTGGCAGGGGGAACCCACTCGTTCAATCAAGCCAACCCACATTTTCAGATTGTTAATATTACTGATTTTATAGGACATTTCAGAGCGATACTAAATGTGACCGTGAAACTAAGTACCGAATATAGACGTAAAAGAAAAGAATCTTGAAACTTCTGAAGAACCGCAGATCATGTTTATCACTCCAATTACGTATTTTGGAAAATTGAGGCCTACGTTTCATACCCATATAAATAATGACAATATATAATTCTTAATCCCTTTCCAACGTCGCCCATCTCAAAACTCTAAAATTTTTAGTGTCCGAGCTATCGTCGACCAAACGAAAAATTTCCTAAATACCAAATTCGATTCATTTTTTACAAGCAAGTCAAACTATTAAGTATAAACTTTCCTATTTATTTGTAATATTATCTATCAAAATAGGCAATTCTTAATCTGTTAAATAATATATTGCTACAAATTATGCTAGGGAATAATTTTTTTATCCTACTTTAGGTTTTCTAAATTGTTTAATTGCACCTCTATAATCTACTGTTTTACTACACGAATGATAATGATACCGAGACCTACCGCTTAAAACAGATTCCGAACGACTATGAACGTCCGTGCCAGAAGCCGGATTCGAACTCACAAACTATAGTACTGAATTGCAATGCTCTACCCATTCCAGCAGCCTTCAGCGAAATATTTTTGCCATGAACAAATTTTACTATAGTAATATGAAAAATCCCTTTTCTGACAAAAATTTGAAACAGTTCCTAAAATTGTGCAGTTTCTGTAATAAAATTCATCAAGGGACTGTACTGAACCCCCCCCCCCAGCCTTCTTCGGGGGCTGTAGTGGGTTCAGAAACGAATAAGGGGGCCAGCCCTAACGTACCTCATTAATTCGGAAATACTAATTCTTCATAAGTAAACGTTTTTATCTCATTGCTATCGTGTAAAACAAGCATATTTTTTTTTAATAAATGCCTCATTTTTGGACTTTAATATAGTAGAAACAATTTTATAATATTGAGATAAAATCACGCGAATAACGCAACTCCCTATAACCCTATTTCATCTTATTAAACCCAGAGAAAAATTTGGGGTACCTAAAAAACAGATCGTTTTTCAAAGTCTCATCAAATACTATTGCTACGAATAATGAAACTCAAAACAAATATTCACAGCGAAGAATATCGAATTTACAAAAAATTATGATATTTAAATCACAGTTCTATAAATTAAGTTTAACAGCCATAAAATCCTCTTTCCCTTTTGTCCTAAGAAAGCTAAAACATCCTTCGTATCTTATATTCAGTTAAGACTATGATAATTAAACATAAAAGTTTAAGAAACTAGACTGAACTGTACCTATGCTAATTAATAAACAACTCATCAAATATAATTAACTCTTAATTACCAAAACTCACCTTAATGACATTTTCCCGTCTATCAAATGACTACATACGTATTTACTCAAAAGAGGCACTGATTGGAAAAACAGTTTGATTGACAGTTAAACTGCGAACTCTGCATTTCAGGTGTTAAAAAAAATTCTTCGACACGATTTCAATGAAATACGCGATGTTCTGACGTCACTTCAAACTTCTATAAACCCTGTTCAATAGTGAAAATTTACACATTCAAACATCCGTTTTTCATAAATTTGTAGTTACAAAAAATTTTGGCTCATGACTCAGATTTCCAAGTCATTTTGCTATGTACATTTTACCGCCAACGCTTGTGGAATAATAGTTTACAAAATTTCCCTTTTCTATATTCTGTCTTAAAAGTAGGCAATATTTTTTAGATAAAGTCCAGAGTATAACAATTTTTATAATACTGAAACTGAATACTATAATATGTAATCATTTTTAATTAAGTTCATTTAATCCTTTCTTAAGCCCTGGAAAGATTAATTCCCAGCATTCCGTATAGCATTAGCTTGTCAGCCAATACATGGATATGCCTTAAGAAAATAGAAAGGTCGTCCTGCTGGCTACCAAAAAAAGAAATGTGTGGTTTGAGATGCTATGCACACAGAATGTATGGGAAATTATGCCAAAGTTTCCAACTACATTGCTGTATATTTTTCTACTTTCTATACATCTCAACTCCACTCTGTTGTATTCGAACCGCTTTTCCAGTATGTAACGTGCTTATTATGCTCTGAATAAAGTATTTAAAAATAAAGAAACATAGCATAGATACAATCAAGGAAAGTAGCACAGAGGCTGAAGAAAAGATTACCCGCTTCGTGTATGCAGAATGTAGACACTACATAGAAAACACGCTGCTTTAAACAATGATGCGGACGTGAATAACATTGCCCCAGTCGGTACTCGTAGTTTAGAAGCAGACCACGAGGCTGGCCTGTCCTTTCCAAGGATATCTTTTAAACTTAGAGGACTTTGCGACCACGAAACCAAAGCTTCTGATCCAGCTTGATCACATCTATTGGAATAATTCGTTAATATCAGAGTTGTCTGATTTGATGAAATGCAAAATTCCTTGAGTAAATTGAAATGACAGACAATAAAAGAAATCGCAACAGGACTACGCGGAATTCTAAAAAAAAAAAAAATGTGCCGAACAGTACAAGTCTGTCCAAAACTGGCCATTTAATTTTAACTTTTTGCATCAAATTATCCCTGTGTACCTTCTCAAAAATGAATACTATTGTCAAGACAAGAACTTCAAGATATAATATACGGCAGATAAACCTTACCATCATATTCGAAATCGTATATTCTTGTCCGTCCAGTAGTGTGGGTCGGGTTATTTTCTTACCAGCATTCCTATGGTCTTCTAAAATCTCCTTTTTGCGAATTAAATGCCTGATACTTTTAATTTGGAATAAGAATTTGTTACATTTCATATTTAGAAATGGTAAGATTAAATTACTATGTACAACTGAAAGGGGATGGTGAGCGACATCATCATATGTTTACAGTTCATTCCTCAACTGGCCCTGCCCGTTGCGGTTACACTTACTTGCCATTTCCTGACAGCTACGTAGAAACTAGGGCTAACTCTGGATGTTGCGAATCGAGTAGAACGTTTATTGTGATTCCACTTTGACGTCAGCTTGGTCATTTACTCTCATGTTCGCAAGCTGATCTCACAACGAAGATTTGAAACGAACCGCAAGGTCCAGAGTAAGGACCACAGGCTTACCGATTCCCACCTCGACAAGATTTTAAGGGCCGGTCTAACCAAAGTCATTTAGCGGTTAACCACGATTAATCTATGTTTAAACGAGGAATTGAGCCCAGACATTGGTTGGCGCCATAGGTTTATCGTTGTTAGATGTTAAACTACTTTCAGACCGGCCGTTAGGGTTGCAAGTAGCAATTACAAGCCTTGATGACCCCCATTAAAAAGTTTGCTTAAGACTCTTTGCTCCAACACATAGTAAACTAAAAAAAAATTTCTTTCAAACTGCATATGTTTTTTTTTAATTTACGATGCGGCCCGATCACGCTATTGAAAATTCAAACGTGGAAATCGCGAGGAAAATCAAGCGAGTGCCGTTGACCTAAGACAGGAATAAGGGGACCGCGGCATATACTTAGGCACTTGCGGCTCTTCAAACTACTGTTATCCTTATCATATATAAATATATGATACCTTCATTATGGTGTTTCGTTTACAATTTGTCTCTTCTCTTTGTTGCTCTAAGATACTTCACGATCCCTGATCCAAAACGTTCGGATTAGAGAAAAACAGAATAGAAATTTTAATTCAAACAATACAAAACTAAAAGAGCTAATACTGAAATTTTATATAAAAAAAAATCTGCTGGGAAAATTGTAAGCATATCGGATAGACGGAACAAAGAATTTTAGGTCCGAGGCTTCTGCCTTTTCAGCATATAGGTTAATTCATTGATTTGATAAATGGAAATTGGGTGTAAACATGGGCGGATTTTCATGCAGTCTAAATAATCTTACAGATATTAAAGCAAACCGCCCTTTTGTAAAGACGCCAAACCGTTCCGATTGCATTGGCTTTCGGTGCATGAGTCTGCGGGTTCGAATCCTTCTTGTAGCATACATGTTCGAAATCGGCTTTAAACATTCCTTAAAAATCCCGGCTATTACATCTTATTCAAACATCGAAACGAATTGAAAACATTCCATTATCTATCCAGTCAGCGGTATTAAAACCCTTTACAATGCGCATAATAATGATAAGATGTACAGTTAAATGTGCAAATAACGATAACATTCCAATTAAAACTTCGGTTATAGTTTTCGTGATTGGAACCGTACTGATTCAAGTTATTTACTTTACATAAGTCAAACTCATTTTGCACTGCTTCTATTTTGCTATCCACACTATGTCCGAGTGGATAGGGCACTGCCTTTCGTACAGAACAACACGAAGGGTTCGAATCCTGCTGCTAGCATGCATGTTCGTAGCCATTCGGAATCGGCTTTAAACAATAAGTTCCGGTCTCATTAGCTCTGGCAGACCACAGTGTCCAACCGTAATCTAATAGTCGGTTGTCTTTCACACATTCGCCTAAATAATAAGCGACTTCTACCCATACAAATAACGAAGGAGCGCGAATTTAATGAAAATTTTTATTTTTATACTGTTTTTATAAGCTTCCACCAATTAATATATCTTCTCTAAGCTCTCACTCTGATAAAGTAATATATAATACTCAACTACATAATAATATACACCATTGCGGTGAGCGCATCACGTGCGCCTTTCCCGGAACTCTTCTCGTAAAGATTATTTCAGTTTCTTTCCAAAGATACCAGGTTTTGCAATCTTAACTTGCATGTAATTACAAAATCGCACAATATCAATGGTAAACAAATACTTCAATTTTATACTACGCTTCTTCACACTGTTCTAAATGCAAGTCTTTTGCTACATTATCAGTTATTTACTCAGACTTAATATAAAACTGGTGACTGCACATGGGTAAGTGTAGTGTGTTACTGATCTACCCAAGGCCACCTTACATGACTGCTGTTCACGAGTGAAAGACATTTTGCAAAATAATGTTATGACTATTTGTATTGAATTGTTCAGCATAATAACTATGTCAAAACTAAGGAGCAATATTAAATCTTTTTTTATAATAAAACATGCTTGTAGATATAAAATTTTTAACTTGCTTTTATAATAATTCTGAGTGACATTCATCACTTTTCAACAAGTTGTAACAACAATTACGCCAATGGAAAGGACTAAACAAAGGATATTAAATAAAAAAAACATCCAATTTAAAACTCAGCCTTGGCTTGTTTACTTAACTCATGCCCAAATTATTTCTACTAAGTATACAAACCAAAATCTTAAAAGTTATTTATGAGCTCTTGAAAATAAAGGAAAAAAATAGAAATTTGAAAAATTTTGAATCTTACAGTCAGTTTCCATTACAAATAAACTGATGATGAGCAATTCACAATTAAGATAAACTGAAGACTATTAACACTTGCTATCATCATAATGAATGGAAATGGATATGCATCTACACTGATGGCTCAATGTTAGAGAAAATGTAGTTACCCATGTACAGTCATCAGGAGAAGGTATCTACAGCAAACTTTTTAGTTTCTATTTACTAATGGTTCTTTTTACTATTGCCTTTGATAGTAAAGTTGAGGCTATTCAACCACTGTTGATTCATAGCCAAACTTTTGCAAAGGCAGTGATATTGTTAGATCCAATGAGTCTGCTTCAATCTCTGCAGAATAATCAAAATAGCTCCCAACAAATCTTGGTTTGGGTTTGGTTTTTTGGAGTGATTCAGTCTACTTTTTGCAACACGAGGGCTAATGAGACTGGGACCTACTGCTTAAAGTTGATTTCGAATGGCTACAAACATCCATGCCATAGGATTCGAACCCATGAACTCCGATTCCTAAGGCCAGCACCCTAACCATTCGGCCCGACCCCAACAAATCTTGGATTAAAGGTCTCAGTTCAAGGCAACCACACAAAAAATTTCCTTCCAGTGGATTACCCATTGGGAGATGAAAAAGTCAACTCACTCACTAAGAAGGGAACTTTGATAGAACAAAACATTAATAAACCATTTTTTCATATAATTATACTTTTTGTTAATCTGAAATTCAAGAAAATGCAAGATATGATCCAATATGTTATGGATAAGAGATAAAGGATTCTGGGGTAATGACAGATCTGTTCCCAATTTTCCAAGAAAGAAAGCGATGGCTCTTTATAGAGGTCTAATTAAACATGACTGTTTGAGACAGCATCTACAGAATAGGAGTGGTGGATTCCCCAAACTGTGTTTTATGCAACTCTGATCAACCTATGATTTGGGAACATTAGAACATTTTTGTTAAATTTCTGACTGTGAGGATACTGTTAAAACATGCTGGAAATATGGTGAACTAATTCCTTAGATGCTAATTTTCAGCATTTGTAAAACAAAACTAACTGATGAGCTCTCATTTTATACATCAGACAGTGCCATTAAAAGTGAAAAATTTCTAGATAAGAGATTTATTCGGCTATCATATGTAAATATAATACTCTAAAATGAAATTTTATAAGATATATAGCTATACCTCATGATTTCAATTGGTCTCAATTGATATGTGGAGTTTGAAAAATCTTAAATGGTCGATCCAAATGACAAAATTAAAAGCAACAGCAGATTATGATAATTTGAGGGAATATTTATACAACTGCCAACTGCCTTTACTAATAATGAAACTGTCACAATTTTTAACTGTCCTCAAATAGGGATGCTATGCACTACTCAGTTAATTCATAATAAAAAGCTTCAATATTTTACTGTACACAGGGTATCTGCCAAAATAAAATGTTTCAAATCCATGACTTTCCCCGATTTAGCAGATCATTTTCCATGACTTTAAAAAGCTTTCGTTAAAGTATATATGAATAAAACTTCTGATGTACATACAAAAATATACGCTTTTAGAGAAATTACAGGAATTTTATCATAAAAAACTATAAACTTACTTAATAAGTGTTAATAAACTCACATAAAAATAAATTGTTGTATCTACATACCTAAGTTTAATCATATAGCAAATTTTCAATCAAAATGTTTCCAATTTGAATTCAGGGTACAGGGTATTATCCAGGTGACCACGAATAATAGCCAAAAATAACTCTATAATGCTTATATACACTATCCCTAGAGATAAACTTATATTTTGTGCAAAAATCTTAATTTTTATTAAAAAATATTAATTATTATATTAATAAAATTTTAATCTACAATTTAAGAAAAAACCAGAATAATATACATTTACCCACCCATTAAGCTTTCTTGCTTTGAGTTTCCTTGGTGAACAAATTTTACTTGGTAATAGGGTCAACAGGATAATACATAAATACCAAAATCAGTAGCTTGAGCCAAATGACAAGTAAAAATAGAATTAACAATTCAACACATTTTTATTTAATCGGTAGTTTAGCGGATCCATGACTTTTACTCATTTTACTTGAAAAATCAAGACTTTCCATGACAAAATTAATCCATTGTCTACATCCATGATTTTTCATGACTTTCCAGGTGCACGGAAACCATGTGTATAGTACTTTTCCTGCCCCCTTTATAAAAAAAAAAGTTTTCATCAATATTCAACTGCAGTTAAAGAGAATAAAATATTCTTATTCCAATCCATACTGCCACAACTTTTGTTTTTAAGCTTTCTTTCCCTCTACAAAAAATCACACACACACCGCATTTGACAAATAGACATTTATTGCTTTTCAATAAGTAGGGTTATGCATAGTAAATCTATATGAAACACTGTTACTTACAGTTTGCCGATAAATGAAAATAGCAATTCTGATAAAATATATTTCTTCAATTTTATAACACACAAAAAAATATTTTAATCAACATCCAGTATTCAGTCCTGTGTTATGTACTTTACTGCCTCAAGAACTTCTAAATATTGAATTCTAGAGCAAAAAGTGTGATGCAACTCTAGCTCGACACTTTTTTCTTCAGTATTTTGAGAAGAAGCTTCTACAAAGGTTTCGGCTGACATCAAGCACATCCATTCCAATACATTTTTGCAGACGTCTTTGGAACTACATTCAGATATATCAGGTGGTCCATGCAGAAGTACTTGACAAACTGTTGCAGCAAAGCTTTGAGTAGGGCGCTAAAAAATTTCAAGAAAAAAAAAATCAATGATGAAGGATAATTTAAAGGTTGGAGAGAAGCATTAAGATAGTTGGCAAGAAGTCCACATCATGCAAGTCATTAAACCTTGACATACAAATAAAACTGATTTTCATGTGCCAAATGTATTACTTAATTTGGCTTAACAAAGCTGTTATGTACAAGCTTAGATGCAAAAATTTTACTTTAAAATTTACATTAACTTATGATATTTAATCAGATTGCTATATTATGCCCAGAAAACATTAAAAAATTAGCCTACATCAAATGGAAAACCCTTCAACTAAATAATATCCCTGAATATCATTGTTTATTATTTAGCAATGTTCATGCTACTTTCACCATGTAAACTAATCTATTTACTTCTTGAAGTAAGGCCTTTTTCTATTTATTAAAGCTTTATGTTTAAAATTTGTATTTGTTTGTTATTTAGCAATGTTCATCACATGCTACTTTTCCCATGTCAACTAATCTATTACTTCTTCTTGAAGTAAAGGCCTTTTTCTATTTATTAAAGCTGTATGTGTAAAATTTGTATTTCCTGGCATTTTTTTCAGGACAAAAGTCTATGGCAGAGTAGCTCTATTTTACTTGTCTCACATCAATTAATTGAAGTACTCATTGTATTGTCTAGTAGGGAGTGGAGAAAGGGCAGAATCAATTCACTTTCGTTCACATTCAGTTAATGTAGTATTATGCATTACACAGGCTTCCAACTGCTGAGGTACTTTCAAAAAGGTGAGAAAAGTGACAAATAATACAGAATAAGTGACTAAAAAGTGACTAAACATTGAAAAAGATAAAGCGATTTTTTTTCTCCTCTTGATCACAGATGCTATTATTAAGATTTTTTTACATATTTTAACTCTAAATCAAATGATTCATGCAAGACATGATTTTAGCGTCAAATACAAAAAAGTTAAAAATTTTGTTTAACACAATTCAACATTGCTTTTTATTCAACAAAATCTATAAATTTGATTTGAATACAAACAATAAATTAATTTTATAATCACAATTTTCTGCATATATTAACAATGTTTTGAAATATGTACATAGCTAGATTAGAGTATCTAAACAAAAATTGTTAAGAAAAAGAGAAATGTGTGCTTTGATGTAAATTACTTTAATGCATTAAATGTACATTTCAGTACAAATGTAGATTTCAGGAACTTCTTTACGACTTTTTAAAATCACTTAATTCTGGAAACCATATGACTAATTACATTTTAATAAGAAAAATTAGATTAGAGCATCCCATTTTTGGTCTTTTATTAAAATATTTTGTTACTAATTCAGATTTTCTTTTTTCAACAACAGACTTTTGCTGTGATACACCATGAAAAAAGTGACTGTTTACTTAAAAAAGTGACTAAAAGTGATCAACTGTAAAAAAAGTGAGAAAGGTGACGGAATTGCAAGCCTGATTACGCTAAATGTCTTACTATAATTCAATGTCAGGAATTTTATATATTTATTTTTATGAATATCAATACATATTGCTGAATATTATTAAAATACAACTGTTAACAACATAAAGAAAAAATGTTAAAAAATTAGGTTTAGTAAAAACTGCCACACTAAAAAAAATAATTTCCTTTTTCAGAGTAATATTCTTTTATATGCAATACACACAACTCTTTTAAACAATTGCAAATATTAATTTTACTTTATGTCAGTCAATATTGGCAATGTCCAAAAATAGATGTTCGACATTCAGTATCAAACATTTGTACCACATTGACTGATATTTTATGCTAGCTACCTGGGTGTTTATGATCAATATTTATTATAAAATAATAAATTAGTACTTACGTTAAGTATTACGTTAAGTGAAACGTTTTAGAATATATCGAGGAACTAAACATTTTTTACACTGATAATTTGTTTAGAATTTTATATTTTTTATGCACATATGGCATCTTGAACATTCTAGAACCATTAAAGGCCACATATAAATTAGAAACCAATAAAGGAAGCTGCGTAACTTTATATATGTTTTAGTTGAGATTGACTTCTAAATTATAATATGTACTCTCTTTATAAGTGAAATAGTGTTTACATTTACTTTTTTCAAAAATAGTTAAAACTGTATTGCAAAGCTAACACCTCATTTTTCTTTCTCAGAAGTAAAGGAATAACTAACTCTACATCAAATATTCTGTTTCCTTCATTTAATTTTTTTTTAACTTGACCAGGTTGCCATTAAATGTTTTTTAGGGGAGTTGTTAGCTGCTGTCCCTTCTGTAGGTGGGTGTGCATTGTCCTCTTCTCTCCCCAGAGTTTTTTCTCTTTAAAAGTAAGAGGGGTGAATTGGGGGTTGCATTGACTTTAAGATGGCTAGAGATTCATTAAGAAATGGACAATAGTAGGTTTTCATTAACCCTTTGACGGGCAGTGGTTTCGCAGAGGAACCACCTGTTAATACTTTTTTTTTCTCTTCTTTTTAAAAACCTTGAAAGGATTTTTTTTCCGATTTTCTATTTTATTGACTCTTTGATGTAGCAATAGACAATAGAATTTTGCATAGTTTATTTTTCTCTTTGAAATACATTAGTTTAAAATTGCTTTACATGAAAAATCTCGAATTTGATTTTTCTCTTTATAACTTCAAATAAAAACACCTAATGCAAAAAAATGAAAAATTCCTAATTTTAAATTTATTACATCATTTTTGTGATAATTATACATTGTTCTTCCAATATAATTAAATTTAAGAAACTCTTGTTTCCATGCTGTACAGGGGAAGGGTTTCACAACTACCCCTTCCCCAGTACAGCTTCCCAAAAATAATTCCACCTACTAAAGGAATGTAAAATTTTTTTTTACATATGTTTCCTATTTATAAGGCTTAGATACAAAGTTTATAACCTAATGCCATTAAATCTAAAAGAATTTTTAATCGTGACCTTTAAAGGGTTAAACAAGGCTCACTAGCTGTAAAAATGTGTAAGCAATGCAAAGAAATGAAATAAAATTCCTTCATTTTAAAGAAGAGTTTACTGTGAGGTTATAGTCATCATGGAATCTTTTATAAGAAACAACCCTTGACTACTAGTAAAATATTACTACTCTATAGCTATGACGTTACACTGGGAATGAAAAAAGATCATGAATTCAGAAACCCTAATTTCTGCGAGAGTTCCTGCACATGTATGCTAGTATTTTAAAGTTCTATACTGAAAATTTGGGTTTCTCGTCATCATTCCATTTAATGTTTATGCAGAAGCTAATAAAAGTCCCTTTTTTATACATTCTCTTACCTGACTGGGATGCACATGAAGAATATCTCTCACTAATTTCTGCACAACTGGTGGCGCTTTGGAAGGTAGAAAAGGTAAACTGTTCTCATCATATCTGACATTTTTAAAACTGCAGTTAGGAGAATAAAAAGGATTTGCACCACCAAATATTTCATATGCTAGTGTTCCAACTGTCCACAAGTCAGCCCTTGAATAATCAATTACAGAAAAGGATCCAGCTTCAGCATTCACCACCTAATACAAGAAGATGATTCAATATTAAAATTTAAAACAATACATTATTATTGATGAATTGACAATAGAACAGTTTAACATTTCTAACTAAATAATCATATCAATAATCAATAAAACTATCTAATATTATTATAACTTATAAGTATGATATTTTTTCACTCATAAATAACAGCAATTTTGTCACAGGTCACAAAATAGTTAAAAGTTGGCTTTATAATGTGAAGCTACAATTTGGCTACCCTTGGCATAGACTATGCAAGAGCTGATAATTAAAACAATAATAATCAATAAATCAATCTATGTTATCAATATCATATTTATTTCAATCATAGATAACATGAATTCTGTTGTATCCTACTAAATGGCTAGCATTTGGCTTCATACGGTTCGGCTCAAAGACAAATTTATTGAGGGGGAGGGGAGTCTGGACCTTCCCTGAATATTTTACACTGTATACAAAATTTTTATAAGCTTATTCAAATTTGCATATATTATTAATTTCTACTGTAAGTGTTGAAAGATACTTTTGAACCATCAAAAGAATAAAAACATTTCTTCACATTAGAACTGGTCACAGAAAGCATCACTATAAATGCATATGTAAGTTTCAACAAGCTGTTTTTTAAAAGCTAGAAGAATTAATTTGCTGCCATAAAATGGTAGTTTATAAATTATTGATTATGTCATATTGTTTCCAAATCTCATTATCATTCAAGAAAAAAATTTTGTAAAAGAAAAATAAAATACTATGTCATAATTCCTCTCTTAGTATATTTTTATTTTCCTAGTTACTCATAACATTAGTTTAAATTTGTCTGGTCAAAATAGGAGCATAAATTAAATATGCTCCAGTATTTACGCAAATTTAACCTGGTAAAAATGTAGAGCATAAATATAAGTAACAATGTGGTGCAAATATATTTTTCAAGATACAGTGAAATTATATACAGCATTGCTGGTTTATTTTATGACAGACATATTGATGTATCCAAACAAAACTATGCATGAATAAAATTTGTGTATGTACATTAGAAGTATTCAGAAAAGAAAGATTTTATTATAATATTTCCTGTCTGAAATTTAATATATTATACTAATATAGTTTAACAATATTTTATTCTTTAGAAATTAAAACTGCTTATATCTAAAAAGAAACTGACAAGAAATATAACTATACTTTACCCTTTGAGGACAAGCACATCATATATGCAACACCTCTTAAATTGTATCAGAGGATGGTTGTAATATATATATGATATTTAATTAGCACAGTAAACCCTTGTTAAGTCATCACTCAAGGAACTAAACATTTTTGACAACTTAACAGGTTTAGTTTTGGTTCGGAGCACTGTGGTCTACTTTATGCAACATGAGGGCTAATGAGACCAGGATCTACTGCTTAAAGCCGATTCTGAATGTCAATGAACATCCATGTCACAGTGGGATTTGAACCCACGAACTCTGGTACTGAAGATCAACCCCCTAACCATTTGGCCATCGTTCAACAAGAACTTAATAGGAGTGGAATATTTTCCCCAATTGTGGTACAATTTGGTTGGAAAAACAAGATTTTTAGATATCAATTGATGCAAATGATGGGGAATTTTTTTTTTCTTAATTTATAGATGCCCTATTTAATTTTCTTTTACTTTGGTATATTTAAATAATCTAACAATGTGTATTGTTGAAAGTGCTGATTACTGGATATAACTAAATATTTCAAACATACTTAAGGCTTTAAATTCTTTGTTTGTTGTACCATGAATCATTAGTAAATACTGTCGAACTTTTTCCATGGCTTTGATTATTTCAGTTTTCCTGTCTTTACAGTTAGTTTCTTCAATGACTTGTTTCGACAAAAGAACACCATTTAATGTAGTCCTGGGAATATAGTGTTCTTTAGTAAAAGCTATTTTAAAAGCATTTGAATTCTCAAAATGAGCAACTAAGGATATTTTTCTTTATAAGATAATAAAGTAAGTTTTCATTTCCCTGGCATATGAAAAACATAATCAGACCACAAAATTGCAAGAAAAAAATAGCATTTATAGCAACGCTTACTCACTACAATATGGGTTTTATACTCAGGAGCAGTCGAGAATAAAGTCTACACTTGACAGAATCCCGTTTCAGCATGAAGAATGATTAGAATGATTAACAGCAAAATTTCTAGAACTCAAATCGTCCAAATGAGTTGAAAAAAATGCTTAATAACGGTAAGGAATTTTAGGTATTTTGCTGAAATGACAAACATGGTTTAAAATTTCCCATAAAGGCTTGACTTTATTTAAATGAAATGAAGAGGCTGAAAAGGCAACATAATGGCATACAAAATGGAGATGGAAGATGCTTTTGACTATATTTAGGTTGACAAATTTTCAAGAGTAGAATTAAATTTGGTAATGGGTAAAGGAGGGTTATTTTACATTATTGTATATGAAACCTTATCAGGACCAAAGGAAAGTAATGACTTAAACAGTGACTATTTATCAAAGTAACAATTTAACAAGGTATAATTGTATTTCTTATAACAAATAGATGCAACTCTTTGTTTGTTATAGTAGAATTTATCAATACTTAAAAAAGAGTTGCATTTATGACGTCTGTCTTCAAAAGGTTAATATTTTACTAGAATAAAATTAGGAAATAATTACTAAGTGGAATGATTTGGAAAAAACTATTGAGAAAATCATGTTTTAGAAAATTGTGTATGTAAAAAAAAAGTTGTACAGAAAAAGATATACATGTTTTATACTCACTTCTGGAGCCATCAAAGCCATATTTCCACCCTTTTCTATTTCTGGAGATGAATAATTCAACTGAAGATCTTCTAAACTACAACCAAAATCTGTTATTGCAAGTTTGGGAGAAGATATACCTGAAGGAGAAAAAAAAGGAGGTGAAAACTAAATAATAAACTTTTATGCAGAATATAATAAGAAAATGAACTTAAAGGCTTGAAAAAATGCACAACTGTTTCAAAGTGAGAAGCTTCTTTCCAAGTACAGAAAAGAACTCACTGGTTAAAAGATCAGAAATTTTAGATTGTTTCATTCCTTTGCTTTTCAAATTTTGTAAATGGGTCATGTTTTGTCCAATTTCTCTTAACAATACTTGGACTAGCCCTCATGAAATTCCTCATAATTTCATCTCGTTCCCTTACAATAGTAACAAACAGTGTCAATATGATTTTTATACTTTTGTCATTTCAATTTTTGTTTGATAGAGGTCATTCGCTGCCTGTTAGAACTGTCAGTAAATACAAAACTTAAAAATAAAATCAACATTGCTTTAACTGTTACAAATATATACTTAAATACTTAAAAAATAAAATTGAATCAATGTAAAGAAAACTGTAAAAAAATAACTAACATGCTGTCCCAAGAAAAATTCATATAAGTTTTTAAAATTCTCAAAACATACAGTATATCCTTTTTACAGCATTTTCTGATACAATTATAAATTCCTCTGTTAGAATAATATTTTGCAACCTCAACAAATTTGTATACAATATAACCTTAATATCTCCTTGATTTAACAATTTTTCTTACAGCAATGAACTTCTATAAAATGATTGGTTTTTCCTATTCCTATGCAACAATATTTCAGATTTCAAAAACCAGGAAAAGGAAGCATGGTGGAAATTTTAGCAAAAGATGATGTATTATGCTTTTTGCTAAAGTTAGTGACAAAGATCTTTTAATTTCATCTTGGACAAAAACAAATATTAGTCCCAATGTTTTTAATGAAAATAAAAAATCCCACGTTTTATATTGACAGCTCCTGAAGCACTTTACTAAATTCGCTAGAGATATCTTTTTAAGTCTTTTATCTACAAGTTATGACTGCTTTCAAGCTTTAGGCTATACTGTTAAATTAAACAATTAAAAAAAATGAAAATATAAAGTTATTTTGCCCTGTGCAGAAAGCATGCTTCTTTTTCTCTTATTCATTTTTCTGTTTACTTTTTAAAAATGCACGCACAAAAAAAAATTTTTTTTTAATAATTTGTTGCAAACAGAAAAAATGACTGACTTTATTGAAAAATCAAAAGGAAGAGGAGTTTAGATGGACATAACAGAGCATTCATCCTCACAGCCAACCCTAAAATTCTTATTTCAAACTTAAAAAAAAAAAATTATTTGGTCTCTCTTAAGTTCCAAGGTTTGGTTTGGTTTGGAGTGCTATGATCTTCTTTTTGCAACATGAGGGCTAATGAGACCGGGACCTACAGCTTAAAGCCGATTCTGAACGGCTATGAACATCCATGCTACAGTGGGATTCGAACCCATGAACTCCGGTTTCGAAGGTCAGCACCCTAGCCAATCGGCCATCATTCGGCCTTAAGTTCCAAGAAAAATTTAGAAAACTTTAAAAAAAAAAGTATTTTAAAAGAATAACCTTACCATAACTCAAATCTAATAAAATATTATCAGTTTTCAAATCTCTGTGAGCCACCTCATTTTGGAGAAGATGTACTAGAGCTTCAAGGAGTTGTGTAAAAAGTAAGAGAGCAGTATGTGCAGAAACATCATGGTTTTTCAGGTAGTCTTTCAAGCTACAGTCATACCTAAAGATAAATTAAAGAAAAGGGATTTACACAAAATAAATTATACTCAGAAAAGAAAAAGAATTTCTAAACTACCTTCATCAATTTCCAGGGGGGGGGGAATTAAAAAAGTCCTAATCTAATAAACTATTAAAAGGAAGTTATATATTTTGAATATTTTAATATAAACAGACATACACATTATATAGAAAATAAGCTTTCAATTTACATTTACCTTTTGCAAAAATGCCATACTTTTATTGCTCATTTTACAAATGGAAAATATGAAACACCGGACAGAAAAAAAAATTTACTAATAAAAAAACATCCAATATTTAGATTTTCTAAAGCTCTCAGAAATTTATTTAGCATTCATTTTTACATTTAAAAAAACTGAATTTTAAAAATAAATTATGCATGCATTTTAAATCAGATAAAAACTTTTTCTGAAAAAAGTAACTTGAATACATAAGTAAAATTCATAAAGACAGTAACCAAATCAAGGCCTAAGGCTTTCTTTCTATGGTATTATGCAATTATCAAATTTACATAATATTCTATTAAAAAAAGAATATTAAATTATTACAGTCAAACTTTAAAGTCAGTAAATACTTTACAACTTTTTCTCCCAATTATGCCCCAGCTTGATTAACTTTACAAAATAAAAATACACAGAAACAAAACTAAAACTTTCATTAATTTTGAAACTCTTGACAAGTATATTTATGAAGATCCAGTAATTCTTGACAAAATATCTTTAATTTTCCCACCAGTACAATATTCTCTAAGAGCATTTTATAAATTTTTCTTAAAAGATTGCTATAATAACCTCCTAAAACATTTCAACTTACTTCTTCATGACTAAGAATAAAGTCATATTTCTGCCACAACCATCACTTAAAAGGCGCACAGGAAGAGCCTGGGGATAGTTTGTAAAAGCACCAGGAAGCAAAGGAAGCTGGTCAGCAAAGGCAAAATACATTTCAACAATATTTGGGTGAGGCTTCAATTTCTTTTTCCTAATATAAAAGAAAGATTTATAAATTCTATGTAAGTATTTTTAAATATCAAAGATCTTATGAAAGAACAAAAAACTAAATTCATTTCCTTACATTATTCAAAACAGCTTTTAGACCAATTAGGGATGGATTATCAATATTTTGTCAAATGTTAATATTCAAGTATCACAATAACTATATTAAAATTTTGCTTTTCTGATATTACTCTCCCTGACAGCAATATTGTTTTGCCTCTGCTGCATGCGATATTGTGGATTGCCAAAAGACATACTGAATATTTCACATACATCAATAGATGATCTCTCTCCCAGCTACTGTATTTCTTTGACATCTGCTCTGCATATTTACTAATGCACTTGATACAAAAATAAGCCAGGAAATCTAACTTTGAAGATTATTGCATTCAAAGTCTTTGGTAGCATATCCCAATATATTCCAATACATTCATATGATACAGTTCAGTAAAGATTGGAATTTCAATAGTGTCTTATTTCCACATTTGCTACCAGCTTGTATCTATTGAGATATATAAGATACTGATATTCACTGCTAGATAGAAATGGCCAGCTAAATGTGTGCATGGTGATACATCTTGATAGCTTGTTGTTTGCTTATTCATATCTTTTGTATTACATACAATATTGAAGGCTTATGGTATTTTAGATAAATATCTGAATACTATTCTTTCAAAAATCATGATATCTGTGCACTCTTAGTTTAAAGTAATACCGCTATAAATCAATAACATCAATATTAATTTGGAAATTTATGTGAAATTAAATTTCTAATATCGTTCAGACCTAACATTAATACTGCAAAAATAAAACATTTGTTTTGAGGATTCTTAATTTTGAAATGCATGTAATATTTTTTAAATCAATATTGATGATGTAAAATTCAACTATCCTAACACTTCCTGATACTAGCAGAACTGAAGCAGTAAAATAAAAGTCCATAAAATTTTGAAATAAAAAAAATTATTTTGAACTTAATTTTTTAACATAAAAAAATATTAAAAGAAACAACAAATTTATTAACCAGAGCAGAGCATGAGATGCAATACCAATCACAAATAAAAACACTCCTGATTATACATGCATCAACTAAATGAAAAGGGAACTCACAACCACAGCAAAAAGTAACATCATCTCCTTTTATACATTCCAGTGGGGTGAGTAGAGCTACATTTAGTACTCTGATGATTATGTCATATTTACATATGTAATGTCAGCTGCAAATAATGACAAGAAGGAAAAATCTGTAGGGATTGCTAACAGATATTCATAAACACTATATATTCATTGGTACAGTTATTTTTCCTATAGTTCTTGAACTCCTCCAAGTAATTTATTTAGATTGTCAAATAAAAGCTCCATATCGTATAATTAAAAAAATAATAACCAAAGTCAACAATGCATGAAGTTAAAAGAAAGAAGATAAATACAGCATTCAGCTGTAGTGTTGAAACAAAAAGGCTTTTTTTTCAACACTACAAAGAAAGAATACTTAGATAAATGTCTCCACAAATTGTGAAAAAAGCTTCATAAACTTCAAAACAATTGCCTGCTTTGCTCTGCTAGAGTAAAAGCATGTATAGGCATCCCTGGTATCCAAGTAAATTACCAGGAGATTCTCTGTCACTTGACTGCAGCAGGCAGGAGAAGGATACACTTATTCCTTTCCTTAGTAGGTATCCCCTAACCATGGAATTCATTTAACCCGTTCGGGATGGCAGCCCACAGAAGACAGTGCTCCCTCAGAACGGGATCTGTTACACGCGAACTGTGTGTACAGGCTAGGGCATTTTCTCCCATTAAGCCAAATACTCAATTTCGGAAAGTATGCATTAAATAATAATGAATAAAATATACACTTTACTTAAAAATCAAACCATTTTTAAATATGTGATTAAAGATATAATTTCAATCATAACAAAAAAATTTAATTAAAATAATTGTCATTTAACAATAAAAATATAGAAATATTGTATTTTACTATAACTAAAAGAACCTAAATTAAACACTAAATGTGGATACAAAATATAAAAAGACATTAAAAATATTTACACTTAACATTATAAAATACTTGAAGAATATTGTAATAATTAATATTTCAAAGCCATATGAAAAATCTCAAAACATAGATGAGTGCCGAGACCAACATTGAACATTATACATTCATAAGAAGTGTTGTCTTTTATTGTGTTTTGAGCAAACTACACATCTCCTTCTAAATTTTTTCCCTCTTTTTCAGTGCTCAATTTGGGAAATTACCTGAAGGATGGTTTTCTTATAATACATATATGTACAATGAGACCCAAACAGGCATTCATTTTTCCAATTTTATAACATCAAATTTTTTTGACGATTGGACTGTAAATGCACTTGTTCATTAATATATATTTCACAGATTTTTTTTTTTATTTATTTTTTTTCTGCATGGGAATTAGTTTCTTCTACAATAATTTAGATCTTGTTTTCATTGAAAAACAAATTTTAAAAGTTTATTTCAGTCTGCATGGGCACTGAATTTTTTTTTCACATCAAGTTCTGGTTTTGAAGTAAAATTAATTTTATGAAGTTCCTCTTTGTCAGAACTCCATTCACATGGTGAAATCAGAAACAATATATTACTTTATGTCATCTTCTAATTTAGAATCAAAAGATTTAAAACTACTATATAAAGAATTCAAATAATTTATAGTTGTTTCAGTGTCATCGTCTGAAAGATCCACAGATGAATCATTCATAACTTTAGATATTTCCTCCTCAGAAAGATAATGTGGTCTTTTAGCCATGACTACAGAAATTATTCTAAAACCTATGTTAGAATATATCCCATAAAATCCCATCCTAAAATAGAATCGAAACTATAAACAACCACTTCAAAATGAGTTAAAAGGCTCTTCACCACTTTTCGCCTGCTAGCACATGTTTATATTCACGAAAATCCAATAAATCACAAACACTTGACAGACTCCATTCTGACCTTAGAGAGAGAAATACTAATGTACAAGAGCAATCTTTTGAAATGGACATGGATCAGTAACGCCATTTGATAATAAATATTTCGTTCCAAAACCATAGTGCAACTGTGCGTCAATCGTCCTGCAAAGTAGGATTCACTGTCACTCAAAGATGCGGCGTTAGTCCCTGATTGGTATCTAGCACAAACGCATATTTGCAGCATTCGTCCTGAACAGGTTAAAGTTCTAACCATTTTAGGGTTTAAATATCATGGATCAGATACAGCTCTGATATTTTCAGGTATATATAAAACACCAACATACATAGAGCATTTACTGCAAAATTATTATACATAAAATGATATGCAAATCTTAAAAAGCATTTTAAAAATAACTGACAATACATTAAAATAATGTTAAATCACAGATAATAAATCAAAATGTGAAAACTACCTGACTCTATGCCAGTTCATTTCCCCCAAGGAGAAATCAGCAATAGATGGCAAAGTTTCTTTATACATTGCCCTCCAGATAGCATAAGCATTCGACTCAGCACTATAATTAAACATCACTTTTACAGCAAGGTTAAATTCTCCACTGATTTTCATCTCTTGTGCAGTATAAGTAGACAAAGGTTCTTTTGGAACAGTTAAGTCATAATCTGAAAATTTAAGAAAAGGAGAAATTGATTTAAATTTTATAAAAGATTTGAAGACAAACATTCAGCTAAACAATAAAAAATTGTTCTAAAAAATCCCAAAAGAATTTTGAATATTACATTATGACGCAAGATTATTTTTCATAAATAAAAGAAAAATCTATCAAAATTTGCAATCAAATGTTTTAAATTTTATAGAAAATATAATAAAATAGAAATTCAACATATGAAGTGCACTTAAGCTTGTAACATACATAACAACTATACAAACAAAAAACAAATTATGATATTTAGTTAAAACATTAATATATGACATTCCACTCTCATACTTAAAATAAGCTCATTTACTTAAATTTCATACATGCATCTCTTCTAAATTTGCACCTCCCGATTTTGTAATATTTGTACAGAAGTATTTTAGCTCTAATTCTAAATTTTAACAACAAATAAAAGTTTTATAAATAATAGCCTATCTCAACAAATATATAGACAAATTAAAATTTAAGAAAAACTCTTTAAAAAAGTTATTCTATAAAGAGTTTTCATTGAAACAATTGTAAAAGAAATAATATCAAATGCAGCAGACAATACTGTATTAAAAATATCAGAAACAGACCTGCCAACTTCAAAAAGTTCAAAATCCTGCAATACCTTATATTTATTGATTGATGTAATGACCTTGAATTCCATATTACTTTAAAAAAATGATACAAAAGAAGGCTAAATTAAATGTTATTCATTTTCTATAAATGGTTAATTTTGTAATATGTCCAAGAAATCAGGATAGTAAGCCAGTGAAAAGTTATTGAACAATGAAAATGACATTAAAAAAAGAAAAGTTATTTACTAACAATATTACCTACCTAAAAGTATTTAAAACTACTCCTTTTTTTACTAAGTTTACTGCAGTCAATTTTGCTTTAAATGTTTGTACAAAACATACTCCCTGTCGCCCTGATTTACATATCAACAAGTTTTCTATTGTATCATTTGTTATTAATGAACAAAAATGTATGACTATTTTTGTGACACTGCTAAAAATCTGCACATAGTCTGCAATACTATGTGGAATCATTAAAACTAATACCCTGAAATTTGAGAGTTTCGTATATTTAAAATATCCATCATTGTTTTTTAATTGTTTAATTAAATGCCACTGGTTTATCAAAATGTGTTTTTAAGAATTGCAACTGGGATTTCTTCTGTTTTGCAGACAGCAAAATTCTGATTGCCATTGGATCTCAAATGTGCTATTAGCCCCAATTTGGCAAAGCCCAAGAAAAATTTCATTTTCTTGTCAAAAAAGGCTGTAAATAGAAACTTTAATTTTTTCAATTTGAAAATCTGGTAATTTGCACCTTTGCTCCAGAAGATGGTAAAAAATCTAGTATTGCCAGGTTGAACACAGAGAGTTGGCAGGTCTGTTGAAAAACTATATTATGAATAAGTTTAGTAAAAAATTTAAATAATTCATACTTAGTTCTCCTTCAGAATGTGAAATAAATAACTTTGAAGGGGCAAACTGGGTTTCTGGTATCAATATTGAATTTTCTTTTGTGACATCTACAGATTCTGGATCTAAGAGTCAGAAATAAAAAAATATATATACATACATATAAAAGATAGTTTTGAAAATTTCAATAATACTGCTACAATACTGGCTTATAAAATGATTCAAAAGGTTCAGAATCTTCATTCTTTGCCTGTTAGAACTGCCAGTAAATACAAAGCTTAAAAATGAAATCAACATTGATTTAACTGTTACAAATATATACTTAAATATTTAAAAAGTAAAATTGCATCAATGTAAAGAAAACTGTAAAAAATAACTAATGTGCTGTCCCAAGAAAAATTCATATCAGTTTTTAAAATTCTCAAAACATACAGTAAATCCTTTGTACAGCCTTTTTTTAATACAGTTATAAATTCCTCTGTTAGAACAATATTTTGCAATCTCAACACATTTGTATAACCTTAATATCTCCTTGATTTAACAATTTTTTTACAGCAATAAACTTCTACAAAATGACTGGTTTTTCCTATTCCTATGCAACAATATTTCAAATTTCAAAAACCAAGAAAAGGAGGCATGGTGGAAATTTTA
Organism: Pardosa pseudoannulata; assembly: GCA_032207245.1. Classification (NCBI taxonomy): domain Eukaryota; kingdom Metazoa; phylum Arthropoda; class Arachnida; order Araneae; family Lycosidae; genus Pardosa; species Pardosa pseudoannulata. Next base: position 116,419,722 of record CM063501.1, on the reverse strand, counting down.
ACAGTAGATGACGAATTATGGTTTTTGCAAAAGTTAGTGACAAAGATCTTTTCATTTAACCTTGGATAAAAAGAAATATTGGTTACAAACTTTTTCATGAAAATAAAAATCCCACGTTTTACATTGACAGCTCGTGAAGCACTTTAATAAATTAAGTCTTTAGATATATCTTTTTAAGCCTTTCATTTACATGTTATGACTGTTTTTATGCTTTAGACTATCTTGTTAAATGATTTAACAATGAAAAAAATTAGTTTCTTCAAAAAATAAGTTTTTCTGTGTATAGGAATTTTATTGCATGCTTAATTTTATTTTCAATTTTTAACTCTGACAACATTTAACCAGTTAACGCTCACACACTGTTATGACATAACCATTGCCAAACTTTTTTTTACACTGTTTCTTCCTAAAATTACTTCAAAAATGGATTTTTCCAGGTAGTTGACTTTAATACTATAACCTATAATAGGCTAGATTTATGGAGAAATTGTAAAAATATATATATATTAAAATGGCTTTGAACTGTTTTCCATTGGTATGTGAAATTACTCAAGCACTTCTGACATTTTGTGAGCAAGAGAGCACATACTTAAACTCATTTTTAATAGTGTGTTATCCCATTATGATATTTATAGTATATTGTTCCTTTGGTTGAACACATTTCTAGTGTTGAAGATGATGAATTAGATGATAAGAAATATAATTTAACTGTTAGTCATCAACTGAAATAAAATTGGATGAAGCACTGATGCAAATGAAAATTATTTTTTAGTAAGGAGCAATTCAATTCAGGAAGACTGGTTGGTTGGTTGATTGAAGTTTAGTGGCACTAAATCCTCTAGGGACAAACTGCGCCAAACAAGATGTGGAAATAAACTAAAAACGAAATTTAGATAAAAAAGGTTGAGACAAAACAAAAAGAGAGGTTCTAAAACGGTTTAAAGTAAAAATAAACATTCAACACAAAACACGAATAAAAATCAAGTTATACACAAAATTGAAATTTGAGTGAAGAATTAAGAATTCAAGTTATTAAATAATTAAAAATTCAATCAAAAATCATATTTCGGTATAAAAGCCAGTTCGACAAAAGAAAGGGGAACAAGTTTGGATGTGGTGTTTCCCCTAATGATTAAATTAAGATTCGGCAATGGATTTCCAAAAAAATTTATATACATTGATCTAAAAGAGACACAGGACGTTAAAATATGTGTGACTGTGTAAGGTGTCTTGCAATATGCACACTGTCGAGGAGCTTCACGCAGCAAGAGATTAGGATGGCTGGAAAATGCAATATTACAAAATGCCCTGAAAATATGCATGTTTCAAAAAGTATTACATCTCCTTTAGAAGATTGGAATCTATTGATATCTTTTGAAATGGTATAACTTGGAAACATACATTAACACCTTTATTTATTCAACTAAATAACATTTTTCTTCAGAAAGCAAGCCAAATACAGTAATGAATATTTAAAAGATCTGCTGAACATTCAAAGAAAAAGGACAGAAAAACCAAATTTGTTTGTGAAAAGTGTGATGAAAAATATGTAATACATAGCATTTATTTGCAGAGAATGTGAAAAATGAATGTAAATAGCATTTTTTAAATAAGTTTATAAATTATTTTACACTCTTTTTTACCTTTAATATATTGATTTTCAGATAAAAAGAAAAGCACAGTCTTCAGCATGAGATAACCTGTGTATATAATCAAAGACTGACAAAAGTTATAAAATTTTAGGAGCCGATGGCAGAAGTTCTTTCTTTGACTTTAACACATTTACTGCAGAATGAAACATGGGCTACTCATAACCAAATAGGGTTTTTATCTACAACAGGACAAGGACAATCTTTATTTAATTACATTATGCAACAGAAAATTATATCAGGTAATGTAAATATAAGTCTTAAAAGAAATTATTAACATTAACAGTGTCTTTGAGTTCTTGCTCTGAAATATCATCTATCAATTGACTTCTCAGGATTGAATTCTTGCAAAGAGGGTCCATTTAAGTGTATAAACATTAGGCCTAAAACATTTTTTGGATTAGAAGTTTTCTTTGACTTTAACACATTTACTGCAGAATGAAACTACTATTTTCATAACCTATTTTTATCTAAAACAGACAAGGACAATCTTTATTTAATTACATTAGCAACAGAAAATTATATCAGGTAATGTAAAATAAGTCTTAAATAAAAAATTATATTAACATTAACAGTGAGCTCATAAAATTCTTCAATTGATTTTTGCAAAACATTAAGTATCCAATCATTTTTTTTTTTTTTGTTCATTAATGTATTATAAAAAAAAAAAAAAGAAAACAACTAAAATAAAAAAAAAAAAAAATAAAAAAAAAAAAAAATTTAATAATAATAAAAAAAAAAAACAACAAAAAAAAAAACAACAAAAAAAAAAAAAAAAAAAATTTTTTTTCACAAAAAAAAAAAAAAAAAAAAAAAATTTTAATTTTTATGTTCATTAGAGTGGAAAAGCCTTGTTCGCACAAATATGTTGTTCCAAATGGTGGCAATTTTTTAACCGTCTCTTCATGTGCAATTTTGAAAGCTTTTGCAGCTTTTGAAATCCAAAAAGACCTCAAATTTGATTTACTCTCAAATTGAATACGTGCTCAACAACTAACTAATAAAAACTCGCTCTCTGACTTGTCACTTTATTTGTACCCAATTTAAAGTAAAATAAAATGTGCTTTATTGCGCAAAGAGAACACTTTGGTGGTGGGTAGTGAGATGGCGTAACCTGCATATATCGCTAAATTATTTAAGTTGAAAAAAATACTAACAAGTTTATAAAATAGCAAATTAAAAATATATACTTTTTACTCAAAAAAGTTTCATTTTTACCCCCAAAAATTTCATTTTTACCCCATTTGGGGTAATTTACCCCGGTTCCCCGACCGCTGCATTAGGCTATTTAACTATTCTCTTAAATTTGAACGTAGTTTGTTTTTGATGACATTCATTGTACTGAAACCTCTTTCACAGGAAGGGTCAGTACAACTGAAAGAAGATTTGTTAAATGTGGAAATCTGTCCTTTGTCAAAATACAAATTTCAAAAAAAGAATTAAGTGATAAATTTTTCCTAAGAACTTTGAATGCATACCATTCATCAATAATTTTAGAAATATCATCTTCACTGATAGCAAGGCAATCAGCAAAATGTCGAGAAAGCAATTCTATTTCACTTTCTCTAAAATCTTGCAGCTTTTGGCCTTCAGGCCAACCAAAAGTATTAAATATGCCAGTAAATACAACAAGTCATCAGGGATATTTTTTTAGTCACCCAGGCGACCTGGCACCCGGGTTTTGTCGGACCGTGCATATAATCCTGTTTGTTTTACTCATGCATGTAATGCCAGGTTAACAACTTGATACTTTATTCATATTTTGTTATGTCATATGCAAACCAAACCACCACCATTTAAGTATTTTAGATTGAAATTATATTGCCTCTCTATATAACAGAAAATCCCACAATAATGATAATTTTACTGGGTTTCCTAAGCATTGCTGTACCAAGGTTATATTGTAAATTTTAACTATACATAGACAGACTAGAGTAAATTCTTAATAACTTCAGTAAATTTAATAATTCTTACATTATTCAATGTGCATGATTTTTAAAAAACTAAACATAATAAATATATTTGTAAAAGTGTTTTTAAACTACTCTTTAAAATATTTATATTATAACAAGATCCTAAAAAGTTATCCCCTATATAATTATTATATAACCTAAGTTATCTGCCTGTCTGTCATTGAATTTATGAAGCGGTTGTACCTGGAATGGATAGAGGCATCCATATTAGATTCTTGATGACTTAAGGTTATCAAAATTCAAAGAAAGTGAAGTCTATCTTCTTCTAAACTATTAATCCAATTCTAAAGTAAATTGGTATAAATAACTTCATATCATAGCAAAAAATACTATTGTCTTTAAAACATTTTAAATCCACCCCTTCCCTTTTTGAGCGTTTAATGCCGTTAATGCAAGCCCTATTTTTTTCCCCCAGTTAAGAGAAGGCAATTAAACTTATCAATTTATCGCATAATAAATAGGTAAAAATAACATTTTTTTTCTAGCTTTATGACATCATTCCTTTAACCATCTCATTTAATAATTTCTTATTTTAAATTATTTAAATATCATCTGTATTATTTTCATTTGTTTTATCTCTGAACTTAGATAATATGTAAATAATTGTCTTTTATATTTGGCTCAAATAATAGATTAGGTACATATGTGATAATTTTAAATTTAATCATCGATTGTTTTTTGTCGCAAGATAATTCTCAGTCAAAAAACAAAACAAACCACATGCCTCTTAGGCTACTTTACGATTCTGGGAAATTAAAAATTTTACTGATCCCATCATATGACGAGCTATATGCTAGTTGTAATAAGAATGAAAAAAGGTACATCTTACATTTCTGTTCAACCAAAGAAGCACTATATACAGCAGCATTACACCCTTTAGCAATCATCTCTCCAATTTTTAAATCAGAAAATTTGAACTGTCTACCATTAAAGGCTTCCAGAATGGATACTTCTTTTTCATAATTTTGTAGCTGAATGCTTGAAAATGCTTCCTAAGAAAAAAAAAAACATACAATATCATCACAATGACAGTTTAATAAATTCTTCGCAAATATAATACAATATTTGAAACTGATTACATCAAATAAATTATTATTGGAACAGTTTCTCAGATTATTAAACACGTTTGCCATTTTAATAATTAAAGAAAATAATCTAGTATGTAAAAGATATAGAAAAAGTAAAGAATCCAAATATGCAAATGATTACTGGGTTATAAACAATACTAGTTTCAAACAAGTATATCAGGAGCTATTACTTAAACAAGATTTATTAAAAGCACAGTAAATTATATACTTTGGCTATATTAACATAACTTTCAACAAGCTACATCACTAAACTTTCATTTCAAAGGCGGAACCTTGTTTTAAAAATTTAAAAATACATACTTTCTATTTCTGTAGTATATTTTATATTACACAAGTCATACTTTATCGTTTTATCAAATTTAACTTTTAACTGTTATAAACATACTTTCTGGCATAGAACTATCTTTATTTTTAACTAGCCTTCAAATTGGTAAATAATTGTGACAGCACATTGCAGAAAGATATATTATAAAAAAGTATAAATCAATTATAATTTGAATAAATGAAAATGCTTAGTTGCTGCAAGTCCATACAACTGCATTTAAAGGTTAAAAGAATAAATTAGAAAAGGCAGAAATAAACAAATTACATAAACATAAGCATCCTAAGTTTAAATGTAAATAAAAAAAAAATCATGCATAGATGATATAAAAACAAACCTTTAGAATTTTAAGAAAATATTTTACTAGATAACTTTTAAAATTGTTCAAATATTCTGTAGAATCTTAACCTCATTATAAAATTTTCAAGCCATACAGATTTAGCATTCATTAACTGAACTCACAGAAACAAACTTATTTTAAAAAGCAAGTAGAAATAAAAACTAAATAAACTTACTCGGATTTCAAAAGAAACACCTTCTAGTTCCTCTTCATTAGTTAATAAAGAAGGTTTTTTCGCTAAACCAAATCCAACAAAACATAACATTGGGCCCTTTCCACCCTGAAATATTTTTTTCAGAGCCTGTTTGCCCACGGTTCCTGCAAGGGACTCTGAAGCCCATTTTGAAGTTACTTCGTGAATGAAACCTGGCCGATAAGAAAGAAATTTGGATTTTTGAGGAACCGTGGGTTCTGAGCCTTTAGAAAAATATTCTACTGGTAGCCTGTGTTGAGAGCGGTAGTTGTCAGAAGAAATATCTTTCTTTTTCCGAGAGAAAACACGCAAAAATTGGCGTGTTTTTCCAAGGGCATTTTCAAATAAAACCTGAAGATATGACTTTGTCACAGGGTCAGATATTAAATGACACCTAGTTGAAAGAAGAGATTTCGAAATTAAATTCAGTGTCCCCATTACATTTCATCCGAAATCCATCGCAAATACCATATAACGTTGTTGTCGAAATAGATAAACAACTACGCAATTTTGCTTACAGTTATGATAATAACATCGGTCGTAGTTACAAAAACTCTTAACCTGATTGGTTGGAATCGATAATGAAACGAAAACTCCGGTAGCTTTAAAAGAAAATAATAAAGTTGCCATTTTAATTTTTAATTTATTTTCAGTATCAACAGCGAAGTACATAAATTATTATAATTACAATAGTAATAATAACTCTATCTTAATACTTATTGAAAAAGGATATTTTGTCTAAAAAAAAAAAGGTTAAGAATTTTTGCTTCATCTATACTTTTAACAACAAAATAGTACTAATATGTGTGCACAATCATTATAAAAAATTAAGATTTTATTTATAAAAACTAATTATAATTTAGCGTTTTTGAATGGAATTTAAAGCAAATTCTATTATTTGTTTCACATCTGTAAATTCTTTTCTCAGAGTAATTATGTATGAAATGTTTAAAGTAAATAAAACTTATCTCAGATTAATTTCATAGTTGGAAACAAGAATAATAATATTCGATTAAAGATCTGGTCAAGACCTCCACGCCTCTGCATGGTTTCAGTTTTATAGCAATGAGGTAATAATGACCTTCTACATCTCGTCTCATAATAATCAGTTACTGGATTATGACTAACCAGTGATTAAATTCCTTATTTAACCAATCATATATTGGGTTTTTCTTCGTTTAGTTACATTAAAGTGAATAAGGCGATTTCAAGCAGTGGGGCAAATTCTCAAATAATGACAATTTTGGCTTTAGTTTCAAACGGAAGGGCAGTTTATTGTTTGTCTATTGGCTGTTGTAAACATGAAAATGAATGAGAAGGGCATTATAGTAGTTCGTGACGTTGCGGCAAATTGCCTTATTGGAACTACACCTTATTAAACAGTATTAATTTAATTGTGAGAATGCTCCTTCATCTTTGCCCTATAAGTAACATAAAAGATATGTGAATGATGAACACTGATGGAACAGAATTACCATTCACCATTACTATCATCACCAATAGAATCACCATTTCTATACTCAGTTCAGAATCGTGAAACTGAGAGCATTTTTTATATGCCAAAACAGCGCATTTCAGTAATAAAATAAAATGATTTTTTCCAGTGACCTCTTTTAACTTTATTTTCAATATATACGAGGAAAGCTAATCTTTTTGGTTTGAATTTCTGTTTATTATAATATAGCTGCTCGGTATAATGATTAAAGTATTTGTCTGCTACGCTGGAGGGTGTGGATTCACATACCGTGTAAAGCTTTGTTGTCAATTATTTGTGAAAAAATCAAAGAGACCCGGCAAACCCAAATATATTGGTTAATGTCCTGAAAATGTTTGCCAATATTTTAAATGTTGCTGAATGTCACACATCAAATATTAAACATTGCCGATATTAACTGATATGATGTAAAATTAAAATGTGAAATTGCTTAAAAGATAATATTTAAAAGAGTTGTTTGTATTACTTATAAGAGAAACTTTATTCTAAAAAACGAAATTGAATAAATTTAACTCTTTTTACATTACATTCATTTTTAAGGATTTCTCTAATCGTTAACTATATCATAAAAATGATATCTTAATAATATTCAGCCATATCTGTCGATATTCGTAAAAATAAAACTAATTTCCTGATATCAAATGATATCTCCTGACCTTCAGCGGCATTTCACTAACATTGCTAAATATTAAAAAATAATATTCCGGTATAACATTTAGGAGTTTGGGAGAGGAGTATATTTAATGTAGATCGACATTACAACTTTAACAGTGGCCGATATTTTTGTGTTACCTGGGTTGTCGGATTTTAAAATAGTCATCTGGTTGGCATTGAAAAGCCATTGAAAAGCAGTAATCTAATGAAAAATTTAAATAAATCCTTACAGACCCTTACAATTTCTTAACTCGAGAACGCAAATATACAAAATACGAAAAAAGATATATAATATAATAAATGTGAAAAGTAGTTGTCACGACCGCGAAGTTTAGGTTTGCCGTTTTGGCAACGGCGAAAGAGTTTTTGTCTTTTTTAGAAAACCTTTGCGGACCATCTTTGGTGCTGTCTTTGAAAATAACAACTGGAGAAAAAGATATAATTTTGAATTATATAAGATCTTTAACAGTGATGATGTTATCAAATCTATAAAGCTGAATAGAATGAGATGGGCAGGACATGTAATGAGAATGAGCCCAGAACGAACAACTTTGAGGGTTTTTAATGCACTCCCTTCCAATATAAGACCAAAAGGAAGGCCTAAGAAACGTTGAAAAGACTGTGTGGATGAAGATTTTGCCATCTTAAAGGTAAAGAACTGGAGATCAATTGCTGGGAGAAGGGCAGATTGGGAAAAGCTTCTAAGGAAGGCCCAGGCCCGCAAAGGGCTGTTGTGCCAATGCTGATGATGATGATGAGAAAACCTTTTATGTGTGTGGAAGGATGCGATGAATTAAGAACGCATCGAAACATTCCACCTTTTGATTTAGATGATTTCGATTTGATGAAAGTAGATTTAGTTTTTAATGTTTTGTGTGGTGTTCGTGTTCGTTAAAATAAAATGTGGTATTACGAACCTTTGAATTTATTTGAGAACTTTCGACATAAATAGAATAGAACAGTAGTCATGTTGTGTCCCTATCAAACTTTTTTTTCCTGAGGTGAACTCAATTATGTTTTAACCCATAAGGATTATAATCAGTAAATCAGATATACTTTGCAAATGTTTTAATCCTACACCCGTGGCATTAACTTTACTTCCAGATGAGTGTAAATAACAATATCTGTCAGTTTGTCGTTGTACCTCGGATCAGCTTTTTGTTTAACCATAGCGTTGGTTCAAGATATAATAGCTTCTTTGTTAAACTTCCCTCCATTATTAAATCAGTTATACCGTAAGCATATGAATTTTTAAAACAAATATTTCTTCTCTTTTTTTTAGTGTTTCAATTTGATAAACATCATGCTTCAGAGGAAATCGGGCGTGAAACCACCGTATATCATAATCTTTGATGCATACAATCTATTTCTTGCAGCTTAACTATGTGAATTTATATTTGGTATCCCAACTCCATGATAGATTAAAGGAAAATATCTATGCTTTTTCAAGAAAAAAATTTAAAAATAATCAATAGGTCTTAGGGGTATCATGACTTTGCACCTTGATCCTAATTGAACTTCAATTGTTAAAAGCTCAGAAATATTAAAAAAAAAAGGGATTAGAAAATCATAACAAAACACACTGACTAACAACCTGTAGTATGCCAATAAAGCTTCAGATAATATTTCTTTGCGAAATGTAAAAAAAAATCCAGTGAAACTTTATTTTTGGCTCAATTTATGATGTTTTCTTTTCTTTTTGAGGCCTATAAATCTTCATTAAAAGACTTTTTTTGATTTATCATGGTCGTATCAGTATAGGTCGAAATATTATTGACTTATTATCAATTTACTATATGTAAAAAGTTTTGCTTATTTTAGAATAATATTTGTGTAAGTTCTTTAACAAGACTCTAGAATATATTAGCCTTTTTTTCAAGTAACATATTAAAAAAAATTACACTAAATTAAAAAAATTAAATTTACTTACCCTCATTTTGGAAAATTATGCAATGAAGCTAGATTTCTGTAACAAATTGAAGCAAAGTATCTTTATTCTCCAATTCAATTATATTAATACAAGTAACATTTCATTTTACCGGATAAAGTGATAATTTTTTTAAATGTATGAAATATACCGTGTAACTTCAATTTTTAATTTCAAAATCTTAAAGTTTTTAGTTTTACAAAATAAAAAAGATGTTAAGTTTTAATGATTACAAAAAATAGTGCCTGTTATGGATAGATCAAAAGTTATTTTGTAAATAAATAAATCTCATTTCTTTTTTTTAAAGTTTGATAATATATATTTTTTGTTTTTATAAGAAATTATGTTACTTGAAAATGTCTACATTAATTTTTTTTTTAAAGTTAGTTTAAGGATTTTGTAAACATTTTTTTTTTCTAAACTGAGTAGAATCTTTGTTTTATGATAAATCAATAAAATATTTTTAAAAGGAATTTTTTTCTCGAAATCTCGAAGGGTATGTCGTTAAGTCTAAGAAACAATTCTGTGCATTCGTATATAACATATTATACGTTATTAGTGCATTTTATATGTCGATTTCTTTTATTTTCAATTCTTGCAAGTTTGGTTTGTTTTTGAGGTGCTACGTTCTACTTTTTGCAACACGAGGGCTAATGAGACCGGGACCTACTGCTTAAAGCCGATTAAAAATGGATACGAACATTCATGTCATAGTGGGATTCGAACCCACGAACTCCAGTTCTGAAGGCCAGCACCCTAACCATTCGGCTATCGTTTGCCTCAATTACTGCAAGATTTTATTCTATATGGCGATATTAGCCTGAAATTTCTGTTAATTATGAAATAATTTAAAATTTTTTTTAGTAAATATCAAAGAAATATTTAAATACACCACTCACGTATAAAAGATACAATAATTATCTAAATGGGGAAATATTTAAGGAATAATAAATCATACTTTATAAAAATATCGTACAAAAGGCAAAAAAAAAAAAATAAAATAAATAAAATAAAATAAATCTGAGAAATTTATTAAAACTTTTTTATTAGACTGTTTTCATAAAAAGTTTAACATCGTTTGCAAACATAACAACTTCACAATACAGAAACATAAATCAAATTTGAAAGGTAAAATATCGTGAATAAATATTTTTTTTTCATAAAATTTGTTAAAGAAAACAGTTACACAATTTTCATACATGTTATAAAATTTAAAAATAAACAACAAATTATTTTCATTTCCCTACGATAACTAAAATCTTTTAATTTGCAAAAAAATAAAATTGCAAAAAATATCTCCAGAATAGAAAAACAAAAAAATCTATTTTTTGAAATAAAATTTTTCTGAAGATATTAAATATAATAATAATTATAGAAACTACTGTGGCTAATTGAATGCATTTTTACCATAAGGCAATTAAAATATTCAAAAGTTTCTGTAGTACGGTGAAGGAAAGTGTCAAGTACTTTCAAACCAGAACAAGAAAACAAAAACTCTAAAGAATATAAAAACCTTTACCAAATAACCTATTTATGCCATTTATAGTTTTTAAGTTCAATTCAATAATATTTATAACGTTATAGAAGTACACTAGCAATTTTGAAAGTGAATATGTTTTAATGTGGCTGGGCATCTATCCTATTGTATTCATTTTACTTCACGTCATTTCATGTAAAAGACTATTTTTAAGCAGTAACAGTTCTCATTTCAAGACTAATTTTAATCCTTTCTAAAGTCATAGTAAATATACTTACCACCTTTATAGAAGTTACTATATTTAAATGTCATTAGTAAGTCGTTTTACCACCTTTCATTAGATTTACCATCTATTAATAACTTCAGAAATAACAAAGGTAACTGAGAAGCGTCTGAACCTCATGCTTTTGACAATCAGGATTAACTTTTTCGAAAGAAGGGAAACATTAGAAAATCAATGTCTTCTGCAAACAAACCTTCCTTCATTTAATTCAGTTAAATTCATACGATACACATTTTTTAAGATTGTATTATTTTCAAGATATGCTTTATGAATATTGTGTAGTGTAACATGAAATAAAAATACAAGAAGCATAAACCTATCTTTTATTAGTACCTCGTGGGCGGTGGTAAGCATATTTCCCTCCAAAAAAGAAGTTAAAATCAAATTAATCAAATTAAATGTATTTACTTAGATCAATCACAATTCGATTAGTATTTAAAATGCCATTGCTAGGGACAGGGCCGGATTTTCTTATAGGCTAACTAGGCTTCAAGATCAAGAGGGGACTATATTCGAATTGTTAGCAAAATTGAAATTACATTATTCTAAAAACAGTGAACACTAAAACCCTGAACCGAAAGTAAGGAGAAATTCTACGCATATGACTAATAAACAAACATCTGTTCATTTGTACATACTAGATTGCACCAAAGTATAGTTCATACGTTCACTGATTGCTTTGGCAAATATTGATGTGCCTTATGCTACTAAGCTCTGGTTTGTTCTTGCATTAAGTGCAGATTGGCGTAGATTTGAATAGACAAATGAATAGACCTATTAATATCCCGAAGTTCGGTTATATTCGTGTTACTTCGATAATATGAAACACGTGTTAATGACTATATACATTTTTTTTATAAAGGTTAGTACCAATCACAACATGTTTTATTTAACATATTGATATATCTAGCAGTAATGATGTATTTTATTATTTTTCATGTAATTTATAAACTTAAAAATGGGAGGTGAAAAGGCCTTATAAGTGGAATAGCTTAGGGTACTCTTTTCATGCAAATCTGGCCCTTTTGAAACTACTCTTATAACGGGTTACATGAATTCAATGTGTGTAATAAAATAGGAAATTCTTTATGCCCCAACACAAGTATTTTCTTTAACGAGAAAATATCTTTTATAATCCATTTTGAGCAATTTTAGTATATACTTTTATAAATGAGAATAATTAAATTTATAATTAAAATTAAAAATAAAGAAAAGATTCCGTAGAAAAAGTGGTTGATCCATACAACATTATTTTATGATAGCTTCCACAAGAACAAATTTAATTTAATATACTAAATGTTTTCAAAAATTTTCTTGCTTTTGGACGATAAAGAGAGAAGATGGACTGTCAGTTTATAAAATGCTATATAACATCTAATTAACTGTTAAGATAACCATAATTTTTATTCAACATACTGGTATGCGATTAGGTATAGAATCTTGTTTAAACATTTCATTGTTTTAAAATAATTTTTGAGATTTCTGAAAATTTACGACGTAGATGGAAATGTATAATTTTATTTAGACTGGCTGTACTTATGTGATTGAACTTAAGAAAAAAGAGGTTTAGGGAATAGTGTTTTTTTTTTTTTTTTTTTTTTTTTAATGTGTACAGTTAGGCTGGTGTAGGTACATCGTGAAAAGAAATTATCATGCCATCTTTCCTATAACAGTAGGCTGTTTTTAATAATGAGGCAACTGTTCAAAAGAATGAATTCAATGTGTGTAATAAAATAGGAAATTCTTTATGCCCCTACACGAGTATTTTCTTTAACGAGAAAATATTTTTTATAATCAATTTTGAGCAATTTTAGTATATATTTTTATAAATGAGAATAATTAAATTTATAATTAAAATTAAAAATTAAAGAAAAGATTCCGTAGAAAAGGTATTTGATCCAGACACAATTAATAAATTTGTAATTAATAATTTGTAACAATTAATAAAGCCTGTTCTGAATAAAATGCACACAGTTAAAATCCATTTCTCTTTTGGCACACGAAGTTCAAATTTCATCTTTCAAATGTTATTCTACAGTACGTGTATGGTTAAAATTATTTGTAAAAGCGAAATTTTGAAATTAGATTGTGCAGTATTTTCTATTATTTTTTCAACGTTTATCTTTTAAAATGCTACGAAACACAATAAGTTGATATCTACCAGTAATTTATACATTTTAAAACTGATCTAAATTTTCATTCAGTGGTGTAATGCAGCCCGGCCCAGATGCTAAATTTATTGCCCTTCCTCTAAGAAATAATGTTAATATAGAGATAAAAATTTCTAGTGCGAGGAAAACATTAAACTATAAAAAGATTTTTTTCTCCAAATTAAAAATTTTACAAACTAGAAAACAAAATTTAATTGTGAATATATGTTTTATTAACATCTAATAATAATAAAGTACTTATCTAAAAGCAATGCTACTAATTGAAGAAAATTTTTTGTCCATCGAAAACTGCAATTCCTATTCAAAAACTACAGAAAGGTGCAAAATGATAAAAAAAGTTTTTTTTCACCGAAAAAATTCTTTTTAGCATAAAAAACAAACATATAATTTAAAAATAAATATATAATTTTAATGTAAATCTCCTTAATATTAATTCAACTATAAGGATTTTTTCACCCCTAGCAAAGTGCTATTTTAGCCCTCTCTCTAATCCTAGCATCTCCTACGCTACACTACTGTTTTCCCTATAAGAAACAGTGCTGTGAGTGAAATTAGTTAAGCTAACATTTGCTTTTGTTTTAGTGTACTATTATTCTTTTGAAAGATTAAGATCCATTGAATAAGAGTACAATTAACTTTCTTTCAGACTTATGAATTTATTCAGTTTACAATTTTTTTTCAGTACGTCAATTTATTCAATAATTATTAGAAATTCAATAATTACTAGAAATTAGTGTCTAGTATTAAATTTAGTCTTTGTAGCTTAAAAAATTTGAACTAACTTTCGAAATGAAATTCATCTAATTTGACAGCAATTTGTTATTATTAGATGTTAATAAACGCTGTATTCACAATTAAATTTTGTTTTCTAGTTTGTAAAATTTTTAATTTGAAGGAAAAAATCTCTTTGTAGGAGGCTTAAAAAATTTTTAACTTAAAATTTTTTTATTCATCTAATTTTTGAAATGGACAAATTTAAGTTGTATTTTGGACTTTATCCTTATTTTTTTCTTAAAATTTAGGAAATTCTTGATTTATCGGTAGCGCATGCTCAGTGAATACAAATTGTGGCACAAATAGGTTAGGAGAGTACGAAATTAAGTTGCATTTCCATCGACCAACAGCCAAATACCGATCAAGCAAATAATGAGATAATCCGAAACTATTTCCTTGTCAGAAATGGACAGTTAAGCTGAAGAAAGACTTAAGTACTAGGATTTTAGTCAGGTACGACTTATACGCATCGCGCCAGGCACATATAGAATATTCATTTAATTTACAATATACATTTCTATAAAATCTGGACGATGCACAATAAAAGTAAACACTGAAAATAAATATATTTACACTTCATTCTAAATATAGCTTCTTTACAAGTCAAAACTACATGGCAACAAAACATATTTTAGTCTTTGGTTTTGGCAACCAAAATGTACTAATTCTACATAACAATGGATTCCCGTAGGCTGCTATAGAATTGTGGATATGGGGTAGGCTATTTAAATACAGGGGGCATAGTGAGGTAGAATATAATGGTATTAACACATTCTGTCCTTAGTGAGGCTTTTTAAGGCTTGTTAACTATCATCTTGAGAAGAAAAAAAGTTAGGTTATTAGGTCATAAAAATTCCACTGAAGAATAAACGATTTTTTTTATTTTCATGCTCCTTAATATTGCTTAAGACAGCGATATTAGTAAAAGTTATGCTAGAAATTGAAAGTTAAAGTTTGTTTACATTATGAAATAAAACATAAAACTTAAACATGAAATTAAGTTAGCTACCAAAACAAATTTATTTTATCCGAACTAGAATTATGGAAAAATATTTTTCAATTAGAATATATTATTTCAAGGTAATTTTATAATGCTAATGTCTCTTTTCAGACACAGAGGAATGATTTTTAAATAATTCTATGCTTAGAGATAATTAAATTTTTGGCAAAGTTTAACTGTAATTATATACTTAAAAATTATTTGAGCTTATAAAAAATGAATTTTTTTTATTAAGATACATTATTTAGAGTTAGAAAGAAAAACTGTTTGTATATAAATTAAGTTTTTGAGTCCGGTATAATGCTCTATGCTAATCTTAACCCCTTCCGGTAAAATGACGAGTCTAGCTCGTCATTAGTTTTTCATTCCATACCGCACAATGACGAGCTACACTCGTCATGCGATTAAAGTTACTGTTAAATATGATAATTTAGTTTAAAATTTCTAGTGTACTGAATTTGGCAACACTTTTATCACTTGTGAAAATCACAAGTCACTATTGCATATTGTTTACTTGGTACAAGTCGTTGCCAAATTAATGAGTCAGAATAAAAGAAAACCTACTAAGAAATGCCGTGTGTGTTACAAGAATCAAATTAAAAGTGAGACTACTTGGCGGTGTAAACAATTAAGAATTCCTTTGCACTTTGTTTTGAAAAGTATCACTAGCTCGAAGACTATTATCTGTATACCTTATTAATGTTTTGCTTTGATATTTTCTTAAATTTACTGTTTCTGATATTATTTAACACTATGTAAAAAGTGGATTTTAATTAAGAATATGTAATAATTGTAAAATGAAACAAGTTTTTTAAATAAAAATTAAATGGCTATTTCATGCACAGTTTTTCATTATTAAATCATATCGGAAGGGGTTAATAAAGTTATGAATGTTTTTTTACAGTTTATTTATAATTTATTTATCCGTTTAAAACACTTTTTTAATATATCTGACTTAAATTAATAAAAATGAATACAGCAGTGATAAAACTGCTAAATCTTTTACTTGTATAAAAATAATTAGAAAAATATTTAGCTTGGTTTGGAGAGGTATGGACTACTATTTTGCCATACTAGGGCTAGAACGTTTAGAACGTTTTAGAACGTTTTATCGGATCAAGAGCGCATGTAGATTTTTATTATTGTAAAAGGGTAGTGAATTTTAAAACAACTGTCTTTCGGCAGAATTGTCTGGCATGAAAATATTTGTAACGTTAAAATATTCGAAAGAACATTTTCCATAATTTACTCGCGTATGTAATGCAAAATGACTGTCATACGCATGGACTTTACAGAAAAAATATCGTTAAAAACTGATGTACATAAAGTCAACAACTGATTTCATTACATGACTACAAGGCTCCACGTACATGACTTTTTCGACTTTTTCTTCGACTACAGAATATCTCGGATGCACTGAAATAAATCAGCTTTCACTGTAGTCGGGCTTCTGGTGAAATTCATCCATTATAGAAGAATTGGTAATTAAAGCAAACACGTTTATATGACTCGGTAAGTAAATAAATGGATGCAGTTGACCTGAAGCCCATTTCTCTCCAAAGCTTTTCGCCATCTGTAGCCACATTTCAAGAAGCGTAGAAATATATTTACAAAAGATATAACGACTTGCTTTTTTCTCAACATAGTTCACAGAAAGTCAGTTCTGGCAAACTTATATCATTGATATGCATGTTGGTTGACCAATGTAGGTGGGACATTTAAAATGTCTTCCAAGGTACGTGACCCTCAATTTCTTTGGCAGGGGTCACTTATGTCCACTCTTGGAACCAGGATGAGCACTTGGTTTCTGATTCGATTCAAACAAATTTTGCAAAAACTTATGCAAGTCTATAAAAATTAGGGAATAAAACACAATTTTCTTTTATCAAGTGCTTTAATAAGCATGCACAAACATGCGCAATAATCAGTTAAAGATTCACTTATAAATTTTCTTATGTTGAGAAGATCCTTTTTCCCTTCTTTAATTTAGAACAAACACCAATTTAAAAGAATCCCAAAAGTTAAAAAACAAATTATGGGAAAGAGGCATACCCCTCAAACGAAATTTGACATTTTTACAGTGCATGCTTGTAACTTCTTATTGCGACTATTTTATATACCATTATATGTATATATTTTCTTTATGTATCACTATCTGATGTTTCAAGATATTTTAGCTTTGACATGTATGACTTAGGATATAACCTTTAAAGAAATCAGAAAATAAAAATTACACCTATAAAATTGAGTCAACTTCACAAAGTACTATGGAATAAATTAATTACATAAATAAGAAATATTGCTGATAAAAAAACTGTAAAAATATGAAATGATTTCAAGTAAAAACATTGTACCAATGAGTAAATTGAAGTAGAGAACTTTGATTATTCTTTTCTTCATAAACAAAACTTATGAGATTTCTTTTACTTTCTTCTTTCAAAGAGATCAGAGATCACAATTTCCCGCTAATATAAGTCTGTGCTACACTTTAGGACGAACTGAATTGAACACAGAACCTCAGATGCAAAAGGAGATGACATCCTTTTGTGAACACCAAAAAGAACTCTTTTAATACTGCGCATGGAAAATGACGAAATGAAATTCTTCCATGCTCACAAATATCATTGTTATCACGATCTATACACGATTGCCCATCCATAGTAACACCATTTGTTATTAAGTATCATTTGTGAAAGAAAAAGTTTGGTGAGGAAGTTAGGGGATTTTTGGTAGACAGTCTCGAATTCCCCATTGCCGAAGTCTCACCTTAATTTGACAATAAGCACCTCATTTTGAAAGGAGTTTTTGGCAACCACGCCTCATATAATTTCAAAAACAAACTAAGGTGGTTCCTAAGCACATCACCGCTTTTTCTTCTTCTTGCTGTTTCTCTTTATCACCGTCTTGACACCTTTAATCATATCTGCTGCCTTCTCGGCTATCATGATGATGGGTGCATTTGTATTGCCCGAGACGATGGTTGGCATTATAGATCCATCCACCACACGCAAACCATGGATTCCTTTCACCCTAAAAGTGAATAAAAATGTTTTAAAATTAGAGAATTTCAAATAAAATTTTTAAATTTTAAAAACATAAGGCCGGAAATACGGTTTACGTTTTCCCATCCACCGGCCACCCTCCCCACCTTTTTCCCTTTCAAAACAGTCACCCTTTTCGTAAATTCCAGACGGAACTTACCTTACCATACTCGAGTTGCCGGTTTAATAGTTGTCAGGCTACTTTTAAATTATTTTCCCTGCAAGGTAAAGGAGTTCCGTTACTCAAAATTAGTTTCTTTCATTTATTATCGCTTTGCAATATTTTTTTTCCTCAAAAGTGTGTGAGACGAGTTATACGAGTGCGAACGAGAAGAGGTCGACAGGTCCGTTTTCGAACAGGAATTCGCTGTCGAACCCCCGTCGACGCGTCCGTTCAGTGGGTTAAAACAGAGCAAATCTGATGTTTAAATGCTATGCAAATATTTACCCAAAGTTACAAGTTGGATGACAGTTTAAACAGTCTCCATCTAACCTTTGCTTTCTACATTAAAAATATCAGGATTATTTTATGGTATATAGTTGAAATATTACAATATAGTTTCTAACATATACTGTGGATTTCTCTTAATACTAAAATTTGGGAGTTTCTTATATCAGAAAACAGACAAAAGAACGCCAAAACCAAAATGAATGTTTATTCACAGATCATTATTCTCGCCAGTTTTATTGGCTCTCTTCAAATGAACTATATACTTTATTTAAATTTAAAAAATACGATTAAGAGTTATGAGTGAAGTCTGATTATGTAATCCCGGCATTAATTTTAGATTCTATAGTTAAGTAATGATCAAATTTGGATAATGTTTAGAATGTGTTTGAGATCACATAAGAAGATTGATATCCGTCGTATAGTATTGACATTGCTTTATAAAAGCTCTTGGGAAAAATCTATTGATAGCTGGCTTTCATGTAAATATCTCTACTTTACAGTAGAATAGAAAATGTTGATGTGTGTGGTAGATGAATTGAGACAAAATTCTTATAATTTTAAATTATTTCGGAAAATGTTTGTCACACTCTCTCTTACACGATAATGTTTTTTTAACGTTAGTTTATAAAAATGAAAACAGCAAAGACGCAAAAAGTGTATTGGAAAATATTTTTTAAAGTAAAAATATGATCGTTTTAGATGTTGTAAGTAGGGGACAAATTTGTTCAATAAACAAAATTTTGTGGAAAATTTGCCTGTTTCGTGTGGTTGACCATTGTGTTTGGACCCTGCTGTAGCAAATGGTACGAACTGGTGCCCTTCAACTTGAAACCCTATAGCGTTCAAACTTCCTTTCCACTTTTTTCTGACTACAAAAAGCCCTTTTAAATAGAAACATTGTACTTAAATTTAACAAAATGTTCTGTACAAGTATTATCAACTTATTTCCAGACGTACACTTATTTTAGCTCTGAAACCTAAACAGAACAAAGCCCAGAAGAATGATTTCTTTTAACAATTTTCATATCTTCCTTTACCGAGAAAAAAATGAAGTCACTTGGAAATAGTGTAAACAACAAGGAAATTGCCTTAAAAACACACTAATTCCTATTTTAATGATAACACACGCTCTGGACGGCCATCTTTGAAAGATGACAATTATCTCAAAATCATGATAGGGCAAGATTTTTTTATTTAAAAAAAATTTTTTTACAACAGAAATCACGCTTTACCCTACTCAACAAACCATTTCAAATCCATTCTAAACTAGGAAGGGTCTACAAATGTTATAGATGGCTACCTCATGAGAAGTAAAAAAGTTTTTGCTTAATCAATAGTAATATGCACATCTATGCTTTCTTCGGACAAAAAACATAATGAAATCTTTTTACCGATGAAAACAGTGATGAAAAACTGATTATCTCCGAAAATATTGTAGGGTAAAGAGCATACAGTCAGCACGGCCAACCTGCCCTCTTTACTTCTAAACTGAACTCGAATCTTAATAATAGTATGCTGTACATTTGGTAGACCATCCAAGGAACAATACATTACAGACTTTCAAAACTTAACAAAAGGGTGGAATCAGAATAGTACTGTCCGAAAATGGCTGAATTAAATAAAGCAATCAAATATAATAGGCCAGTGATGGTATAAAGGGAGTCCATCGTACTGCATCATAATGCTGTCAGCTGCATTTGTGACTAATCAGAAAATATCACAACTTGGTTGGAAAATTCTGCTGCATACTACACAGACATAGTACCACCAACAAGGTCCCCTTGCTCTCGTTGCAAATTTTGAAAG
>CM063501.1:116379078-116394078 GCA_032207245.1 Pardosa pseudoannulata | reverse complement strand
TGGCGCGAAGAAAAACCGTAAGCAACTTTGTAAGTAGGTGAGAAAACCACAGGGTCCTATTTTTGTGAAATTTTGAAAAATAAACTCATAATTTTGCGAAACTGAAATCAGCGTTAAATGTGGTTTTTTTTTCAGGAAGGGCCCTGTTTTGTAAATTTGTAAAAATAGGGTCCTGTTTTTATAAAAATACAAAAATTTACGAATCTGAGATAGTTAAAGTGTCATTAAGAGAAAGTCTTGTTTAACCCCTTAATGCACAGTTTTTTTTAAAAAAGGTCGGCCAAAAAAAGTCAAATTTCTTTAATGTAAAAAACACATTTAGAACGTTGAATTTAGAAAAAAATATATATTTTATACTGGAATAAGTAAGTGTTATAGCTTACAATTCCACGTAAATGATAAATATCAATAAAACAATTGTTTTTTTTTTCTTTCACACTGTTATTTTCAATTCTTGATTGCATTCGAGGGTGAAAAATTGTAGCAACATAAAGTACAACGCCTCTCGAATTATCTCGAGTTTCACAGTTTGGCCAGTTTTTAGCGCGCTCGAGTTAACTCAAGCGTGCACGTTAAGGGGTTAAAAACCATACGCGTATTTATGCATACATAAACTTACAGATTTATAAATAAACATCACATTAATTCAAAGAGTTAAGTTGCAAAATTAATTTGCTTTGAGAATGGTTAATTTGTAACATAGTGCAGATTTGCGAAAAATCCGTCTTTCACAGGTAGACATTTGAGAACAGTCCGTTAATAAAATGAAAATATTGTGAAGGATCCTTTTTTTAAGATAGGAAATTTTGATAAGGATACATTTTTACGATAATGTATTTTGTGAAAGGTTCGTTAATGGACTTGAATTTCACCTAAACATGTACCTGTGTTTGGTCATGAGAGTGTATAATTGCAATCGTACTAGATAATTACGAAGTAACTGCGGAATGCATGAAGCAGCGATAATACGTGTGTTTGTTTTTCTAGATATAATTTCAGTCGAGATAAATGAGAAAAGCAGAAGAAATTATTTGTACGAGAAAATAAATTTCCCTGAAATTTTATTTAAGTAATAACAAAGAATAAGTATTTCATTCTTTGTATTTCATTTATACAGATAAAGTAATTGCCCTTGAATTTAGCAATAAATTTTTTTGTTTAAATGAAAATAAATGTATAACTTGTCTTTCTTTGCTTTGAAATAAATATTTAACTATTTGACTTGCAGACATAGCAATAGTAACAGAGTTCGATAAGACCAGGATAGAGTTAAAATAATCCCTGAAAAAGCGAGAAAAAAAATTACTCTGTCAGATTATTTATTTTTTTCAGGAGAAATATAACTCCTCGTACGTGACATTTTAATGCGCTCTACGACTGTGTAAACGGTGAAACATATCATCAAAAGTTTATCTTTAAACGTTTTCGACACGTTTCTTTTTTATGCTGTTCGTCTGCTAGGTACAAACTCCTTTTCAAATTCTGCTGACGCTTTCGGTATAGTCATCGCACGAGAAGAATGAGGATTCGAATCGGGTACAATGAACGACGAGTTGAATGAGCTCGATGCAGTGAAGTGGGAAGATTTTCAATTTTAAGACCATGACTTTTATTCCTTTCATGACGAATGTTTGTTATCGCATTAATCTGCCTATATCACTGTTTCTTTTTGAAAGAACTCCTTCGAAACTCGGGTATTACATTCGAATATTCGCAATCACTCTCTTTACATATGCATGGTTCTAGGATTTAGAGACTTAATGATGTGAGCTATTTTCAAAGAAATTATTTTATATCGGATTACTCAGAGTCAATTGATCTTCGGTTTAACGGTTAGATATAAGGTAGATTCGATAACAGACTGCATATTTTAGAATTTAATTTATCGAATGTTTTAGGTTAAGTGAATCGGTGCAATGTATGAAAAAAATTAAAATAGTTGATGGATGTTTCAAAGCTATTAAGCTGTTTTAAGTACTAATTGTGACTAATATCCTTCAAGAAAAATACCAACTGTTAGTCAGTGAGATGCAATGGTGCATTCATGTTTTGGCACGCGAAGAATTAATTTGATCTACTACAAAAAATCGATTCTAAAACTCCAAAGCAAGACAACATGCATTTTAATATCAGGTTTGGTTTGAAGCTCTACGATCTAGATGTTTGTTCCACAAAGGCTAATGAGAAAAGAATCCCTCTCTAAAGGATTCCAAACATCTACGAACGTCCTTGTCAAATGTAGGGTTTAAAGAAACGAACTTTGGTACCGAAGAGTACCTCCCTACTCCTCTCTGTCACCGTCCGGCATTACCGTACCGAGATACGAACTCACAAATACCGGTACAGAAATGCAGCTCATTATCTCTTTTGTTAGTCATCATTCTGAGAATACAATAAAAGAAAGATTCTTATCCGAAATAATATTGTTAGGACAATGCGATTAAAGTGGTGGCAATCAGATAATGCAAAATTTTAGTTTAAGTTTCAATACACAATAAAATGTAGAAAGTTTACCCGCTCTCTTTTCTTACCGTTTAAAAGTGTGTTTCAGAAATAAAATTTAGCACAACAGTTGGAAACTTACATAAAAACTGCAAACTGTAAAATGCACTAACTCAAAATAATTTCCTACAACCTCCTTGTTCGAAGATGAAAGTGCAATAATGACATTTAAAGTTTCTATATAATAAAAATTTAAAAGAAATTACGATTTTATGCTATTTTACTTCCAGATTTTTCAAGCATATTCTGTCTGTTATTCATTGTCAACGTTATTGCTCACCTCTCTCCTCTGTCCCATGACCCTCTGAAAGGTCTGTCCACCGTCTGATGCTGGTGTACCGGATAGGAAGTGGATTTCAACGTCCGGGTAGTCATCCGACTGGTTGGCATACTTAGTGTTGATGAAACCGAGACCTTCCACGCCGCCCAGCACAGTCAGCGGTCCTGTTAGAAATTAAATACAAACAGATCAAAACACTAAACAATGTTTGTGTCTGTAGTGATAAGAAACAAACTATGAAACTGAAAACTCTTTCGGGGATAATTATCATAAGAAGTCTTAAATAATGAAACATTCCTCTAGTGACCAGGAATAATACTCAGGTTAGATTTTTTTAATAACATAGCAATAAAAATTATTATCTATAAAAGATATGGCCCTCCTAAAAGACTTGTATTAGTTATGTATTTTGTTCCAAAGGGCAGAATGCATTATATATAAACCTGTACATCGAAACTAACGGTCACTATGTCCATTTTTTTTAAATATAGATTTTTGCATATTTGAGTATGGTTTGTTCTCCTCTATTATGTAATAAAAGCATCATCTTCATTTCCTAAAGCTGAAAAATTAAGGAAATGTATTATGAACCAACACGCTTTAGAGTTAAAGACCCCTTCACCAGTTGAACATAAAACGTTTTTTCTACTATTTTCTCATGTTTACAGGCAATATGTATTCCCTATTGAACCAGACGTTTATAATTTTGGAAGTTAAAACACCCAACTATACTCTAGATCACGCACAAAGTTATTTTTAATTATTTGGATAATTGAAGAAGCGCTTGTAAACTCAACATTTCAGAACCAATTTCAAAGTTAAAAAAACTGTTTTGTTGTGGTTCCATGCTGGTATAGACACTGATTTCTTATATGATGGTTTCTATAGACTGGTGTATCGAGGGAGTATGTGATTCGATAATTACTATGACTAATCGAAGTTAGTAATACATATTACTACTTATTATCACCATGTCTCTCTTCGAATTCGCCAATAAAAATTCTTTTAGAGACCTTATTTTTTTTATCCTTATTTTCAGGATAGCAAGTATTGGAATGTTATACTTTGTTATATATGTTTCTCCATTTTATAAAATTTATCCTTTTTGTATGTTGTTCTTTCTACCTTCTCGGCAATCTATCTTTTTCTCTGTTATTTAACTTCTATAATACTTGCTTCCAGGAAAGTTCTCGATTTTATAAGTTTATAAAACGTTAGAATGCGTTAAATATTATACAGTGATGTTTTACATAAAATCTTTAGATAAACACAGTTTTGGCTATTAATTAACGGAACAGAAGTGGGTATAAGACAGTTCAAAAAAGCTGAGGCAACAAGAGACATGATTTGAACGACTGTTATCCGATGTGATTAATATTGATTAAATACTCACAGAATTTATAACCGCTGTAGAGTAATTTGTGTATAGTTTACGAAGCCTCTGAATGACTGGAAAAGTTCAGTAGTTATTTGAAGAATATCAACTTTTCCTTCTGGAGATATAATTTCTATAATAGTTCTTTATTTACTGTGCAATAATTATACTGAGGTTTCATGATTAATTACTCTCAACTCACCTTTTCCTATAGAGAGATATCGAACAATCTCTTTGAAAGTAAAGACCCTGGGCTGGACGATTGCAACTGGTTGATTCACTAGATAATGTATTCCGCCCGGATAAATGTGATCTTGAAGATTATAACCCACTGGCAGATCGGCAATCACGGGGATCTAAAAAGAAATCATCACATATTATTTGATTAATGAAAAATTCAGAAATAAATACTGTTAGCCTACTTATGAAAGGTTATATAAGTCCTAAAATAAAGATTGTATGAGTCCTATAATTTGCTTTTATCAAACAATTAAGCCTATCTTTCTAACCAACCATGAACTATTATAGTCTAAAGCAGTGTTAAAAGCAAAAGTTCAAGGATTTTTTTTCAATCCATTTTTTACTTGACTGCAGTAATTTCGTTAAAGTACTTGTTTGGTTTCGAGAGAAAAATCTTTTTTAGGTACATTATAGGGTTTCAGTCCTTATTACTTATGAGCTAAAAACCTTTCAAGGGAAAATCATAAAGGAAAATGGAGTAGCCTTAAGCAGAGAATGCTCTAACTGTGTGGTAAACCGATTAACATATGATTAAAAGTAACATTTCTCATTTTCAAAATTACGGAAGATTATAGATAAGATGAATCGGATTGTGTCTTCTAAGAAGTAATGTGGGAAAAAGTGAATTAACTTTTGGCAGACACAGAAAACGCAAACAATAGTTGCATCTTTTTCAGTATCACATTCTTAATCCGAAACTTTTGCATAAAATTACAAAAGGATAAATTGCCAAAATGTATACAAAGATTAGAAAACTGAGTAAAATTAAAAACCGGGATCATTGATTTAAGAGCAGTAACCTGCTTTTTTTAAAATATACTTATCTAAATTCAATGCTTCATCTGTATTCATTATCTAACCTTGTATGATTTTATATTTTCGGTATAAATTACACGACAAAAATTCGATGTTACGTGATAGTAACGTAGTCTTCAAAACTGTATATGAAATACAAAACATGATTTTTACGCTGTATAAACAGATATGCAGAGTAAATCAAATAATATAGTACTTATTTTCTCACCAATAGGTGTAAATTTCCCAAGATGTCAGAGGATAAAGAGAAGTTTAATTACAACAAATAATCGTATGCTGTTCGAAATATTTCGGCATCCTTATTCCAGTAATAATATATACATTATCTTGGAAAATTAGAGTTCTGTTTTCTGTAGTTTCTGTTATAATTTAAATGAGTGCAGTGTCATTATTTTGTGTCACATAAAAATTTAAAAATCAGTGTGGAATTATCTTTGACATTTTTCTTTAATGCCAAACCAGGGAATGAAGGGCGAATAGTTTTGGTATCGGAGTTTGAGGGTAAATTAATAACTGATAACAATGTTGCAGCATTATAGGAAGAGGAAATACATAAACAAAAATAAAAAACAATTTTATATTGGTTGGTTGGTTGGGAGTACTACGGTCTACTTTTTGCAACACGAGGGGTAATGAGACCAAAACCGAGTTTTATTTTATCAATTGGATTCTGAAAAGTATAATGATAAGCCCCCTTATTATTTTCCTGAAATATATGGAAAAATAAATTTACATTGCACGGAGATATTAAAAAACGAAAGTAATAGTTTTTAAAACATATAGGAGATTATTATAAATTTACACAAATGTAAATTATGCTCCTCAGAAAATCATTGCTGTCATTATTTAGAAAAATCAGGTTTTGTCGCTTTCGATGACGTCCCCCAGGACCTTCGAATATTATAGATATAAATTAAATACATATTTTAAAGGATTGTTGCATAATAAATCATGGCATACTGTTATTGGTACATTACTGCGAAATTAAATTGTCTTTAAAATGAAATTTGTCATACTTAGAGGTGATATTTGCAAAGGATTCTTTTCAATTTCGAGGTCATTAAACGTTGCATGGATTGGACAGCGGGATCGTGCATTACATGCCATTAAGTTTGATGTGTTACTTCTGCTCACCAAAGCGACGTAGGAAAAGGAACGCGAAACGGAATTTTCGAAAGTACTGCTTCTCCACATTGTGCGGTCACCGTTAAGGAAAACGAAAGAGTTCGCGTGACTGTGTGACAAAGGACTTCGGTTCGGTGTGATGCGCAGGCCTCGAGAATGCGAATCGGCTATCTTGCGCATGGCCAACAGAGGATGAATTATCTTTATATCCGGAATAGTTAATTAATCTTGAGTTCAAGGTCTTCGATTAACCAATACTGAAAGAAATGATGAATTTTTTAAAATTGGATATCCTGAACCAGGATTACATAGTTGAATTTAAAATAAATCAAATAAAACGTAATTGAGGGGAACACGAGTTCAGATATAAACGTCTTATCCCATCTTCAAGAGCTTATTTAGCTGATATGTATCAGAATGATCTGATCATAGTCTCTTTTACATAAGTATTTTCTACTAAAGAATTTTTAGAATTGAAATGTTTTAACACAGTGAGTGCGATATAAGTTCTATTTAAAATCGCGCTCGTTTTAAGACCGGAATCTCATGAAGGATTAACATATGACCCGTATGTCTCTTTATCTTAGCAGCTCCGTAGTGTTAAAACAACCGAAGCTTTACAAGTTATTGAAAGACAAATAAGTATATCATGGTAGACATACGGCAGATGATTTTTGAATACCTGAGGGGAGTTATTCTTAAAAACAATACATCTATTAATTAGAATTCGATTTTTCAGAGTGCCGATCAGTTTGTTAATACAGTAAAATAAAAAAAAATGTGTTAATGACAGTATATTCAGAATCGTTACAAGAGGTACCATATAGTTGGATGGTTGGTTAGTTTGTTTGGATCATACTATGCTGTTAGTGATAATCAGAAATATACTATGCTGTATCATACTTATCATACCATGCTGTTAGTGATAATCAGAAATTATTTTCAAATTATCATTAACACACTATGGTGCTGATAATAATCAGAAATTAGTTTTAAATTATTACTTGACGGTAAATAAATCACATGGCTAAATGGGGTATTGGACAAATAAATTTATGGAATTGTAAAAATAGATTAATCAATAATTTTTAAAAGAAATTAAAAAAAGTTTTGCGTGTTGTGCTTAATTATCTTTTTGAGGTATTTAATTCTGTATCATTAGTATATAAAAATTAAGAAAATTTCACATGGTTTATTGATTTGGAGCTCTACGGTCTATTGTTTTACTACACGAAGATTAATGAGACTGGGATCTATTGCTTAAAGTCGATCCCGAACAGCTACGCGCATCCATGCCAGCAGTGGAATCCGATCTCAGAAACTCCAGTATCGAAGAGCAGCACCCTAATCAGTCGGCCACCTTTCCTTGAGACAGAAGACAATGGACAAAAAATAAACTGTTTAATATGTACAAGAAGAATTTATATCTATGAATCGTTCTTGATTCATAATTAAGAATTAATCCACGAATAACTATGACTAGTTCACCGACTAATAAAACAACAGAAGACAAAATTGAAGTTATTTGACGGTTAAGTTCATCCGTTACTTCCGTATTGCACTGGAAATTTGCGTGTGGGGGTTCAATTTCGGGAAAAACATTCCGCTCCAGAGCATTGTGACGATCAAGGCAAAGTATCGAGGGTCAGACTTCTATTTATACAGGTATCTCTCCTCCCCGAACCTCCTTACAATGTTTTTATTTTATATTTTTATCCGGTCAATTCAAAACAAATCACTTTTTTGTCTGTCTTTTGTTAAGTCATGTAAAGAATTAAGTCAAACACGGCGCTACAGAAACTAGAATTTTATTATGTAACAACAAACTTAAAAGGATGTAAAAATCAACTCTGTTTGTTCAAGTGTACTGAAAAACATTGATTTGAGTTGATTATCATAGAAAAACATTGTTTTATTCACACGTTCTGGCTTATTTGCTGGTAGTTTGAGGCGTAATAATGGCTATTGCTAATTAGAGTAAAAGAAATGAAAATGACTTTAAACATTCCGTTGAAAATCTCTCCTAATTTTAAAAATTTAATTCTACTTACATGCATTAAAAATTTAACTTATTAACTATCACTACAGATATTTATTAGCTGAAAATTAGACGTATTTAAAATTATTTTATAAAAGGCTAATTCGGTTAATTCATTTTGCTGATTAATGATTATTTTTAAAAGGTTTTAAGGTGTATATCTGTGTTAATTTGAAATAAAAACGTTATGAATAAGTGCGTTAAAAGCCCCAAAATTCAATTCAATAAAAATAACTCATAAAAAATGACTAATTCTTGAATTAATCCTTGAATTATAAATGAAAAAAAATATGATGGTAAATAAAGATTCATTTAAAAATCAATATTTGTCCCGAACCGACTTCTTCATTATTATTATCCAAAATCAACTAATATTTGCCCGATATTTGTATTATACACTGATTCATTATCCCTTGATAATCACACTACATTTAGCAGTTCTTTATCGTCATTGCTTTTATTGTTTAAAGATGCTAGCTACAGCAATGCAATGTGCTGGCAAACCTGACTCTTCTTCCCATATATCAAATATTAAAGAGTCCTCTTGAGTTACGACTTCATACAGCACACAACTCGATATCGAAACTGAGGATAATGTTTCCTTTGATGACCTTCAGGGTAAATGGGACGACGTAAAAACTGTTCAATCGCATTGAAACCGGAATAAATTATATTCCAACAGTTTAATAAGTTGCATCATCGGACACGGAAATTCACTCCTCCAGCTTATAACTTATGTGTAGTCTTCTTTTGGCTTTCGTGGTCAACTTCTCGATATTTCCTCATCGCTTATGAATAATACAGAAGATTTTATTCAGAATTAAAATTGTCGTATATTAGATCACCAAAATGGCAGCAGAAACACAAACATGGTGCTTTCAAACACTTGGATCCAATGTAGCTGCTAAAAGGATATTTTTCGACTTGATACAGTTTGTAATGACGTGTTTCCACAATGTCACTTAAAGAATAACCGAATAACCATTAACTTATCGAAAAATTGGTGGCGCAGAGGTTTCTGATTGCATTCAGATGTCTCAAGAATGGACTAGGAATGCTACTTCTAATTAATATACATAACTAAGAAATAAACACTGTTGCTCACTCTGCGTATGTTACTACATCTAGAATATCTACATGCTGTAAATCTCATGACATGTAGCAGGTCAAATGACTTTACAAAGCATACAAATAGGTACAAATTTTGAACAAAATCTTTCAACTCAAGTCCTACTTACGGGATTAACGTTAAAAAATTTAAATTTGAGGGCATATTTGGCAATTAATAAATGAAATATTTTATAATTATCAATGCTCTCCGTCATAAACAGTATATAATTAATAGCGGGATGCTTTATTTTGAAGAAAAATAAAATTAAAAAAAATTCAGTTCGTATTTATATAATATAGATATAATAAACTCATTTTATTATCAGCTGGATTATGACACCACAAACATATTAACATATTTACTACCCGTATTTAAAATAGTGTATATGAAAAACTAAATATCTTGGATAAAGGACAAAGAAAAATTTACAAAATATGTGTGTACGCAGACACATTCCAACCTTTTGTAAGGAAACTTCTGTTTAAAGAAAATATATTCAAGTTCCAGTTTCTTAAAGTAGAAAATGAAGATGCCTTTATTTAGAAATGCTTAAAAGAATTGAAAATTTATTTAAAGAAATAAAAATTATGAGCGACTGTTTCCAATGTGCGTATTGAAAAAAAATTTTTTTCAACCAAAGAATTCAAAATAAAACCTTTTAACTAATAACTTTAAATGTGAAAACAAAATATTTATTACCTTTATTTGTGCTTTCAGAATAAAGGTGATTTCTATGAAAAAGTTGCATTGATTGATGAAATATTATTTCAATAACTAATAACTTGCATTTATCAGATTTGAATTTACACCACTATGCATGCATAAAAGAATAATTCTTAGTATTTTAAACAAATGCCTAATATGATCATTTTATTTAATATCGTTAGAAAGAAATCTTGTTGAAAAGGAACAAGTTCATTTAAATATTCTATTCTTTTGGTGGTTTTTGGAAGGCTGAAGTC
Source organism: Pardosa pseudoannulata (assembly GCA_032207245.1). Taxonomy (NCBI): domain Eukaryota; kingdom Metazoa; phylum Arthropoda; class Arachnida; order Araneae; family Lycosidae; genus Pardosa; species Pardosa pseudoannulata. The sequence goes on along the minus strand of CM063501.1, from coordinate 116,383,629 downwards.
TACATGCTACTTAGTTTGAAATTTATTGTTGAGAAATTCACACTATCTGTAGTTATAAAATACTTTTCAATTAAACACGATCGACGATCCATTTCATTCGGATGCTTTTTTTACTCTTCCATTATTCTCCCGTATTTCTCTGAAACTATTTAAGATATTTTAAAAAAAATTTGAGATATTTTCTGGGATATAATAAATAGCATATTCAGCATTGTCATTTTACTTGTAGTTTGTTCTAATTAGCATTTCCACAAAATTTAAAAAATCTAGGTTTATGGAACAATGTTTTAACTGTCATTAAGGTATTTAAATGTTCGATATTACACAAATATAACAGTGGCATAGTTAAGTATTTATCAAATATATTTATCTTTCAGGTAATGTCTCGCATTTTTTTGCAAATCTGAAAACTATCATCATCATTAAATATTGCGTATTTTAAGGATCTATTTAAATTTTAAATTTGCGAAATCGGTACTCCGTATCTTACAAATTACCTATTAACTATATAAGACTAGCTTAAGTGTAAAATATCTGCTAAGATTAGGAAAGAAAGTATGAAGAAAATTTTGTTATGAGATCATCCTATTTTTCTCAAGCCGGATGATAGCTGAAAGCTTCAAGTTAAAAACTAAAATTTACGTTTACGTCTCCTCTTAACAGCAGGATGTTTGTAGTTCCTAAGTATCCGCTTTAAGTAGTAAAACACTGACTAACGAGTCCCTCATTTGTTGTTATTTTAAACAGCTAACCCACAATTTCAGTTTCTTAGTCCTTTAATACTTTTCTAAAGATTTCTCTTGTATATTTTTCCTCCCATACCCATCAATTTTTGCTTTTGTCTTTGTTTTCTACTCTTCCCAGGAGATTATGGCTACATTTAAGAAGCCAGAAAACTTGAATCAGAGTGAAATTCGATCGAAAACTCCACATATCCATCTCACTGAAATGTGAAATTTGAAAAAGGGTGAAAAGATAGGGGAGATTTTTTAATATTCATTATTCTGTGTGTGTAGTTTGTTTGGAATGTGACGGTATATTCATTTTCTATACGAAGGTTAAATGAGACGAAGATACGAGGGATACGATAATGAGACCGAGACCTCCTGCTGAAATTCGATTCCGAAAAGAAATGAAAATCCATGCATGAAGGGGATTCAAACCATGAAATCCGGTACCAAAGTGAAGATATCTAAAAGATTTTATAATCGGAATCCAATGCATCAACCAGTTGAGAAAATGGCCAGCTCTAGATGAAATTCATCACTAGGATGACTTGGTTCATAAAAACTAACATATCTAGAATATCATATTTTCAAACCAGTGAATCTCTAAGAATCATAGAGTGAACGTTTATAATATTTGGATTCCATGGCACACACGTGTGATAGATCCCTTTGTTTCAAAACGTTGAGTTTTACCAGTCTCTGCAAACACTAAAGCAGCTTTTCAACAGCAAAACAGCTTTCAATATTTTCTTTTACAACCTCAAATCCTTACCAATTTCCTTACCGTTGTTCTATTCAAATCTTTGCAGAAAAATAGCGCCTTACCTATTCAGTAATCGTTCTGCAAATTACTGTCCTTCTTATTTGCAGACGAACTATAATTTTAAAGATTACAGTATGACATTTATAAAAGGCAATTTTCTTTTTGATGACATCTATTTGCTATAATATCTAAACTAAACACAGTGGTCTAAAGTTAAGTTTTCTGATAGATATCATCTTTCCTTCTGATTTATGTCAATGTACCTGCGTAAACAGAAAATTTGAGATGAAGATAAGAGGGCAAAATGATAAAATGTCAATGTATATGACAAAACTATAAATAATTGCAAGTACCTGAAAATATTGTTTATAGGGTCTACATTTTATTCTCTACAAAAGAAGTTTTTCAAAGAAAATAAAAAATTCTACACACTATTTTATAACATGTCTTCAAATGAGGAGGTGAATGGCTCATACGAACAGAATTTCCCATAACAAATTTAAAATCCCAATATAAAAAGTTATACAAAATTTGTGATTCTGACATACTTGAGGGAAAATTTTAATTTGCAGCCTATGAATTTTGTTATTTTTTGAAGGTTGGTATAAACGTACAAAATACTTTTTTACACTAGTTCGAGAAAATATGAAAAACTTGTATACTACTTTTTTAACCTTTTAGATATTTTATACAAAACCCCGAAGACAGCTTTTTAAGGAATATAGTGTTGATGCTCATCCGGTAACCCGCTACAAAAAAGCTACCGAAGTAAATGTATAACCAAAAGCCCTCATTACGGCTCCAGAAAATGATCAGGAAAAATCTACTTCCCTTTTAAATTCGCACCTCAAATCATAAACATTGGTTAGCGTTTAATAAATATTTCTTTATAAATTTATCTGAAAAATGGATAACTTGCAATATATTAAGTCATTTTAAAAAGAAATTTTAATAAAAATTTTCAAAAACCTCAAAAACAATAAAAGCAGATTTTTAACAAAAGGTAAACTGAAGGCATAATTTTAATACTAATTTGTACTGACTCTCTTTAATCGCTTTATGAGTGGGATTCGCATCACGAAATCCGGTACCAAAGTGCAGAGATATAAAACATTTTGTAACCGGAATCCAATACATCAACCAGTTGAGAGAAAGGTCCGCTCTAGAGGAAATTCATCACTAGGATGATTTGGTTCATAAAAACAAATACATCTAGAATATCATATTTTCAAACCAGTTAATGTCAAAGAATCATAGAGTGAACATTTATAATATTTGGATTCCATGGCACACACGTGTGATAAATCCCTTTGTTTCAAAACGTTGAGTTTTACCAGTCTCTGCAAACACCAAAGCAGCTTTTCAACAGCAAACCAACTTTCAATATTTTGTTTTACAACCTCAAATATGTCTTTCCTTGCCGTCGTGCTATTCAAATCTTTGCGCCTTACCTATTCAGTAATCGTTCTGCAAATTACTGCTCTTCTCATTTGTAGACGAACTTTAATTTTAAAGATCGCAATATGACATTTATAAAAGATAATTTTCTTCTTGATGGCATTTATTTGCTATAAATCTAAACACAGTGGTCTAAAGTTAAGTTTTCTGACATATCATCTTTCCCTCTGATTTAAGTCAATGTACTTGCGTAAACAGAAAATTGGAGATGAAGATAGAGGGCAAAATGATAAAATGTCAATGTATATGACAAAACTATAAATAATGGCAGGTACCTGAAAATATTGTTGATAGCGTCGACATTTTATTCCCAAGTTTTCCCAAGAAAATAAAAATTCTACACACTATTTTATTATCTGTCTTCAAATGCGGAAGTCAATGGCTTCAACGAACAGTATTTCCCATAACAAATTTAAAATCCCAATATAAAAAGTTATATAAAATTTGTTGTTTTGGCATACTTGAAGGGAAATTTTAATTCACAGCCTATGAATTTTATTTTTCTTTGAAGGTTGGCATAAACTTACAGAATACTTTTTTACACTAGTTCGAGAAGTTATGAAAAATATGAAAACTCGTATCCTACTTTAGATATTTTATCTCCTTTTATATCTCCTTAGATATTTTATTTCCTTTTAGATATTTTATACAAAACCCCGAAGACGGCTTTTTAAGAAATATAGTGTTGACGTGCATCCGGTCACCCGCTACAAAAAAACGACCGAAGTAAATGTATAACCAAAAGCCCTCATTACAGCTCCAGAAAATGATCAGGAAAAATTTACTTCTCTTTTAATTTCGCACTTCAAGTCATAAACATTGGTTAGCGTTTAATAGATATTTATTTACACATTTTATCTAAAAAAGGGATAATTTGCCTTATATATTGAGTCATTTAAAAATAATTTTTAATAAAAAATTTTCAAAAATATCCAAAACAATAACAGCAGATATGTAACAAAAAGTAAACTGAATACATAATTTTGATACTAATTTGTACTGCCTTTTTATCACTTTAGAAAAAAAAATAATTAGCAATTGAAAGGAAATTATGAAACATTTTTGATTATCAGATAATATGCATGAAATGATAAATAAAAAAAACAAGAAGAGCATGAAGAGCATAGTTTATAGGTTGATTTTATTACTTTTGTTTGACAGTATATATAAGCTTAAAAAACATATATGGTGTGTATATATATACATTTAAGTTTACTTTTTTGGTTCTCATTTTATTATATAGAGCAGTCATATAAACATAATTAAATATAATAGTAAGAGCCTATTCCGTAGGTTAAGTATTGAATCTTTTAGGAATCCGTATTAATAGGTGACAACCGAGTAATATATTGTAGGCATACAGTTAATAGGTTAGTAGCGGCGTTACAGAAATAATCCTTTTGTTTAATGATGTAAGTTGGTACTACTAATACTTTTGTTTTTAGCTCTGTTTTGCTTTTTTTCATTTCTCATTTTAAACTACATATGTTTGTTTCCTTTCCTCTTATTCCTCGAATAAAATGAAATGAGAACGGTTGAGAATTTTTACAACTATCAAAATATGTAAAAAATAAATAATGGAAAATGCAGAACCAACTCGCC